>PVKB01001583.1:0-215459 GCA_004027205.1 Ctenodactylus gundi
AAAGCAAATAAAAGAGTGGAACAACCAGTTGAAATATGATCTTTTCAAAGAAATGCAAACATAGTTCAGCGGGCTTAAAGAGGAAGCTCTAATGGAGACAAAACACAAAACTCCCTGAGCATATAGATGCCACAAATAAGTTGTCTGAGGTAAATAAGGAACTGCAAGATATGAAGGAACATTTTAGTAGAGAAGTAGAAAATCTGAAAAGAAATCTAGCAGAAATTCAAGATGTGAAAAATCTATGTGAAATCTGGGCCACTTCTTAAGTCAGAGACCATCAACTGAAAGGAAAGTGGTTACCCAGTCTCCTTCAGAAAAGAAACCTGTAACACTACCACCAATAATTATTCTGTCAATTTGCCTTCAAATATAGTGACTTTCATTTTTTAAAAATATTATTGGTCCTGGAGATAAAAAAATACGCAGATATTTTGAAGGTCAAGTGGTCGTGATCCCCAGATAGATTGACAAACTATGAAGTAACTTCATAAATGCACTGTTGCCTGAATCTGTCATATAGAAAGTTCAAGGAATCTGCAGCTCCAAACTACAGTTACCTACCTGTTTTGAGTATGTTAGCTTTTGACATTAACAGAGCTTTCGTCTTGGTTTCTTGACCTGCACAAACAGAATCCTTAGGAACCTGCTTTTACTTTCTAGGATACCATTCTTTACGCTGGATAGAGGATTGCTGGTAAATTTAGAGCCACATTTAAAACGTCAAATATATGGTGGTTCTTCATCTGTCCTCTTCATATTGGCACAGATGAAACTAACTTTGGACATCCAAGCAAAATGAGTGCTTTCCCGAATCAAATGGACTTCTAGAACTTACCTGGTCTGTTTCCAAGGTTCTGACAAATAATTAGAATGCTTAGTGAATACATGAAACATTAGAATCAACACAAGCTCCATGTATAGGAAAAGTGACAAAATAAGCAAAATCAACAAAGAAATGTTGAATTTAAGAGCAGCCTACCATTGAGCATCTATTACAATCTCACACTATCATCTGTCACACACAGGAAACACTAACATGCACTGTAAATCAAGAAATTTGTCTCTGCATTGAACATGGTTGTTTCACAAACAGCCACATCCAAAATAAAAACTGAAGTTACCCAAATAAATAAGCAGCACAGGACATCCCCTTGTGTGGAGAGGGCAGTGTCACTCATGAAGCATCCCACTGCCACATGAACTGTCATTTTACACCTGGCCTAGCGAGTAAGTAAGTCCATTGTATTATCTGCTGGACTAAATTAGTCCAGATGCTTAGAGAGTAAGTCTGGTGCCCATCCAAACTCCTGAGATAATCTTTCGAGCCCACATAAAAAAAAATAACAACTGTTTGCCAAAGAGTGACATCTGGGGTGTCTCCCAGCACAATCCTCACAACAGATTAAATGGGCACAGTGTCCCATTTTCATCTGTTATATGAGCTAATTCTGCAAATACATGTGGCCTCATTTGCTACTTCAAATACAAGTACCAGAGCATCTGTTCAGGTGAGTCCCACTTCTCACGGAGCTCAGTATGTTCCTCGGGCCATATTTCTTCCAAAAATTGTAGCTTCTGCTCCTCTTTTCAGCATGATTGTAATATTGTTGCTTCGCTAAAAAACAAATTATTCAAGCAAATTCTTTTCATTGGAATTATCCAACATGGTTCTAAGTGATATTTTGGCTACGTATATATAAATAACTATACTTTGTCAGATACTTCTTTATGAACTATTTATTTGGGTAACTTCAGTTTTGTTATGGATTTCCTAATTGCTTGTTCTTTATTGTTTTTTGAGCTTTCTTGGGCTCACAAGTGTTTTTTTTTTCAGTATAATCCTGCTAACTCTTTTTCTAGCTTCATTAAGATATCATTAATATGTAAGAATCATATGTGTGTTAGGTCTAAATTTTGGTTTTGATGTACTTATACTTGGTGAAATTATCACTGTAATCAAGATGAAATACTTATCACTTCACATAATTATTTCTCCTTGCTTCCTTCCTCACTCTCTCTCTCCCTCTCAGAAAATTTCAGGTCTGCAACAGAGTATTGTTAGCTGGAGTCACCATGTTTTACATTAGATATCAAGTCATAATTTTTTGCCATAGCTGAAACTTTGCACCCTTGACTAATGTTTTTCCATTTTTCTCCTCTCTATTACCATCTTCTACCTCTGACCTTTTCTATTTCTGCGAATTTGATCATTTTAGATTCCACATGCAGGTGAAATTATGCAGGGTTTGTTTTTATTTGTATGGTGTGTTTCATTTGGTAAATATCTTCCAGGCTTAATCTTGTTATGAAATAATTTTTT
This sequence comes from Ctenodactylus gundi, assembly GCA_004027205.1. Classification (NCBI taxonomy): domain Eukaryota; kingdom Metazoa; phylum Chordata; class Mammalia; order Rodentia; family Ctenodactylidae; genus Ctenodactylus; species Ctenodactylus gundi. The sequence continues at coordinate 2,324 of PVKB01001583.1, forward strand.
CTTTAGTCAAATAATTTTTCATTGTGTGTGTGTGTGTGTGTGTGCGTGCACACGTGCATGCGCACATATATGTATTCACCTCATCTTCTCTATCCACATATCTATGTACAGACAGTTAGGCTGTGTCCAAATCTTAGCTATTGTGAGTAATAAATAATATACTCTAATGGACCCAGGGTTGGAAATATAACTTTATGACCTATGTTAGGAATACTGGATCATATGTTGATCTTATTTTTAATTTTAATCAATTGTTAAGCAACTTTCTTCTATAATAATTGTACCAATTTGCATTCCCCCTAAGAATTCCAGTATCTTTTCATCTTTTAAACTCTTGCCAACATAGCAAAATTAAGAAAATTAAGGAAAAAATTAAGAAAAAAGAAGTTGGGTTGTGTGAAACTTACAACTTACTGCATGTAAATGAAACAATAAAAATTTAAAGACATTCTATGGAAGGGGAGCTCATATTGGTGAATCACTACTTGACAAAGAACTAACATGAAAAATATGTAAGAAATGCATATAGCTCAGTAACAAAAATCACAGAATTTCTCAATAATCAAGATCAGCCTAGATTTTTCACCAAAGAAAAATGGATAAAGCAAATGTGATGTGTAGACACAATAAAGTATAGTCAGCCATAAGGAAGAACCAATTTCCATCCTTTGCGAGGAAATGAATGGGTGTGGGGGCCATCACGTTGAGTGGAGTAAGTGCCACTAAGAAAAATAGTACATATTTCTTTCATCTTTTTTTTTCTTCTGTAGTTCAGGCTGGTATTGAACTGTAGCCTAGGCTGGCCTCCAACTGAGGGCCTCAGTTTCCCACCTGCTGGGATTATAGGTATGCACTACCACATGTTGTTATGAACGTTTGGAATCTAAAAAAAAAAAAAAAAAAAAAGAGGACCAAAGGCAGAAGGGATACCATGACAATGGAATTAGAGGTGTCAAGGGAGGTAACAGAGTGATGAATGTAAGTAAAATGTGCACGTTAACTCCTGCCGCCCAAAACATGCAGCTACTGGGAAAGAAGCTGTCGTGGGAGATGAGGCAGAGCTGATTAGTGCGTGCTGTGCGCACGCAGAAATCTGCCCGAACGAAACCCTTTAACTCTCTTGCCGCCATGTTTGGCTAGAGAACGCTTTCACCCTCTGGCTGCAGCATTTAAGTGTATTCCACAAGCTCAGAGAAAACCTTATCCCTCTTCTCCTTATATTCAATATAACAATTAATGCATTAGAATATAACAAAAACTTATAATACAGTGTCATTTATTTTTTTAAAACTCAAAATATTATATTGAATGCATAAAACTTTCAAACTATCCACTTTTATTTTTGTAGCTTTTTGACACAGATGAAAAAAAAAGTTGAAATCAAGTAATGCAATGGAAGGACATAATTGGAGTAGAAAAAAGTGAGGAGAAAATCCAAATAGTATTTCTGCAAAGAAGGCATAATCCAGCTGGCAGATGCACAACCGGGGTCTCAGCGTCACTGATTATATTAGACATACAGATCAAAAGCAAAGCCTTACCTGACACTTGATAAAACCGTACTTCATCTTGAGGCCTCCTTCTCAGGAAAGTTTCGCAAAATATATCTCAATATTAACAAAACACGTTGAAGCTACTCAGATTATAGCATTGTTTGCATTTGCTTGGTTATCTCATCGTGAGTCAGGCTGACATGCCGGGACTGCAACTCCCCATCCCACAGCTCCCCCTGTGAACTGATGGACTCCGTACTACCCAGGATCTTACTGCTACTTTCTTTAGTGTTTACCTGGTGACATGGTACATAAAGTAACACTTCAGTCTTCATTAAGATGCTTCCTAAAAGTCTTCAAAAATAACTTTCAATAAAGCTCACTCCGTAATATACAGCCTTATCACACGAACCTCAAATACTTCTTGAATTTTGTAGCGTTTATTGTTAAGTAGAAAATCATAAACAGTCCAATGACGAGTGTCAGCGGTGATTCATCGAGTACTGAATAGAAGCCGGAGCTTGCTTCTACTTGAGTGTGCTCGTTTTTATAGAGCATTTTTGAATTTTTAAGTTTTTGTCTTTAGCCTTACACTGTGCAGTAAAAACATTATTTTCTGATTTTATTTGGCAACCTACATTATTATGCCATAGAGTTCAAAATACTTATTATATTCCATCTTTTCCATATTTATTTTTTCTAGTTTGTCTATATGTGGTTCATGTATACTACAGAAAGTATTCTCCGCAGTCTCCAGTTCTGTGAGTTCTGACATGTCCATAGAATCACATATCAACACCGCGGCCACTTCACAGCCCCATCAAAAAGGCTGTGACTTTATAAGCAAATAATCTCCTACTGCGAGTCTCTTGTCATTATTTTAAGACACTATATTATTGTTTTCCTGTTTGTATTGTGTCTAATAAAAATATTTCCTCATCCACAACTCATCTTCTCAGTATATAACATGTCGCTTTCTCTAGCTGCTTTAAAGTTTCCTTCTTTATGTCCTAATCAAATCGCTTACAACCAGGAGAACAAAATGACATAGTCAAATCATGTGCTTCGTATTTCCCATGCTTGGGGCTCATTGAGATTGTTGGATTCTTTGACGTATCATTTCCAGCATGGGTGGAAAGTAATAGCCGTTGTGTCTTCAATCCTTTTCTCTGTCCTCCCTTCCCGCGTAGGTTCTATATTTACATAGAACAGAGACTGCTCCAAGTGGATGATGCTCTTCATTTCTTGAAGTTTTTTCTCCCTGTATTTCATTTTCAGTAGCTTCTATTTCTTCTTTGTACTTCTAATTATTAATATTTTTCTAATAACTAACAAATCATTTCATTCCAAACTTCTAAAATCTCAGCCATCGCAGTTTTCACCTTTAGAAGTTTGCTATTTTCAAGAATTAACTTTGTAATTATCACTGTTATTAGCATACCTTCTGATAATTCCAATACCTGTTTAAATTTTGGGGCACCGTCGATTTGCCTTTTCTCCTCTGCATGCGTGGTTGTTTGCTTTTTTACAACACTGTAACACCTTTTCTCCATCCTCATTAGTACGTATATGTGATACACAGTGGTGGTATTGAACTTGAGAGTGTGGTGCACAGGAATGTCACCTCAAGTTTGTGTTCCCTTCTTCTCCCCCTTTTTTCTCTTTCCCACCCTTCCCTCATCTCCCCTAACTTCCAGTATCTCTTCCATTTGACTCTTTTATTTATAATACTCTAGATTTTTTATATTAGATAAAACATGCAATATAGAAACTGGAGTGTGAATCATCTCGCTAAACATAATGTTCACAATCTGTGTTCATTTACCTACAGATGACTCAAATCTATATGTCTTTATGGTAGACTAGTACTCCATTGTGTATATATGCCATATTTTTTGGATCCTTTGATCTGTTGATGGACTTTTTGCCATCTTCCACGGTTTAGGTATTATTTGGTGACTGTCTGGCAACCTTTGAAGTATTCCTGACATCATGCATTTTATCTGTTACTTGCTAGAATTTTTTTTTTCTTCTTAAAATTCTTGACCTTTGTTCTAAGGTTCAGCTGAATTACATGGACATTGCTCAGACATTGTTCTTTTGGTCTTACTCATATGTCTTCTGATTCGGGTCTGGAGTAGCCCAAAGTCAAGGGTTTATTTAGATTCTCCACAATTGAGTCAACATTGTCCCAAAGACTGTTCAATGTTCCAAAAATTGTCCTGGTTTAGCTATTAGGAAAAAAATAGTGTCATGGCCCTGTACAAGTATTGATGTATCATTACTTCTTTCTTTTAAAAAATTAGTCATATGGTTATTTCCCTACCCGAAGGTATTATCTCCTCACCTCCTCCCCTTTTTGTGAGACAGGGTCTTGCTTTGTAGTGTAGGCTGCTCTGGAGCTCAGTATACAGCCCAGACTGGCCTCTCATACACTGCAATCCTGCCTTGGACCCTCCCGCCCCGCCACGGCTGAGATGACAGGCTTGTACCTCCATGCCTGCCTCTTGTTGCATGCTGTGTTTAGTCCTGTGCTGCCTGCATTCAGAGGACCCGCTGCAAGCGTCTGGACTCTCAGTGATGCCTTCTCCCTTGGTGCTCCGTCGTGGGAATTTTGGCTGACTTATGTCTAGCTTTTTCTCCTAAATTTGGGGCATGGACTGGACCCGCTTCAGGTTTGAGATTCTGCACGTGGCCTAGACCACCTCCCAAGCTACTCGCATGTAGATTCACCTAAACTGTCATCTCTCTTCTTGCTTGCCCAGAGCTCGGTGATTAAAAAATTGAGAACAAAGTACCATCGTTTGCGCCAAAATGAATGGCACGGGAGGGCATGAGAAGTGACATAAGTTAAACACAGAAAGGCAAGAATCATTTCTTCTCAGCCCCGTGAGAAAATAACATCAGCAAGAAAGCAGAATCGGAACTAGAACACTGTTCACTTACAGTGAGGAGGGGAGTCTGTGTGAGGCGGGTGGAGCGTGGAAGGGCCTGCAGGGCTAATTCCTTCTCTATAGCGCATGGAAATAAAACTGTGAATCCCATCAGGACATACAGCTCATATGTATCCATGAAAGGTAGATATAAAACGTGTCTCAAACTGAATATTTTCATCACTATTACTTGGTTTTGATCAAAAGAAGAATTTTCTGGTAATATTTTCAAATGGAAAACAAGAGAAGGATTCCATTTTTTTAACCAGAAATGGATTTTTTAGGTTAATATCTTATTCTTTGGGCCACTCAGCAACTCCTGAAATGTAATTCCAAGCTATCTCCTCTTGTTTCTTGCATGATATCTACAGGAAGCCGTGTTTGTTGCTTTAGGTTGGTCTCAAGAACAGTGAAATGGATCTTAGAAAGCATTAGCCTACTCCCAATTAAATATAGTCTTCATGACTAAATTCTAAAGGATTAAAAATAAAAACTGATCGGGACACAGTGTGTCTCCTTTCTTCCTGTTTTCAGTGGGGAAGGCATTCCATCAATCAGTTTTTGCCGGTCCTCTTGCTCTATCGCTTCCTCAATTCAGAAGATGTCATTCACTTGACTTATGATGGCTTAATAGATACAGGAACTCACGTCTTTCCTCTTTGTTCCACCTAGCTTATCCTCAGAATGTACCCATATCTTTGTACTATCTGGGGTGAAACTTTTACAAGAATATTCTCTCTCTCTGGCCTTGTATTTTACCCAAGTCTTCATTCCAAAATATGTTGAGGAAATCCCAGAAAAATTCTTCTTAGGAGTAAAGTGACTTACTAATAGGATCTTTACTTAATTCCCTGTTTGTTTCCTGACTTACTTACTTGACCTTTCTTCTCCTCACACTAAAAATTTCATATGAATAGAGAAACATGTTTCAAGCTTGAAGAGTTGTGAACAATCAAACTGTGTGAACACAAGTAAGAAACAGAAAACTTGATTCAGTTCTACTATTCTTTGACTTTTCCAGTCAAATTCCTGGAGGATTTTGAAATCTTTCAAATGCTTCTGAAGCCTAAAGATAAGAGTCAGTACTTGGTAATAAAAAGTTTTCAAATTTTTGAATAAGATCACATTTTAAAATTTTATTTTAATGTCTCTTCTGAGATCTTTTCATATTTCAGAGTGCTTGGAGACAAGGGGAGTAGTCTTTTATTTTTTTACAACAGGCAATAAGAAATTCTCACATCTATACGTGATTGTCAAGAGAGCATTTCAAAAGTTGAATAGAGAATGCGGAAGCAGTCAAGGTTTAAAAAATCCAAACAAGGATGGATGAGAATGAATGTTTACCTTCTGAGACACTATGCTGGTTTTCAGACATAGAAATCCAGGTTTTGCAAGAATGAGGAACAGCATTCTGGCAGACTTTCCTATTCCGCCTTACCTCTGTGGCCTCCCTGGTAACTACAGTGAGAACATGCCACTAAATCTGGCTAATGAATTCATGAGAGGGACCTGACATTTCTGGCTATAACATTGAAAAACAGTCAGTAGATGAATCTGTCAGTTTGTCTTTCTGTCCCTAAAGGACAGAAGAATGTACTTATAATCCCACATCTAGAAGGCAGGATGTTTCTGACTCAGGTATCTGAAAGATTGTGTGGACCCAAGCACCAACTAACCCCATAGAAACTATAGAACTCTGAAACTGTGAAAACTAGAAACCACAGCTTTTGTAATGTTAAACCACTGATGTGTTTGCTGGTTTTGGTTTGTTTTGGTGTAGATTGTTGTTGTTGGGTTTTTTTTTTTTTGCCACACCATAAATTAGTCTACTATGATACCTATGTTTCCTGAACCTAAAGAAACAGAGGGTGCTAAAGAGGAAACAAGGAAGAAATATACAAGGATAAAGTCAAAAACAGAAAAACAAGCATACACAAGATCACGATTGCACCTAGCACTGCATGCTAGAACTTGCCAGACATATTATGTCTATATATAAATAAAAATTTAATAAATACATTAATTTGAGGTTTTAAGGACCTAAATGTGAAAGTACAAATATCATTTAAGTTTAGAAGTCAGCAGAAAATAGCTATGAAGACTATCAAATTTATATCTAATGATATATTAATAACCAGAGCATATATTTTTAGAATGTGTGATAAGAAAGAAAGGAATGTTTATAGAACAATTTTCAGAGCCAACTTGCTTTGTTTTTCTGTAACATTAAGGTGCATATCCTTAAATTTGGAATATTAACCATTGTTTTAGCTGGAACTCACGTAAGTGAAGCTTCTGCAGAATTTATGTCCATATATTTTTGCCGAAAGCCCTGTGCTACTTCAAGCCCAAGCTGTCCTAGGAAATTATGGATGAAGCATTATTTTTACTTGCATTTTAATACTTCAGCCCCAAAGTGCTACCATTGTCAGTTTTCATTTCAGTGGGTTGAGTACTGGGACTTCAATGAGTTCAGTTTGATTAAGACTGACTTCAAATATTACATGCTGATAATATTTAAACAATGCTCAAAGTTCCCTCTCTGATTTATTAAATATAAAAATCATCCATTCACCAATATAGACCATCTATAAGGGTACTGGAACTTTTTGCAGTGATAAATCTTGCAAAAGACTGTGAAGGCATTAGTGCTCACCTTTTAATTAGTTTGAACAATATTAAACAGGAGAAATTATCCCAGAACCAAAATAGCCCAAAGAAACACAACTAGGCAAAACCGTGTTTTCCTCTCACTGTAAATGCACTAAAAAGAAAACAAAGACTCCGACATTGTCTAATCTGGTTCCTTTGCGTGTTTACCTGGGTACCCCCGTTTCTCCTGGCTTCTTCCTAGTTACGCTAATGTGTCTGACTGAGTTCAGGATTCTAGTCTAGATCATAACCTCTGGCTCTCCCTCTCTTCCCACCCTGCCTCATTGAAAAGAAACATGCTTCCTGCTGAGCCCCAGCTCATCCTCTCTCTAACACAGGTCATGGGAAGATCTATGTTGAGGATGGTGGCAAAAGCATCGGCTCAAGACCTTAAGCATTTTGTACCAAAAATTTAAAAGTACTGTGGCTATGTTGCCCTGTCTACTACCTTGCGCCCTCCTGTCATTGGAGAGTTCCTGATCATCTAACCAAGCGGCCATCTTGGACTCAAATTGCATTGTTTTTTAACTTCCTATGAAGTTACACATGTTCCCTTTCAATTTGTAAGTGCTTCAGTCAGTCCACACACTGTTATTAAGATCACCTAGCCATAGACACAGTTGGGGGTTTATTGAGTTATGCGCTCGAATACTCTGAATAACAGGCATTAGTAATAGTGTATCCAAATTACTCTGTCCTGCTGATACACGGTGATCCCAACTTGTGAATCCCAACTCTTCTATTTAATTAGTTCACTCCTAGAAGGTCACAGATTCCTTTGAACCCATACCATTGCATAAGCTGATCCTACTAGCCTTTGGGATGTACCAGACTTCTCTCTGGTTGTAATGAGTAGAGTTCAGGCAAAAATATGTGATTTTGCTGTGCCACACACTAAAAATATATGTTTATGTGAATAGATTATGTAGAAAAAGATAAAAGATCATCAGTGTTTGATGCAAAAGTTATCTCCATTAAAATATGCAACATTTTTTCCACCTAATATCAAAGAGGAAAATAGGATCTTTTTTCCTTTTCCTATAGAATTCTTAGCATATCTCACATTTGACTGGATCTTTTTATAACCTACGTCCTTTCTGTGTGAAAATTATCTTATAAGCATAGAATAATCAGAAATGACAGATTTACCTTACTTATTCCGGAGTTGTATTTTAAAAAACTCAAAGAGAAGACATTGTGTGTTGGAAGATTATATTCTAAGTCAGTAAAAAATTCCAGACAAATGAAAATCATGCATATCAAACAAAAATATTAAAAATATAATATGAACTATTTCATTGCTTTAAATTTAAAGAAACAAAACCTTTTAGTGATTGAAATGAAATTCAATATTTTTGTCTTAAAATTGCTCTCTCTCTCCTTATATGTATGTATGTATATAAAACCATTCTGTTTCTGTATAAGTATTATAGTATGTAACTATGTACAACCATCTGTCTACATATCGATATGTAGATAGATGGTTGTACATAGTTACATACTGTAATACTTATACAGAGACAGAATGATTATATATGTACATATTCATATATACATACATGTATATATGTATGTAAAACCACAAAATTTGTAGATACAAATTGCCATAAAAATTACAAAACTTTTCAGGAAATGAGTGCAGGTAACTGAATTTGAATACGTCAAAAATTTTTCAGGTCACCTTCCACAGAGACTATACTATTTCTTAATGAGTCATGAAATACTTGAAAATTACAATTGCCTACAGTTTTATGAATTAAAAAAGATAATAGAAACTATAGCAATTTTCTTCAGAAATTTTTTATTTCAATCTATTTGACTGATGCATAAAAACATAGATATAGTGTATATTACTTGGATAAATTGATGTGTCAATGTTTGGCTATATTGCACAGTTACTAGATCAGATCAAACAGAGCTGTCTCCTCAGGTATTTATCACTTCTTTATGAAGAAAACTTTCCCAATCTCTTCTTCTTGCTTTTTATGCATTACTTTTGCCTGTAGTCGCCCTGCTGCTCACGGCACACTGAGGCTGTTGCTGTTATCTAATTGTTACTTACTTAGCATGTGCTGACCAACCTTTCCCTTTTCCTTTGTCCCCTCCACACACCAGGCTCCTGTAAACTCTGTTCTGCTCTCAACTTCTATGACAGCACCTTGTTGCAGATTCCACATGAGACCATGTGGTTCTTGGGTTTTCACTGTCGGCTTATTTCACGTAACAATCTCCATTTCTATCCATGTTACTGCTCATGACAGAATTTCACTCCTCTTTATGGAAGAACAGTATTCCACAGCATATTCCTATTCTTCACTTTATGAACATTTGTTTCCATGTCTTAGCTATTAGGAATACTGCTGCAATAAAGACAAGTTAATACACATCTCTTCAACAGAATGATTCCTCTCTATACACACCCAGTAGCGAAATTTCTGGAACATATTATAGTTCTAATGTAGATGTTGCATTTCATTATGCATTCCATTAGAGCTGTAATAACTTGTGTTTTCACCCAGTGTGCAGAACTTCCTTGTTCTCCGTGGTAATTATCTGGGCATCTCGTGAGTGGTTTGACTCATTGAGATTTGAGACATCACCTGTCAATCATCGTGCCAGATGGAAAAGAGCTAGCAGCTACATCTCAGGGCGCTTGCAGTTCTAGAGACAGCTGTGCATGTATCCATCAGCTATTTTGTGGGGGAGAGAACTTGACTGGAAAATAATGATGTCCCTTGTGCCACCTGCTGCAAAACATGTGCCTTTCTGGAAAATCATTTTCGTACACATCCAGAAAATTCTGAACTAAGAAAAATCAGAAATTCTTGTCATATCCTTCAAATGCTTGAAATTTGTAGCAGTTATGAATTTTCAATTCTAAGAATTTTCTTTCTCCTTCCTAGACTGATGGTCAATTGTTATTCAAAATCTTAAGAGAACAGTAGTTCTGGTACTGGAAATGTAATGTGGGTCAACAGAAGCTTCAAAATAGGATATTACCCTAACTTCTTATCAACACATGTAACATCACCTGGGAAATCACATCATGTTTGGTTAATCAGATGCTTATTTTAAGTTACTGTAACTGCACAAAATTATTAATATTACAGATGAGGAAACCAGCGCTAAAATCCAGTTAAAAATTGGCAAATGTCATTCATTATATCTCTAGCTTGATTACTTTTATTGTTGTGTAGAATGCTTTAGAAGAACTGTGCTTTGATGTTGTATTTGTTTAATTCTTGATCATCATATAACTGGCTATCAGTTTGGGACAATTACAAATAGTATTGATAGCACAACACTTGTATTTGCATCCTGATACACAACATTATCTAATAATGAAATCACTAAATTTTAAGGGATACATTTTTTAACTTTATGTAAACATGCCAATCCAGAATATTTAGAAGAAATTTTGAAAAAAAAACCAAAATCATTCATCATTTTATAATTGAGCAAAAAATTTATGGCAGATATTATTGAAGTCTTAATAATAATTTAGAAAAGGAAGGTTAGGTACATGATTAGCAACGGTAAAGATAAGGTTCCAGAAAAGCTAAAATTGAGTCTAGCGTAATTTTTTTAGTCAATAAACCATTCAAATGAATGGAGACAGTCAGGATACAAGGAAAAATGAAATTTACCTATAAATCAGGGTGGTTGAGCCACTTGTAATTCATTGGAATCAATTTTTAACCTAAGTAGAGAGGTAACATGCATTGATAACTAATATTTTAACTACCAGATTAATTTCTTTATCTTCATATTCATGTTTGTACTAGGCCTGTAGTATATTTAAGAACCAAAAAATAAGTTTTATTTTGCAGAAACCATTTTCCTCCAATTATTTCCCACTGAATGAAACAAAAGTCTACTGGAGAATTATAAATGTCGCTTCACTTTCAACAGTGTCCCCTTAAGTTATAAGCTAATAAAGTCACAGGAGGAAATATGGATATTCTCTTTGTGATTGAATTTCTAAATCATATAATGCCACAGAGAAATAAAGCCACACTTCAGATAGGTGAATCAATAGAAAATAGATTTTTTAATCAGAGTCCATCATTTCAGTACTATAATTTCAGTTATTCAAGTGAGATTGAATTTAATTTTAAAATATTGCATTGTAATGTAAGATTAGAAACTAAAATACTGTAGACTTTGGTGCAGGAAATCCTATTGCTAAGATTTTACATCTTCGAGGCATATTTTTGTCCTCTGTCTTGTTTCATCATCACAGAAGACAGTGTCTGTGGGGAGCTGGGAAGCGAACATCAAGTTCGCTGCTCAGAAGGAGCTGAGGCCTAACTCTTTCTGATTCCTTGATAATTTACTGTTGCTATTTTTTCTGCACTGTGAAAGCCTGTGTTTAAACATTTCTTTAAAAACATGAAGTTGTAGTTCTTTCTGAAGTCTTGAATAAACATTTTGGAAATCTAATCTTACCACGAATCATAGACCCCTACATTATTTTCCCACCCAACCACTACCCATTCAAATATTTTTTATCCCTTAATTTTTAGAATGAGTTTTAAACTTATAAACTTTCTACCTAAAATACACATTGTTATAAATCCTCATGGCATATTACTTGACTTTTCACATTGGGAGAGATCTGCATGTAAAAGTTAGTAGATGTTGAGATTTGGCTAAATTCTCTCTGATTTCTCAACAAGTTCCACGTGTTCCTGAATTCTCATTAATAGTGTTCTCCCATTCTTGCTCCCAATTAACCTTCATGGTTTCTATAATGCAAAAACATTATACTTTCTATTATATGCATTTTTATCTTACTAATAACATTTTTCATCTCTATCTTTTGATGTCCAGCCTAATTATTTTGAGATTAATATCATCTATTTATTGTACAACCACTGTTAATAGATGACTTCTTTTCACTAAAAAATAAAATGTACCTTATTATTGTTCATCAGATATATATATATATATAGTGACCGTGGTTCTCTTTGTAAACAGTCTGTGCCTTCTAAATCTTTAGCTCATGATTTTCTGAATATGTCTTGATGTTAGTAGGTTATTCTTTGATTTAATCCATCTGGGGACTTTTAGAATCGGCAATATACACACACAAATTATTATTTTCCAGTTAAATATGTCTGTATATATGTGCGTTAAATATAATAGTGGGATTCAGAAATGCATGTGTATATCTGAACACATACATAAAAGTATATATGTATGTATATATATATATAATCATATATATAATCATATATATATATACTGTGTAACTACTAATCATAAATAATAATTATTCATATCTAATTTTTCACCAGGAATTGAGATCTTTGACATAAAGGGTATTGCCTCATTTAATTTTACCAAAAATGCCGTACAAGCCAGGACTGGCATTACCTCTCTTTTACAGATGAAGGGACTCTTACATGATCTGTGTCCACCTTTCCCACCAACTTCCGGTGCTGAAGTTTTTCTCTTCCGGTGTCCTTCAGTCCCTGAGCCAACCCTCACTTCCTAATCTTCCTCCATGGGCCCCAACCTCAGCACCATCACACTGATTCCAAAATTATAGAGCACATTCCAACCTCAGGCTCTTCAAATACTTATTCTATTGTTTCTGATATCTAAAAACATACAAGATACAATTTCACAACTGTCTTTTATTTGTTTGATATATTTATCATCTATTTTATCATTTCAAAAAATGACCATTGTCAACATACTATTTAAGTACCGTGAATGGTATCTCAATGTTACTTGTCTACAGTGACAGAATGGGTTTTTTTTGAAGTCTTTTTTTTTTTTTTCCCATAGCAGGTGTAAGGTCCTGGATTCAACCCCCAGCACCAAAGAATTTAAATCAAAGTAGAATCATCCTATGTAATTTTTTCCAGAGGAGCTGTGAATTACTAATGTAGAGTTAGAAATGTGTGGTTTGGGGAGTCGGTGACCATCTACACCAATGTTGGCCTCTTTTTCCTTCCGCGGTACCCTTCCCCTATCCCTCCACCCCTCGTTTGCATTTCCTACCATTCCACTGGCATTCTTTCTTCCCTGTTACCCTCGTTAAGGCCTTGTTATGCCATTATTTTTGTGAATTTCATAACAGGGACACTCGTCTGTAGTCAGACTTTTGTGTTTGGTCCATTTCACTGAACACTGAGAGGAGAAGGGTTTGTACCTTTGCCATGATAGGTATGCGCAGAAAATGCTCAAGATCACTGTAAACTCTAAGTTTAGCACTTATACATATCAATAACATGGTGAGGAGAACTAGTCCTGTTTCTCCTACCCTATGGCAAAAAAATCTTTTTAAATAATACTCAAAATTCATTTTAGTGGTAGAATTTTAAGCCGTACATCAAAGGATACAAGACAATAATTATCAACAGCAGCAGCCATATTTTAGATGTTAATAAGCCTGTTACCTTTAAACTAAAGTTTATCAGACTTAGAGGACAATTAATACAAAATAACGCAGAGATGAACAATATTTTAAACAAGGTTAGTCTTGAAAAAATGATGACATAAATTATTCAGAGTCATAGCACTATTTAATAGATTTAACGAGAGTAGGAGAGCAAGCTTGCTATGACAGTAATACAAAAACAATTTTGGCCATAATTTGTTTAATTTCATGAACATGAGAAATTTCAAAATAACTATTTTATAATTATTAATCTTAATATGTCCACCATTTTTTCATTTTTTTCCTGTTCACAGAAGATGATCTTACTGCTATATTCTTCATTTGAAATTTGTTAGCTACCATTGCCCTTTCTGTTGTGTTTCTGGCCGACTCCCAGAACTTCATGTATTTGTTCATTCGTCTAACTTTCTATCTAAATAGCATAGGGAAATTTCATAATAGAAAAAATCACTCTGTCTGTGAGTTCTTGAAAAATGTGACAGCCTACTCATTCATTCCCCGATCTGCAGCCCAATTGTGATAAAATTTTGGCAAAATATTTTGATTTGTTTTTAATGCTATATCACCCCATAGATTGAAATTAAATTTGATTTAAGAAAAGAATTAAAATTAGCAAGAAATACAATAATACAAGACATATGCTTCAATGTATGTCTTGCCATCAAGAGGAAATTATTTATTTTTCCTCAAAATTGCTATTTTCTCTGTAATTCAGTGATTCCCCCCTCAATAAGATATTTGTAATTACTCTAGTGAATTCAGCAGTCCTATATTTTGATTTCCATATGCAGACTCGGAGCTCCTTCTGAGGAGACTGGTTCTCTCATCTCTGGAATCTAGTGCTTGATCTCATTCACCATGTAGAATGGATGCCTACCATTGCTTCATTAATACTGAGTAAACTAAAAATAGACCTCTCTAAAATTTTTACATATTTGCCATAAAGTAAAACAATACTAATAAAAATTGAACTGATGCTCAGTCAGGAAGATTGCTGTGAGGTTGAGGCTTGCCTGGGATGCACAGTGAATTCAGAATGAGCCTGGCCTACAGATCAAAGCCCTGTCTCAAAAAAAAAATTGAAATGAAAAAAACATACCAGCTGTTAACATATCAAACCAAGCAATTAGGCTATCCAACCCTTCCACCCTTTACATTGGAAGTGTGATCTATACTACTAATGGAGATACCCATATATACTTTTATTAACTTCTTATATTAGTGTTGATAATGGGAAAATCTGCATTGATATCCTATATCTAAATAAATAGCGCCCCCCCCCCCCAAAAAAAAGGAAAAAGACGCCACATAGTTGTGAGTTTTCAATACTTAACAACTCTGTTGAATGGTCTGCTTGGAGCTGCCTTCCTGGAATTCCTACTCCTCATCTTTTAAAGCATACTTCCAATCTCAAATATCATTAAATTCCATGCAGTCAAATGCTAATGGAACTTGTCATGGGTCTCACGCTCATCCCGTCTATATGGCAGTAATGGACTTTGATGCAAATATGGCTGGGGAAAAGGCTACTTTCTTCACCCTTTGTTAGATGTGAATAAGACAAGTTGTAATCCAGTGGGGGGAAAAAAACAGGATTTCCACAAGCAGACGTTGTAATAAATAGAGGCATGACAAGATGGATGGACAGCAGACAGCAAATGAAGAATCTGGAGCCTTGTCCCTGAAGCTCTGGATCATCTACCCTAGAACCTGGTTCCACATATTTCAGGAAATGAGGCTCTCTTTTGTTTAAGCAATTTGAATTGGATTTCTTTTTCTTAATTGCGCTCAAACACCCTACTCCTGAGTAATCATGGTGGCCACAATAATTTACATCACTATCAAATGACATTTTTAAAATGTTCTGAACTCAGGGACATTTTAAAATGAAGTAACCCATTGTTTTCATTATACAGCATAAAATCTGAGTATCTACAGAAAATGAACTCTGAGAAAAAAATCATTACATAGTACAGTTGGAAAAAAATAAATAAGATAAAATTGGTACTGTATCTACAAAGTCCAAACAACAGTAATAAAGTAAGGATAATGTTACCAAATTTTATGCAGTAACATAAATAGATGTAAAAGGATAAATCCTTTAAGTAGGACAAATATGTCAAAGTCATTTTCAAGTCTGGCGTTAAACTGTCCGTGACTTCAAATATGATGTAAAAGAGAAATCATGTTGCAAATACGTTTGTTAGGGAAACACTGTGAAGAGTGTCACGACTTGATTTCTTTGAAGTGGAAGAAAATGTGACCATGAAACAAAGCGGTTTCTTTTCCCCAATCTGAGGAAATCTGCGCTAAACCCAAGGCCAACGATAGACCAAAGGCGACTGTCCAGCAACCTTGCTATGAGAAAGGAAAGAACACCCTTGAAAATCAAAGTTAAAAATTTAAAAATAATCTTTCTGTCTCAGTGTTTTTCAGGTTAGATAATGAAGGTTTGTATCATAAGTACAAAAATATTGTTGATATACATATCTGATTATAGTGTAAGGGTCACACCAGATGAATTCCAAATGTCTTGCCAATAGTTTAGTTTTTATGTTAAATGATGGTTGAATTGTTATTAATTATATTATGAGGGGAAAAAAACAGACTTCTGGTAAACACTTGCAAAGAGATTCAGTCGTGTTAGTAATTAAAATTCACGTAAATTCAGCACCAACAGCTATCCATTTTGTACCTGATTGAACCATCAAAAAATAATAATAATACTAAGAACGGAGATGTATCTCAGAAGCAGAGTGAAAGCTTAGCATGCAATAAGCCCTCATTTCAGTTCTCAAAACCAAGAAAGATAGAAAAAAAAAAAAGTGAGAAGCCAGGTTTTAGCGAAAGGTGCGCTCTGAAACAAGGATGGTGGCTGGTATAATAGAAATGATTCACCTTTTCCGGAAACTACTTCCCAAGATGTCTCATGAGTTTTAAAAATGTCCGTTACCTTTATGGATTCGCTACTTATTAAAGGTTATACCCAAGAGGAGCAATCAAACAAATACAGCGTCAACACAGACATATAGGAGCAGCCAATTATTTTTGCAGCAGGATATCAAAACTGGGTGTTTTCTGTTCCAAGTCCTAGGGAAGCTTTGATATAATAGGATGCCAGGTTCCAAAGAGAGATATTAGATCCCGTGTAGATTTGAAAAGAAAGGGGTAGAGAAGTGGTTATTAGTCTGCAGACCTCCCCCTTCCAACCAAACACGTGTTGGCAAGGCCTGAAAAAATATTGCAAGGAAATCAGAGAGAGAGAGAGAGAGAGAGAGAGAGAGAGAGAGAGAGAGAGAGAGAGAGAGAGATGCCACTTAAAATCCAATGTTTGAGTATTGGTTAATCTCAGAGAGCGTGAATGGCAGGCCGCGCTAGGAATTCTGTCAGGAAGGAAGGTCCTACTTTCATTCCTCCTTACCCTACATGCGTCCATCTTTAAAAGTCACAAGTGGAAATATTATATAAGAAAAAAATAAAAAATGAACCTGTTTTTGCTTCCAAGCATTGTATCAGGACCCACAGGATCATCCGTTGAAAGAGGTCTGTAGTTTAAATCAAAGAAAAAAAATTTATCAAAATGCAAGATTAGATATTCTAATTACTCCAGTTAATATGTTATCTAATTTTAAATTAAGTGAAAAATTTTTATATCTGAATGAGCATTACCACAAGACATAGAGTACAGGCGTGAAGTAACCTTTTCACCAAAATCAATATTAAAGACAGATGACACAAAACTGAAGTTATATTCAAAATTTTATGTTACATGTTATTTAATATGTTCTATTCAACAGTACTAATATGCAGGAGAAAATGAAGTACATTAAATGTTAGAGTGAAAAATAAACCATTGTATCTCGTCAGATGATTATAGTATCAATTTAGCCATTAATCAAATATGTAAAATTCTGAATATTTGTTTTAAATATATATTTATAGCAGAACTGCTAGATAATAACATTAAGTGAAATGAAATGAAATGAACAGAAATAATAGCCAGATCAAGAATAAGATTTCATTGCCGGCATTCTCCACAAATGCTTAAACTCAAAATCCAGGGAGTGGTAGGTGCAATATCGAATCTACTTTTAAATGTTTAAATATTGGTGATAGCTATGGGGCAGGAAGACAGTGGCAAACCAAACCAAACCAAGATAAAGCAGAAAGAAATGAGGTGGAGAATATCATCAGCTCGTGCAAAATTGCTCTCCATAACAATTAAAATTTGGCAATTTATTTTAGCATATTTAATAGGGAAGCCATAAACATATCCAGTCTCCATGAGAAGAAATCTACTCATCCTGGAAAGATCATTATTCAACTACACATACAATGCCAAAGAAATATGCCCAAAAGAACATAACTGTTGGTGTCTAGGACCAAAGAGCGATCTGAAGGCATGGGATTCTAATGACAAGGATGAGACAGCAAAAATTTAAAAGCCAGACCATAGTAGTAAATTCAGTGGAGATGAAGTGAATTTAGATACTGTATGTTTCATGTCTCACTTTAATTGAAAGAGTTTTTAAAACATCAAGATTAAATAAATACACAAATCACTATATAATTAAAATCAAAGCTAACTTTATTGAGAAGTATATAAACAAAAGAAAAATATACTGATTTATCCAAACAGCCAATCTCTCTGTATAATGGCTGTTTATTAAAAAAAAAAAAGAAAGGTGTAACTATTAAGAGAAATTCCGGTTACTCGAGAATGATCGTTGTTTCATATAGCTGCAGTATTTGGGGCCTGGTAGGAAGGCAGTGTATAAGCAAATGGGTGTTTCGTGACAGGGGCATACAGGTGGTCCTCGTCCTTATGGACAGAAGGCCACCGATGGTAACTCTGAGATTTGCATTCCTGCTTTCATATCTGTAAGCCAAATTTAGCCATGTAAGTAAGCTACATAAACTTTAACGGGGAAAATGCTTCAGGCTTGCCCAATTTGTCGCGTTTTACTGTCCCAGTCATATATGTTAATATGCATCGTAAAAACAAACGCTTCCAAAAGTGAGTGAAAGAGAGGTTGGGGAATGGTTATTTTATGTTTGAATACTGTAGAAGAGAACACTCGGTGGTAGAATTTGTAGAGGTTTTGTTTCACAACTCTTGCATAGTATGAATTCCTACTTCTGAACTGACTTTTTCATGCCTTATGACACATAAATGCAATAACATAATTATTTAAAGTGTAGGTGACAGTGCCGCCTTTGTGTGCAAATTCTATTTGCGAAAGCAACAGCCTTTCGAGGCATCTATTTTAAGGGTGGCAAAGTGAGTGAAATCAAATTTCTGAACGTAATGACAATGTCAGTGTAGCTTATGAAACCATAACAACGTGCGAAGAGCCATCTGGTGTGCGCACTGTGCATGTAATGTGCGGTTAGCTTCAGTGATTCCTCCGAGTTCCCCTTGCGCTGTAATGTATGTGTGGCCGAGTGCCACTCAAAGTAAGTAGAACCACTGAACAGCGTTGACTATGCAGAGCACCGTGCTTGACTGGGCATGGTAGTGGCACATGAATTTTGATGCAGATGCCTGGTATAAATGTTTCTGATCACTTGCGGTGGAAAATGAACGGAAGAATCAATAAAGAAAGGGCTATTCTACCGAGCACATAACTGTGTTGATAGAGCAAGAATTTTGAGCACAAGCACTGTTTTGGTTTGTTTGTTTGTTTTTCATTAGTTTCCACTGGTGGGTCGAGGCTGATGGCTCCCCCGGGCTTGGTAAACAACACAACGGGAACAGGAGCACATTTATGTGATCATAAATATGAATTATGTCTTACCTGATCATGTTTTTGAGCGTGCTTTAAAATAATATCACCATGTGTATTCAGCCCCTGAGAAGGGAAATCTCTTTGGCCTGAGCTTTGAAGGAAATACCTTTATTTTTTAATATAACTTGTGATCTAAATCTTGGAAGTGGCCTGTGTGTCCTTCAATCAATGAAGGGATAAAGAAAAGTGTGGAACATGTACACGAAGGAATACTACTCTGCCATAAAAGGGATACACTGGAGTCCTTTTTTTTTTTTTTTTAAGAAAATGAGCCACCTTGAAACCATATGGCTAAGTGGAATAAATAAGACACAGAAGGTTAGGTATCACATGGTTTCTCTTATATGAGAAACACAAAATGTAAGTGACTTAAATAGCAAGGTAAAAGACTGATGATAGAAAACAGGGAAGTATTTATGGAGTCGGGAAGGGGACCTCGGAATGGAGGGAGATGGAAAGTGGGGAGGGGAGAAGAGGCGGTAAAAATGATTATGATGTGATACGTTTATGTGCCAATGCTCTGACGCAACGTATTTCTTTCATGTCACAAATGTATACCCGTAGAATAACAATTTGAAATTACGTAGTACTTGGTTCTTCCGATCACATGGTTTCCTAATTAATTAGTTGACGTAGTTTGGGGCAATGCTGCATGTGAATTTTTACTCCTGTCTCTCCATAACCTGTATTCTTTTCAGTATAAAGAAACTATCAGGCTGGCTGACTGTTGGTTTAGGGAACTAAGGACATTTTAACAAGACAAACTGCTGTGGCAAGTTCTTCTCATTAGCTTAGTGGTGAGGCCATGTGTTATTACTCCACTGTCTACCACTTCATATACAGGTCTTTGGGAGGCAAGTGAGGAGTATCCATGCATGTTATGATGAAAACATGTACAATCTTTTTTCTGAGCAATATTAGACCGTATAACACATAATTGACTTCTATAGTAACCATGCTGTGCAAGGAACTTCGGAAATGTTTCCTCTTGCTTGAGACCTTGTGCCCTGTGAGGAACTAATCTCTTTTTCTTACCCTCCTCCTCTCCATCCCTTGGCCTCCTTTCTCTTTTCCATTGCAAAATGAAAAAAAGGTTTAATTAGAGGTAAATGTGATGCGATTGTAAGTTCTTAACACACAACATACTTCACCTATACTCAAGGTATAATGATAATCAAGATAGATACACCTTTGGTTTCTGAGAAATTAGTAGAGAAGTCAAATAAATAGTCATGCTGGAAAATAATGGTTACAATAGTTCATAACTCATCTCAAAGATTAAAGAGAACAAGGTGCACTTATGAAATTTTATGGGATCTGCGTCAATGGACTTCATTTAGTTTGAATGTTCAGAAATAATGATAACCCCAAGGGGTAGGGAATATCAAATGTAATAAAATTACTTAGTAATATTATGAAGATGAAGCTCCTGTACTAAGATTAAATGGTAAAACAAGCACTAGACTACAATTCAATTTCTAACAAGTCCCTTAATCTCTATTCTTAGAAAATTAAATGGCTTAACATCAGGGATATGATATATAATGCTAATTTCCATATTGACTAAGATGTTTTACATGAATATCCTTATATACACAAGCAATATGATTAACAGCAACCTGTTAAATTAAATTTACCATGTAAAAGATTGTTTTCTAAAAAATATTTTGTTATTTGCATTAGTTTGAGCTCTATTCAAATCTAAAAAAGAAAAATTATTTTAAAATTTGTATATTATTCTGTTTTAGATCTGCAATGTCTCCCAAAAGTCTCACATATTTGAATGTTATGGATTACCTATGGAACTATGTGCTGTTAGGAGATAGGGACCTCGTCTGTAGGAGTGGTTTATGGGTGTTTTTTGGAAAACAGGCATGTGGATTGGATTATAGGTATGAGGATCAGGGCATCTAACCTGGAAGGGGCAGAACACTGAGGGTGGACCCAGAAAGGGTGGATCGCCAGAACTGGGCTGGACTTGACCCGACTCAGCTTTCTGTTTGCAATGTTTGAGAAAAAGCCGTCACTTCCCCCCTGCCATGTTCTTCCGCTGTTGCCAGCTGCCCATGAATGGACTGAAACCATCTGAAACTATGAGCTAAAGTAAACTTTTCCTCCCTTAATTTGTGACTGCTAATTACTGAGTTAAAGCTACAAAAAAGTAATTAAGACAGATATATTTCTAAAACTTATACCTGTATTGTAGTAATCTTCATACATATACTCCTAGATTTTTAAAATTATTCATTTTATTTGGTTTGAATTCAGGTCAAATGTTGAAAAATAGAGTTTTCAAATTTTTGTGTAAAATATTTTTGTATATTGATAATTCAGTAGGCTCTAAGTATGCAAGAAAACCAAAAATTCTCCGATTTATAAAGTTAAAATAAAACTTAATCAGCTACCAAAAATAAAAATCAATGAAACATTTCATAGACTCATGAAAAATAAAACTACTCACAAGGCAAATATGAGTGAAGTGTATTTCAGAGGGAAAAAAAGTCATCAGCACATTTTTGTCATCTATGACTAATAACTGATTACTTTGTGACTTATAGAAAAATTATTCAACATGAAAATGTTACATGCAAATATTGTACAAAAACAATAGGAAGCCTATAATCTGTTACCATAATGCATACAATCATACACACACATGCATAGGTACGTACAGGCATACTTATTAGAGTTCCATTTTCAAGGTTAAAGAAACAAGGAAACATAATCTTGATGAAAATATGGAAGAATAGATTTATCTGCTTTTGGGTGTGTAATTTAGCCTAAATTCAGGAAATAATTTTTAAAATTCTTGAAAGTGTTTCCTTTATTCTAGTCATAAACATATTATGTAATGATGTCTTAGTTACATTTTCTTTGCTTTAACAAAATATTCTACATCCACAACTTGCGAGAGGAAAGATTTATGTTAGCTCACAGTTTCAGAAGGCCTCGCACCATCCACTATGGGCAACTGGCAAGGGTGGAGAGCCGCTCACCACACTGCCCATAGAAGCCAAATGAAGAAGGAAAGAGTTGGTCTCTGGAAAACACGGCAAAGGCCAGAGCTCTGCCAGAAAGAGGCTACAACAATGTTTCTTCTTCCTTTTCTTTTTAGTTAGTTCAAGCAGCCACTTGGGCCCCACCCTTACTGCCTGGTCCACAAATCAGTCACACACCCCCGAAAGCTCTGTGCTAGGCGTTTCCTAATCTCTACAATTTGTCACAATCCCTGCAGGTCAACCTCTGAGCATGCGCCTTTCATCCAAGTGCTACCTCTTAATAGCACGCCGTTCCACAGATGTATCCCAGTACATCTTTAAAATACATGAAGCTTTTGGGGAACACTCTAGATCCATATCATAGCAGATGGTAATTGTACATTCATTCATTCACCAGAATGCACTCAGTAAACAAAATTATTATTCTGAACAGCACTTCATTTCCCTGCATAAGACAAGTAAACAAAAAACTGTTGCAAACAGTAAACACTATATGTTTGAATATTTTTAATCATTGTAATAGTACATAAAATATATTTTCATCAATATGATCTATGTACACATGAACTCGTGTGTAGATTTTTCCATCTGTAATATGCAAAGTCCTGAGGATTCTTCTAAATCTCAGCTCAGCTAACCAACATGTCTGTATGAAGATATGACCAACAAGTACATCCCATAAAGTCAGTGTTTCCCCACACACCCCCATGTATGTCAGCTACTTACTCATGAATAGTTTATTTGCTTAAGCACTCAATCATTTGAGCATCTTGAGTCTGTCTACTCTTATGTGAGGTACTTGGCTAAGAGTCTGGATTACAGAGATGAGTAAGAATTAACTGTGTACTTGGTGACCTTAAAGACCATCCTATAAAGCACCTCTGGAGAGAATGATCTAATATTCAACGAACAACATTCATGTCAAGAATTTGAGTGAATGCATTCAGAGAAAGAACACAGCAGATTCCTTATATTGTAGGTTTCGGATTCAGTTTGCCCTGATTTGGATTTTATGGGAATGATTAATTAATTGTAATATAACTTTAGTGGAGTTTAATTAACGTTTTTCTACTTAATTCTTCCCCCTGAGGAAAATATGGATGGTAACATTAAGTGTTCATACATGTTTTAGTTATTTAATTAAATAATTTAAGTAAAACTCTTAATAAGTGATATATACCAATACAGAATAGATGTGATTATTATTAAGAGATTATGCCTATTTAGAAACATTTTATTTAAATATTCCATCAATGAAAAAGTGAAGGGATATTAAGAAAATATTAATGAATGTCCCTGTGATGATAAATGTCCTTATTAATAATTTTGACAGCATACTTTTCATGAGTATGACTCATCATCAGATACACTCAAATTCATAACTCCATAATCTGTTTGCTTTGGTGTTTATTATTTACTAAGTAAAATATGCTCAAGATCAAAGACAGAGTCTTACATGCCTGCATATGCTTGTGACACACACCCACAGAAAATATATTCAATTGGAGGCAGATGTTAGTGTGAGCACCAATCTGTTATGATAGTAATTCCGTTGTTGATGTACTATGGAAGCCTGATCTCTAATATATTTTATTAAGATGGATTGCTGTAGTTTGTTCAACAAGTCATGGTATAATATTTGGCTAATGTTTTTACTGCATGCCATCTGTGTGGGCAGCGGGGTTGTCCAGTAACACATGAAATGTCACTATTTTGAATGGGCATCTAATTGGAATTTAATCAGGTGGATATTTTACATTAATTAAATGCCAGCTGATTAATGAAAACATATTTTTGATATTTAATAGCTATGTAAGAATGGAATCTGATTAGCTCAGAACCCCACACATTATGCACTGAATGTAGACTTTCTCATGAATACATGCATGCAACCCAGTGTGGTACAATCTAGATGCGCTTAAATAGCATTAAAATAGATGTCACCCTGCTACTTCAGAAACAGCAACATTATGTGTTTGGAAATGATGCTAATATCAGGGTCTGTTTGACACTTCTTTGTAATGTCATTAGGCAGTACATTTTTTCTTTCCACAGCCAGGCACAAATTTAAATGTCCCCACTCCCACAGTGACAGATAATCAGTTCAAAATAGGCACACCCAGAAGCTGCACTGACTTATCCAAACACTTGTTAGAACCGTAAGAGGACACATTCAAACAGATGTTTTGAAAACAAAACAACTTGCTGAAATTTAGCTTTTCTAAGGAAATTCAGAGAAATGAATCCATTTCCCTTTCTAATTTTCTTCATCTCTCGTTCTACATATAACCTCCCGAGAAGCCATTTTATTTTTTTCTGGTTCCATTTCGTTTCAAGTTCATTCCAATATAATTGAGAAGATGTGATCCCTGCTGAGGAACAAGAATTCTCTTTACCGTGAAGGATGTCTCCTTATTTGAGACTACAAGAAAATTATGGTCCTAAGAGAGAAAAGCTCTACTCCCTTTCTCATCTCTGTGTCAACATCAGTAATTGTGCTCCCCTTTGTGATGACATCTTTTCTTTTAATAAAAAGAAATCAAAGGATGAGGTCAAGAATCGAATGCTTCCTAGGTAAAAATCAGATTCAGGACTTTTCTTAGCATGGATCCAGATCACCATTTCCTTAGGACTCTCCACATTCCAGAAATAGTAGGTAAGGGCCTCTCTGGGGCTCCTGCATTTAGTACCAGGAGCTAATCCAGGGAACCACAATCAATAACTAAGTGTTGCTCTCTTTGATGATTTTACACCCTCAAGAATCTGCCCTGTTTCTTTTTTTTTTTTGTCTTCCATAACTAACACACTGAAATAACTATTATTTAAATACACAATAAAGTGTTTAATATTATTACAAACTTTATAGTGGTTTCTTCTGTACATACTGATGAAAGGTAATAAAATTTAGTTATTTGACTCATTTCTGGTACATGACTACATACAATCCTGTATTTTGGGAGGCTTAGACAAGAAGACTCCAAGTTCAAGTCCCATTTGGACAGTATAGTGAGAACCTTTCTCAAAATTATGAAAAAAAAAATAAAAATATCCTAAGGTTATAGCTTAAAGATGGTAGACTAGGGATGGTAGACTAAGGATGGTAGAGTGTGCCCCTGGGCTGATACTGATGCCAAAAAATATTTTTTGTATGTCAAAATAATTGAAATAATGATGTTTGGTTTGTGATCAAGAATTCATCTAGCTTGAGAAGGTTCTAAGACTTAGTAATTTTGACACATTCTTGAATTCATTAAAATTTTGCTAATTAATTTCAGTGTTTTTCAGTCTATGATATCTTTGGTCTTCGGCAGCCCTTTGTTTAATAGCCTTAATAAATTTGTTAGCTGCTATAATTTTTTTTTTTAGTAAAAATGGTGCTTGATTCTGTGCTGGTCTTTGTTTCTACTCTTTAGCATTGTATGTCTTACATACATGTGCACATGTGAGCAGGCAAATCCCATTTGGGCATAGCCTTATGACCTTAAATCAAAAGGTGTGAAATGCCAATGACTTACACAGGATCATGCACTCTAATACTGTAGGTTTTGTTTCAAAAAAATATTGTACGCTGGCTAACAATTTTATTCTGGAGTTCTTCAAAAGTCTTGGGGAAATTTCATCTGGTCTTGAGATTTATTTACATTCAGTCTTCAGATTTCCTCATGATATTATTACTTTATAACTACTGCATTTCCTCTGTTAATTTTTCTTTAATAGATATGTATAAGCAGCAATACTACAAAACAAAGTATGAGAGGATAAGCTAATAATTTTCAAAAACAACTTATTCTACCAAGACAAAATACATCAAAATGAAGACATCAGTGCTGTGTATTCTAAGTTGAGAAATTTTCAAATGAAAATTTAAAATACATGTATATTTTAGGAATAAAAAAGAATCCTTTTATTAGACAAGCACATGTACACAGAAAAATATACATAAATTCATACAGTACTGAGATAGCATGATGCATGTTATAGCTGAAGAAACACATATATTATTAATATCATTAATGCAATACTGTCATTTTTCAGTGTATTTGAGCATTTTACTTTTTGCACGATGTTAAATCCGTATTTCTGGTTATCAGATTCAGTCCACAGATAAGAGCAAAGCCAAACTGAATGATTGACAGCATACCTCTGGAAAATTTATTCTAGGTTTGAGTATCTTTTTGAAATGTCAAACAAGAGGCTGTCATCCAAAGCCTGGTTAGATTATTCAAGTCATCGGCTGTGAAATTAGTGTATTTAGTCTGAACTGTGCAGGTCTCCTTAGAGGCTCTTGCCATTCATGGAGATATCTGTAAGGCATGAGTACAACCTCACGAGTCCTTTACAAATCAAAACTGATTGGCTCCATCAGACCAGGGAGATGCATGTCAGAGCACCATTTCTGAAAGAAAAACATCTTGAATGGAAACCATCAAACCAGAATTACCAGCTTGTTAACTAATTTAAGGAAAATATTATCCATCTCTCTCTCCTTGCTCTTCTTCCTCTTGAATTTTCCATCTCGGTGAAGCAGAAATCAGTCTGTGAAAAGCAAAAATCTGATCTGATTGTTCTCATGCCTTGTCTGCCTACCCGAAGCCATCAAGTCCAGCACTTGAATCTCTGTACCACTACTAGAAGTTTCCCTTTTCTCTCTTAATTTTCACTTCAAACAACTGGATCTGCTTCTTGCTTGCTTTCCTGCTATAACGTAATCATAGTTCAGTACCCAGAGACAATCCGGACGTTGTTCCACAGCCTGGCCAGTGCTCATCTGAGTTACAGTTCTAATGTGTCAAATTAAAAGTATTGTCATTGCTTCTCACGACTTACTGGATAAGTGTCGAGTTTCTAAATGTTCTTCACAAACCACCACATAATCTGGTGCTGTGCTGTGGTTTCGGAGCCTCAGCTCTCAGAGCTTTCCACCATCATTTCTACCTTGATTAAGTGGAAGAATTTTTAAACATATAGAATCCTAAGTGGGGAGATTGTTTTTTTCTGGTCGGTATTTTTCCTGGTATTTTTATGTTGGTGTGTGTTTATGTTAGTGTATGATTTTGATATATAATCATTATATTCCATCTGGGAAATTGTACCTACACGTGTTACACCATAGGCGTCTTACTGACCTTGCCCTAACCTAGTTTTCCCTTCTACTGTGATCTTCTTTTTTTAATGAAAAGCCAGCACTTTTCTCTAATACATACTGTATCTTTTTCTTCTAGTTGCCTTTGAATTTTCACTCCTTCGTTTTGTTTTTAGGCATCTTAGTGTGAAGGACTCGGGTGTTAATTTACATTATGTATTTCCTACTTAAACAATGTTTAGCTCTCCCTTCAAAGTTGACATTTTTTCATAAGTTCAGGCAAATTTCAGTTATTATTCAGATTTGTTTCTGTGTCCTTTTCTCTTTTTTTCACTTCTGTGTCATACTTCACTGAGCATGATGGTCTCAGATTGCCTCCATTTACCTACAAAAGCCTCAAAACTATCTGTCTTTATACTACAATGTTGGTCTGTTGATGGGTATTTTGGTGTCCTCTGTATTTTAGCTATTGTTAGTTGTGCTGTTATGAACATGGGTGTACATTTATCTCTGTTATATGAAGGTTTTAACTTTGGAAAAATTCCCAGAAGAGGTATCATTGGATCAAAGGGGATATTTATTTTCAGCCTTTTGAGAAACTTCCATACTGCCCTCCATAGTGGTTTTACTAGTTTACATTTCCATCAGCAGTGTGAGAGGGCCTTTTCCCCATACCCTCTCCACATTGAGTGGTGTTCCAGTTCTCGATACATGCCATTATCTCTGGGGTTAGATGGTATCTTAGTGATGTTTGGATTTGCACTTCTGTAATGGCTAAGGATATAGAAGATATTTTCATGTATTTGCTGGAAATTTGAACTCCATCTGAATGCTTTCTGTTCATTTCCATTACCCATTTTTTAATTGGATCTTTGAATTTAAGGGGTCTGTTTTTCTTTAGTTCCTTGTATATTACTCTTTTTTGACTCTTGTCTGAGGTGCAGGGGTGAACATTTTTCTCATTGCTTAAATGACTTTATTTCTATAGGTCTATTTGTAAATGTATGAATTCTTGTCTTTGCTATCTACAGTCTCCTCTTAAGCCTATTCAATAAAATAGTAACTTTTGTTCTAGCACGTTCAAGTTCAAGAATTTCTACCTTTTTTTTTTTTGCAGTTTCCATTTCTTTGCTGAGAATCTCTCTGTTCAGTCACGAAAACATGTTATTTCCACACCTTTCACAGGTACTCATTCAAACTTCCATATCCAGGCCATTTTAAGGTCAGTTGCTCGTAAATGCTTTTCCCAAGTCTATTCTTAACATTTCCTTTTCCTAAATGACTTTAATCTTATACTTGGTGTTGTAATTTCCCACTTCTCATGTTCTTCATTTGCCCGTGAACTTTCTGAATTTTGTAAGCTTTTCCTGAATTCAAGAGCCCTCTAATGCATAGCTCCATCACATCCAGTCTTGTGTGCCACATACACTCGGGATTTCTGCAGCTTCTGAATTTCTGCCTCCTCCCCGCAGCCAAGACCTTATATCTGTGTGGATCTTCAGCCCCTGTCTCAAACTTTTAAAAAAGGTCCACAGTTGAAAAGCTAGTGAGATGAAGGTGCTTATTTCATGGGTTCCCACTTTTCTCTGCAGTAGTAGTTTATGAAATTTCATACTTTTGCAAGTTTTCAAAATAACTGTTTCCAGTATTTTTCTGTTTTTACTCTCTGTTACAGTTGAAAGAGTGTTCCTATCATGCCATCTGCTCAGCCACATTGTAAACGTACTTCCAAACGTAACTAATTTTTGACTGGGATTGTATTTGTTGTTTCCCCCTTTTTTTAAAAACCGCTGTCTTCTGCCATGTTACGATGTGAAACACATTTTTACTACTATGTTATCATTTTATTTGGACTTGCAAGATCTAGCTTAAAAGTTTTGTAACAAAGCTATTACATTATTATTGGTTTATTAACATGTAGAGGAAATTAACATTTTACTAATCACACCAGAGATAGGTCTTTTCGCATTCTAAATTAACTTAGGCACTCTTGTTTTTCTTGAAGTTTTACCATGTAATTATTCTGTTTTGTTTTATATACAAACTCCAGTATCAGATCTGTAGCATGTCATACTTATTTTATTTTACTTATGTTGACCCTTTTTTTATTCTGGTTATTTCTGCTTCAAATTTGTTTTTAAATTTTTTATTCTGCTTTGAAACCCTGATTGCTACTACAGATTGGCTGGTAGCAGCCAGCAGCACCCATGCCAAAGCCTGAATGTCATGTTGCATTGAAATTTTTCACCATTTTTCTAAAATTTTCAGATGAATTAGCCCACCTTTCTCAATTTCAGTTTCCTAAAAAGTCTCAAGATGCAGGTAAAATACAGTAAAATTTTCTGTCAGAATGTAATATTAATGGACTCCAGTGTAATTGTCAATGAAACTTTTTTTCAAGATAAATTCCCAGGCCGTTACTGTCTGCATTCCTATCAGCACTCTGGTCTTCTGAGCTCTGACCAGAGTCACCCATCGGACACTGCTTATAACATTCTAGGGCTTTACTTTCATGCATCTCCAAAACTCTAAAATTCCTAAAGTACTTCGAAGAGCTCCTAAATTGCAGCAACATCCCTATTTCTGTGGCACTAACTTCCTGTACTAGTCATATTTCCCATCACTGAGAGACAGTAACTGACATCCACAAGTTAAAGAAAGATTTAATTTAGCTCGTGGTTTTGGGGGATTTAGTCCATGGTAAGCAGGCCCTCAAGGTGGAAATATCATAGTTGAAGAGCATGTAGGCGTAAAGATGCTTGGTTCTCAGTAGTGAGGAGCAGAGCACACGAGTAGTGCCAGAGGAGAAGCAGAAAGGGACCCAATGTAGACTCACCTCTTTGGCTCATGACCCGCCCTGGCAACCAGTGAGCACACTCTGCCAACCCCGAGTGGCTTCTGAAGCCAACCAAATAAACATTCCATCATAACTGCCCCAGTGTCCCACCATATGTTACTTTATGCATCAACTCAAATAATAAATTCAAGTTTCGAAAAGCATGTCGTTTGCAAATGTAAACTGTTTTATCACTTCCATTCCAATTTGGAAGGGTCTGATTTTACTCTCCTTGCTGTGTCTAGGACTCCCAGTACTATGACAAGAAGGGTAGGCACCTTTGATTTTTCCTGATCATAGATGAAAATGTTTCAACTACTCACCACTGAGTATAAATTAGATATGAGTCAGCCATGTGTGATATATATTGTGTCACAGGTACCTCTAGGGTGGTCACATTGATTGTCTTTTACCTTTCCTTTACTTCCTAAACAACCAGATAGAGTGCACCAGTGGGACAGTCCCAGAAACTGACTGAGTCGTCTAGGCAGGTGAATGTTTGGTTGCAACATTCCTCCCAGTAAAGAGGAAGGCTTGGAGGGTCATTTGCAATTACCACCCTGGAGTCTGGTGTTACGGAGTCCCAACCAATAATAAGTTCTACTGGGGTAGGCCCAGTGTTGGGGTCAGAGGAATAGTCTGTTGCTTACTTCCAGTCATTGACCCAACCAAAAGGTATGTCTTTCAACACTTCTACTTAGGGCTGGGCCAGATGAAACACTTACAGTGTAAAACTGTATTTCCAAAGCGCTTCAATGTGTGTGGTGTGTGTGTGTGTGTGTGCATGCGTGTGCACATGTGTGTGCATGTGCGCTATGTCTAGTTGTTTTTCCTGGCTTAACTAGCTCTCTTGAAGTTATTTTTATTCAAGTACTGTTTAAATTGATGTTTTCATGAGAAACAATTGCTAGAAAATTCTACTCTGCCGTCTGAGGAATTTCTTAAATTTATTAGTCATGTGTAAGGTGTTGGAAAATTCAAATTTATATATTCTAGATATATTCTTTATTAATGAACTTATAGATTCTATAATGAAGTGTTGGGTGTTAGCAGCCATGAAATATTTTATTAATTATCATATGACATGGATTTATTTTTGTGTTCTCTTTCTTCCCCCAAATTGTTACAGTAATACATAGTATTTGGAAGTATGCTCCCAAGCTCTTATAAATGGAATCAGTGTTGAATCTCAGAGTTCTCTGGCTCTCTTTGATATGTGAGAACTCACAAAGATAAGAGCAGTCTACAAACCAGAAAGTGGGTAGTCACCAGGTGCTAAATCTGCCAGTTCTATTGCTTAAGACGTTCCAACTTCTAGAAATAGGAGGAATAAACATTTTTCTTGTTCATAAGTAATCCCATACATGGTATTTTGTCATAGCAGCCCAAATGGATGATGGCAGCAGATACTGTGTGAAAAGCTTTTTCTAATATTGAATTCCTGTAGAGACTATTTGCATTTATTTGCGACCATAAAAACAAACATAAACAATTGAAAACAACAACAAAACCACTTATAAAAGGAAATGTTGATAGAAGTGTTTTTTGTAGGCTTGTCTAAGTCCTTTCTATCCTGTTCTTAGGACATAGTCCCGCAACCATATTGGAGATACCAACCTAACATCTCGGAGGCTAATGCTTGATTCTATTCGCCAGGGAGAACTATGTGTCATGTCATTGTTCCCAGACCCTGTAAACCTGTCTACAGATCAGGTGTCCTACTTACTGCCTGCTTCTTCTCAGCCTCTCTGCTGCAATTCTTAATCAACTAGTGTCTCAAAGAGAAAGTAACATTAAATATTTAGCTTTCATCTTTCAACAGAAATACTTGGCTTCTCTTTTCTAAAAGAAAACAACCTCATAAATTCTCAGTGCATTATACAGTCTCTGTCTTAAAAATACTTCTTACCAAGACTTCATGTATGGTGTCTTAGTTACTTGTTCATTGCTGTGAGTCAATACCCGACATCTACAAATTTAGAGGAGGAAAGGTTTATTTTAGCTCTCAGTTTCAGAAGGTCACAGTTCATTCAGGGGCGACTGGCAGCAATCCACGTACATGCAGAGGCAGAGGTGGAGGCAGCTTCTCACGACATCACAAACAGGAAGGCAAGTTGAGACTCATACAGACTAGTCCTCATGGAAGGCAGGAAGCAGCTTATATCAACCCAGTGATCATCCTCTCCTGGATCCAGGTATTGCGGAAAGTGTGGTCACTGCAGTCCATTTAATCTTAACTTACAGGCCTGTAATTCACCCCTGCAGACTAAGCCCCGGTCTACCAAGAGCACATGGTTCCACAGACAATCCATAACATTTAAATACATGAGACTTTTGGGGGACATTTCAGAGCCAAACCAAAATGTATAGATTTAGTGGAAAGATGTTCTATACAAACTTTTCTGTCACTCCTAGAAGAAGAAATTGTGTGTGTGTGTGTGCATGCGCACATGTGCATACATGTGTCAATTATTTTCTATGAGAATTTCACTAATTTTGGCTTACAAGTCAAAAAGTTATTTATCATAAATTTATATATATGAGCGTAAAACTTCCCAATTACCATTTTTCTCAAAGCCTTTCCAGTTGCATTTAGTTTTACTATGTTGGTCTTTGTAAACAGAAAACAGACTATTTTCAATTCTCCTGATTATAATAGTGCAAAAAAATTTTAAAGACACATTGAATAAATCTTGATGTTTGAACCATTTATTTATTTTGGTAAAATCAAATATGTACTTTAATCCCAGCTTACTACATCCTCATTCCTGTATTTTGAATCACCCATGATAGAAAGAAAATAACAATTTACATTTTTTTCTGAGTATTTTAGTTCTGCTAATGTGCTATTTTCTTCCCTTACTGAAATGACTTTGAAGTAATCATTGAATACACGATGAAGGAGATCCTGAAAGATACCTTTGGAAATACAGTCTAAAAGGGAAAGAAAGTAAAATCCTTGTCATTGCCTATAGATTTGTGTTGGCAACTCCCTAACAAATCACCATCAAATCAGAGCTTTCTTTCTAAA
This sequence comes from Ctenodactylus gundi, assembly GCA_004027205.1. NCBI lineage: Eukaryota > Metazoa > Chordata > Mammalia > Rodentia > Ctenodactylidae > Ctenodactylus > Ctenodactylus gundi. The sequence goes on from PVKB01001583.1 coordinate 35,552, forward strand.
AGCCAAGAATAAACTACAGAATCTTTGCTATCAGGGAAGCTACAAAGAGAGCCACTTATCTGAAACTCTTTAAAATACATCATAGATGTGTTTTTGCTTTGTTTTGTTTTCACATGCATAATGCTCTTTTTCCAGCACATGACTTGTTGATTGAAAATATTTGGGATTATTTTTGTTACTATTGGAAAAAATTAAATGTCTTTAGATAATGGATGACTGGAGAAGTAACCTTGATGTGAATAGAACTGAGTTTCTAAAATATCAGCAAGCATTAGAAGTCATTCTTTTTTCTTTTCTTTTCTTTTCTTTCCTTTCTTCCTTTCTTTTTGGCAAAATACAGACTTTCCTAGGAGTTGCAATTAAATTCAATATGTAGATTTTAAATTTGGGAATGTGGAATGTAGTCTCTTCATAAGATATGAAAAAGCCCAACAGCATTTACAGCTTTACAGCTTTTTAAAAAAAATTATAGAGACATACAGTGGAAAAGCACAGTGTACAGTATTAGGATTAATAGGGATAAACATAATAAAAATATATGCTTTCGCTGCAGTTGCAGCAGCAATACCTGATACTAATTTTGTGCCTACCACTTGTACCTTTAACTGCATAACTATTCATATACATATAAATATGCATATGTATCTCAAAATTTTTGCTAAGCAGATGTAGTTGCCTCTACATAAACGAGCAAGCTCAGGATCACAGAAGTTTACTAATTTACCCAAGCTAATAGCCTTGCACAAAATGCCTAAACGCCAAAAGCGTGAGGATTTAAATTTACATTTCGTGACCCAAATTCACTTCTACTTCTATTGATTTAAACCTACGTTTCCTGACCCAAATCCACTACTCCTTCTAATTCAACATTTTACCTACTGTATTACTTTATAAAACATTTCCTTAGAATTGCTCTTTCCTACCTATTATATTTTTCACATTCTAGCTTTAACTGAATTATTAATTCTCCGAGGCTTTTAATGAAACAAATTCAGCTTTTTTTTTCACTGCCTAGCTTTATTTTAGCCGTAGTTGAGGCTGATGGTCAGGGTGATCCTCATACAGGTAGAAAGCTGCCATTTTTCATTAGATTCTGCTGTTTGTTATCGCAAAACCACATCCAAGGTTAAGCAGCATACATGGTGATTCCCTGAGGTTTGGGCTTGCTTTTTGCATTTGATGGAATATTTGTGAGCATGAACCCAAGATGGGCATTCACCATTAACTTATTTTTGCAAGAATAATACAATTTTATAAGTCTAGCAATGCATTTCAGGCATAAACACCATAATAGTAACAATAATTCTTTGGTGCTTTTAATTTAAAAAATGGCACTCATGAATCTTTGCCAGAAAAAAAAATTTAAATTTGTTACAAGGTAGTTTGCAATGTGGATATAATCATTGTTTTATGGCTAAGGAGCCTATTTAACCAAGGGGACAAAATGAGCTTAACCTCAGGGACTCAAAATAACTGTCCCACAGGAACGATGCTGTTGCTGTTTGGGTGTGATTTGAATGTGTCAGCCAAGAAATCACGGGTTGGGAGCTTGATCCTCAGGGTAGCGATGCTAAGTGGCGGTGGAATGTCTAAGAGACAGCACCAAGCGAGATCTTATCAGTGGCCCTTTCCAGGCTCTCTGGCTTCCTGGATTGCCTACTATATGATATCTTCATCTAGTATGCAAATTAGCCATTTTAGTAACACCCAAACTGAAGCTTTCACCAGAGCTGAAGCAACACTGGCTCCAAACCCCTAGGCCTTCACAGTTACTATCTAAATAAATTTCTTCTCTTCTCAAATTCTAGGCCTCCAATTCATTACATAACTCAAAAATAGAGTTGTAAAGAAGCCTAGTACCCAGGATTGTGGTTGTTGCCGTAACTCTGTCTCAAAATGTGGAAGCAACTCTGGAATAATCAGTACCTTGGGCTGTGATAGAAAAAGTTTGGGAGGCTGTATGTGGAACCGAGCATAATGATTGGTTGTGATGATATCTCAGAGACAGGGATTTGTAGAAAATTGATAACACAAGTAATTGGTGAGCTTGTTGGAAACTGGAGTAGAGACTTCACTGTTGCTCCATAGCATCATGGCTGAAATTTGTCCATGATCTGGAGCTTTGTGAAAGATTGAGCTCAATAACGATAAGAAACTGGAAAAAGAAATTTCTGAGTATAACATAGAAGGGGCTCTGCACATGCTTTTGGATGCTTTCAACTGAAATTGGGAGTAAAAGCAGAACAGAAAAATCTGGAAATTTCATAACATGACTGGAACACAAAGAAAAATTATGTAAAGCTATGGCCTAGAGGCAATGGGCTAAAGAGATTAAATAAAATTGAGGCAGTTGCTTTGCACTGAGACAGTAAGAGGCTCCAAAGACAGTTCAGAAATTTACAAGGTCGGCTGAGTTATCTCAAGCTCCAAGACCTTCCAGTAAAGCTGGGAAGTGCCTTAGAAACACCCAGAGAGCTATCTTCTTCCCAAGACCACCTAGAAATTCTGGTTTTTCCATCAGCCAAATGCTCTCCAACCACTGTAGCCATGGTCAAAAAGGATCCAGGCACAATTTATGTAGAAAGTAGACCTTGCCATTATGTGGCACTATAAGCATGATGATCTAAGAGTTATTCATCGAAGCTTCCATTGAAATTCTAAAGGAAAACCTGGAGGCCAAGTAGGTATTGACCCAAGGGTTGGCGTTCCTCTGATCAGATGCGACTTAATGGAGTCATGGGGATGGGGCCCTACTGGAGACCCCACATTGGATGAACAAACATCAGTGGGCAGTTCCAGGAGGGAAAGCTTGAAGCAGTGTGGAAAATTAGCCAAAGAAATGAATAGCCAGGTGACCTGTGACCAGTGAAGTCATAATTACCAGGTTCCTCAAGGCCTGAGAGGCCCACTCCCACCACAGTGTGTGCAAGATGCCATGCTTGGGGTGTACGATTTAATGTTTGCTCTGCTTGGCTGCAGTCTAAATACTCCTTTTTTTTTTTTTTTTTTTTTGGCTTATTTCTTCATCTTGGAATAGGGATCTGCTCCATCCCACTACTGTCTTGGATGTAGATGAATTGGGGTTTTCTTTAAATTTTTTAAATTTGTTTTAGGCTCACAGTTGGAAGAAAGTTGCATTGAGTTTCAAATAGACATTTGGGTGCTACTGGAGAAGTTAAGACTTTAGATCAACAGGAATGAAAAAAATTGATTCTACCTGCAATGAGAAAAGGACGTGAATTTTAAAGGGTGGGGTAAAATGCTATGGTTCGAATAAAACTTAAATACTTCCCAGATGGTTTTATGTGTCAGAAGCTTAGGACACAATGTGGCAATGTTAAAAGGTGCTCAAAATTTTAAGAAATTGATAAAGGGGGTCATTACTGGATACTTGCCAAACTCTTGGATGTCCTGTGTTGTGTTTTGTGATCTTTTGCTCACGCTGTTGTAATGTCATTTGGCCTAAGGCCTTCAGTAAAGCATAGCCAATGCCGGAATCATGCCTTTAACCTCTACAACTGAATTAAAGAAATTAATTTTCTTATGAGTTAACAAACTCCGAGTATTTTATTACAGTTAAGAAAAATAGACTAATACAGATTTTGATGGTGAAATACAGAAAAGGTGATAAATCTAGAGTCATCACTTTTAGTACACACATAGGCAAGTTTGTCAGTATAAAATACTGAGGCAGATTAGTGTGAATATTCAGTAGCAAGGATTAGAAAAAGCTGCAATGACGTAGAGATTTCATGCTCTAATGTGACGTCATGCCTTAGGATAAAATGTGGCCAGTGTTGTAAGAACACTACATTTTGTGGGAAGTGTTGAAATTAAGATTTTCACATTAACTCTTCCAAATTTTGTTGGGAACAGATTAGAATAATTGGAACTGGGTTTCACATCCATGATCTGTAGACCAGAGTATAATTTAGTAAACATTAAATAGTACAGAATGACAGATTTTCTTCTAAAAAATCATAAAAATCTATATGAGCATTAGCGGAGGTTCATTGTATAACTTATTTAAGTCCCAGCTAAATCATAATAATCTCCCACATTTTCTGAATTTGTGCAATCTGAATTGTCAACTGAAATATGTATTGTGTGTGTGGTAGAAATAATGAAATAAATTTCAATAACAGAAGACTTGCCAGATATTTCTCTTAAAGAATTTAAATACCCAGAATTTAAGAGTTGGGAATTCATATTGAAAGCAGCTACCCCAATATGACCAACAGAAAATTCAGGGTGAAGAAAATGGCAAAAGATTCCATTGTAGGCATATTAATAATCTGCATCATATGTAAAACCAATATCACACTGTATCTTTGAAATTGATGAACCAATATCTATAATGATTTTTTTACATAAGAAGATTCTAAAATGACATAGATTGTTTACCATCTCTGTATCTTTGTATGCGTTTTAAGTTGTTTTTATGTGTTTTCTAGTTTTTAGTTTATTGCAAAGATTCTCAAATTGCTCAGTCTTTCTATTTTTATTCTGATTGTATGTATTTTAAGAAGGCAAAACCGACTGAACTTATACTAGGTGGTTCCAAATTCTCAAAGGAAATAGCACCTAAAGGACAAAAAAACAAATGATTTGAAAGATAAGGAGAAACTTGTATTTTAAACAGGGTGAATCATACAAATGGAAAGTTATGTCATATCACCAAAGACACCTCATAAATACTAAGGCAAAATTTTGTATTCAGCATGAAATGGAATGGAACTAACTTGGAGTGTAAGTGGTACAATTTATCAGTGTTGTCTCACGGGTTCCCAGAGACCACGGTAAAAAAAAAAAAAAAAAGTGAAAAAAAAGTGAAAGAAATTGAAAATAGGAAACATCTGAAAAGCCAGAGCAGCTGTGGATATTTTCACAATTAAAGACCAGGAAGAGAATATCCCTGGAGTCATTATGATATAATAGGACAAGTACTCACCTATTTCCTTATGAAATGAGGAAAGCAGCCTGAATTCTGCTAATAGCCAGGATTTTTAGATTTATCTCATCGTTAGGGGCCGGGTAAGCCTGGAGTAGTGGGAACACCTTCTCCATTAGCCGTTGCATTCTAATAAGCCCCGTAATTATGGCAACCACTGCAAGCACAGCCGGTTCACCTTCATCTGGATTCTAAATATACCTCATAATGAGGGGGAAGCTGAGTATTGCCAGGGCCTTTACATAAAAGAGATTTCAAAGCTTTGAGCTGCGGTAAATATGCTGTATGGGGCATGACAACTAGACACAGCCCTCCAGCCGTTCAAGTTGACTAACTACCCTGAAAATACCATGAATCTTCTGGGAAGATATTGAAATAACTGGCAAATTTTCTGTGTAACCCAGGGAAGTGTTACTGTGTTCGCTTGCCCAGGAGATTTGTCGCTGGTCCTGGACCGGTATTTGTTGGGGTCAGGCAGGAGAAGTAGGCCTTGAAAGTTAACCACCTTCAAGTTTGAGAATGTAGCTCATGGGTAGAGTATTTACCCAGCATGCGTGAGGTCTTGGGTGTACCGCCTACTTTAACCCAAAATGAAAAGTAGCAAAAAAAAAAAATAAATAAATAGTTCTTTATACAAAGACAAAAACACCTTCACAAAAGAAAAATGTCACCATTCCCAAATCTCTAAAGAGAAGATTTGTACAAATTCTGAGACATATGTTTATATTCTTACGTACTGACATTGAAAAAATACAATATAATGCATACAAAATAAGGTCAGTGGAAGGAATGAAAAGCTGAAATAAGGCAAAGAAAACTACAAGAGTACCAAAAAGTAAATATGAACTTTATACAAAAACTAACTGTCCAATAAGGAAAAAGAAAAATATATTTTCTTAAACTATTATCAACTATGAGGAAAAAAACCTTGATCACCTAAAATCATGTGACTTTATAAAATAAGAATGAATGTTTAAAACAAAATAAAATAGGTTAAATTTATGTATGTATAAGTTTGTACAATCTGACGTAGGGGCTGCAAGTATTTTACGTATTTATATAGTTTTCAACTAGCAAAATCCTAATAATAGAAATGTTGACTCACAAATTTTGAATTTGGACTCCACCAGAAGTCACCAAGACAATCTGGGGAAATAGCTGCTCATCCATATAGCCTCTATTTCTTTATGACTATCACTTCTTGGCCTTTTGGCTAAGATCAAGTATATTTCCTTATGACTATTCCTTTTCTCTACAGCATAATAAAGGCCTGCAAAGACGATTTGGTTAAGAAGAAAATATGGTAGCTAATATTAACCATACTCTGTGTTTATACAGTGGCATTAGTGGTTATGTACGTGCCTAAGTTTATTGCTAAGAAAATTTGTAGGGGCCAGCTTTAATTTGCAACACTTAGAAATTTCATTATAACAGTAAGCTGGGCAGGTTGGTACATGCCTGGAATCCCATCACTTGGGAAGCTGAGACAGGAGAATTTCTGTGTGTTCAAGGCCAGCGTGTACTACATAGTAAATTCAGGACCAGCCTAGACTTCAGAGCGAGACCTTGTCTCAAAAATATAAAAATAAAATTAAGTTCATTATAGCACTGGCATTGCCATTTCAGTTACTATCTGGGTGCCCTATGAACTCATGCTGGTATTGATTTGCCTTTTTAATTCATAATCTTCTTTTGGCACACATCCTCATTTCAACTGCATTCTTCCAAAATTTTTGTTAAATTTTCCCCTATTTTTATTTTTCTCTTCACTGGCAACTTCTTTTGTACCTCCTTCTAACTCCAAAAATGTACATTTTTTCTTCCTGTGAGTATGTGTAGATACACATCATGTTCATGCTTATGCAAATGGTTATTGGCTTCTCAAATGCATACAGCATCATGGAAGCTACTTGCTCACCTGTTTCAAACACCATTTCAAGATTAGATAGATAGATAGATAGATAGATAGATAGATAGATAGATAGATAAATAGATAGATAGATAGATGATGGTTACATTGAGCTTGACACTTGTGTACACATATATATTACAACATCATTACAATCCCTTCCCCTCGTCTTTTTGACTCTCCCATCTCCTCCCCTTGCCTCTCCAAATCCCAATAATCTCTCTCATTTTGTTCTGTAAATTGCCTGTATTCTGGTCTTCTCATAACAAAGAAACCAAGTGATATTTATCTTTCTGAGTCCGACTCACTTCAGTAAGCATGATGGTCTCAACTTGTGGGCATTTACCCACAAATGCCTCAAATCTATCTGAGATATGGAAGAGTCGTAGGACGTAGCTCAAACAGCAATAGATGTGGTGGAGTCGTAGGGGAAAGGAACACTTTCACATTGCTGTTGGGACTCTCAGCTAGTACAGCCACTGTGGAGAGCAGTATGGAGATTCCTCAAAATGATGATTATGAATATTCCATTCAATCCAGTGATACTTCTTTTGTGTATCTTTCCAAAAGAGTTAAATGAACATAAAATGGAGATATGTCATTACCAGATTTTTAACACATACTCCCCATATTAACTATCATGATGACAATTCACTCGATATCAGATATGTCACTTTTCTTTTTCTTTCCCCATTTTATTGATATGTATAAGAGCAAAATTTAAGGTTTATAATGAAGTTGAGCATTTTGTGCACATAGGTGTCTTGTCAAGGTGACAAGGACTTTCCCACTCTCCTTTTGTTCCTCCCCATACGCACCCCTCCCTCCCTCCCTGGCCCACCCACCTGGTTCACTTTATTTTTTGTTTGAAGTTCCATGAGAGTTGTTATCTGGGTTTCTCATATCAGAGAGACCATTCGATGTTTCACCTTATGCTTCTGACTCACTTCACTAAGCATGATGTTCTAAAGTTTCGTCCATTTGCCTGTAAAAGCCTCCACGCTGTTAGACTTTATAGATGCATAGTGTTCCATTATGTGTGAATACCACAATTTGTGTATCCACTGGTCTGTTGATGGATATTTTGGTGACTTCCATATTTTAGCTGTTGTGAGTTGTGCTGCTATGAACATGGGTATACATGTAGCTCCATTATGTGCTGTTTTGACTACTTTTCACTAGAGATAGATGACTTGGAGGCCTCCAAATAAAAAAGATCTGAGACCACAATAAAATATTAAATAAATAACATGTAATAACAGTTCTACAGACATGTTTGTCAAAGAGAGTGCAAAGCAACCTTAACATTTCAGGGCTCCTAGACAAATTGGGGTCAACCTCTTCATGTTGGAAGAATGACAGTGCGTGGTTGAGAGTTCTGGGCTGGACTGAAAGGGAGGCTCTGATTGTCCGGATGCCATTCACTCTCTGCATTTTGTTTCTCTATTTAACATAAAGCAAACTATCTTGATTTTCACAGGAGTAACTAGATATTCTCAAGCTGTTTATTCTCTCACTTATGTTGAAAAAATTTATTTTTTCATATTTTTAATATAAATTATTAGACAGAAAAGATGACAGTTTACCTTTATTCATTTGGCCTCTTTGATATTAAGATTGTAAAGTTTTATTTTCTCATTATTTTGCTATGTGAGATAGGAAAACAAGAACTATGGACCAGATGACCCTTTCTCCATTCATTGGGCACATTTTTATTTTTGGATCCTAGCTTCTTTGTTGCACACAAATTTCTTTTTATCCCCTATTAATACATAAAGCTCTTTACTCTTCTCTGTTTATTTATTTATTATCTACTAAATAATGCCACGGAGAGAAGCGCATTGCTCCCCACTGTACTTTTCAATAAGTAATGAAACAATCAGGTGATTGTATTCACCTGAAGAGTGAGGAGCTAATGATTTGTACAAGTCATAGGATTAGTTTTTTGAAAGTTTATTTTTTCCCACTTTATGCTATGTTGATACCTTCAATTTTCTTGCTTCCCCTCATGGGGTTCCGTGAGTGTTAAACTCTAAAATTCTACTGAGAAAAACAACAGGAGACTGCTCACAGATTCACATTTATCGTGTCAGCTATCAGGGTTGCAAAGTTGGTGAGGGACATATGACAAGAGAGTCGTCAGCAGTCACAAGGTCCACAGAAAGCAAAATTAGTAGACTTTTCTGAAACGAAGCAGCCATTGTAGTGGCTGTTCTGACCTACAGCTTTTCTAACATCATAGACACACCACTAAAACAAGGAGTGGACTTTTCTGTCAGTGATTGGTCTCCATTTACACTTAGATTGGCCTGATTGGTTGATGAAAATTTCCTTTCAGATTCATATTGTCTGGTCACATCATTCCGCTGATTAAAAATGAGGCCATGGTTTTACAGGCTTATTTAAAAATACACAAAGTGTGATCAAACAACATGGTAAAAATTTAAACTTTGAGAAATGTATTACAGTAAAAGACATCTTGCCTTTATTTCTCCTCAAAACACTGCCCCTTGTCTTGAACACACTGATTTCTTGTGCTTGCCACTTTCTGGAGCAGTTGTCCAAGTGTTGTCCGTATCTTTAATCACAATGTCGTGGTTACCACAATGTCCTGAATCAGTTTTTTTTGGTTTTTCTTATCTTGAAAGAAGAGCCATAAATCACATAGTGCCAAATCCAGGGAATAAGATGGAGCAGGACACACAATGATATTTTTACATGTAAACTTTTAATTAATGAAGAGTGATCAACATACACAATGAAAGCTTAAATTAAGAAATGTATTTCAGTAAAAGACACATGAATCTCGCGTAAAATATTCAAAATCCTCCTCCTTAAACTGTTTAGCCTTTCATGCTTGGCACTGTGTTTTATACTGTAATGAACTTTAAAATTTTAAAAATGACTGTAATTTTGGTCATCCCTGTATTCTACAATATGAAACTCAATATGCAAAACACATATTCACCACAATTTCCATGTCTAAAATTCAATAGACTGCAAGAATGGAGTAAATAACAGGATAAGAAAACAAACAAAGAACTTCTGTTTTTAATTTTTTTCTTTCACTTTGCCCGAAAAGTATTCACTGTTTCATGTTCTGTTTATCATGTTTTATTCATCAACAGATAAAAGGGAAAACACAGTGGGAAGCTTTTAGAATAATAATCATTAGGCAAAAGCTTGCTAATACATACCATCTTTGTCTTGGAGGATGATTGCACTCAAAACTTATTGAGGGAAAAGGTAGACAGTGAGGATTGTTCTGATATATTAAAAGGAACCAAAGTACACGCTTAATTTCCTTTTGCTATTTATCTTGCCAGCTTGCAGCCTTTGAAATTATTAGATGCTTCCTAAAAGTAACAAATAAAAGTAAGGACAGTACTTTTCTCTTCTTGATTTTTCATTGAACCAAAGTCACCATCTGTAATAGTTTCCCATACCATGTCATATTATGTAAATTTCATTGAATCCATACTTGGGCTTCATCTTTTTCTCTTCTTCATTCTAGTAACTAGCAGCGTTAGTTGCTCTAAAAGGTGGTCCCAAGAGGAGACCCTGCAGCCCAAGTCGTAGCCTTGGCAGTCAGAGTACTCATTGGTACATAGGACTCTGAAATATTCTGAAAACTCTACCCGTTTCTGACTAACCTCCAGAGTGCTCTCAGTAGAAAAAAATATATTACTTATCTCTTTCCCAGGAATCATTTTCCTAAGTGATGTGGATGAGCAACATCAAAATGTGAGGACAGTTATTTTAATTTAGTCCAAAGGTCATTTTCAGGAATTTTGACAGTGGTAAAAATCATGTGCTTTGGATAAAATTAAAATGAGTTTGCAAAAACTTTTCTATCCCACTTAGATAAATTATTTAAAATTTCTGAGTTTAAATTTTATAATTGTGAAACAGTTAAATTCACCCAACTTGGATGAGTCCTGTTAGTATTAGATGTAATTTATGTTCAACAAATTACAGCTAACATTATTATCTGCTTTATTATTCCTTTAAAATATTACTTCTCCTGGTTTCAGCTAAATATCTAAAATGTATAGGCACTCCTGCTTTTAAATAAGGGCTTTATATTTTGTATTTTGCATTTTTTATTTGCATACGCGTATATGCACGTATTTTGGAAATTACCTTAACAATGATGTGTTTCTGAAATGCCTGCACTGTTACCAACATTTTATCTAACAGCAACTTATAAGAACAGAAACCAGATACTTCTGCCTTTGCTCTAAGCTTTTATTACATTTGTCCTTTTGAATAGTTAGTCATAAAAGTGATTTATGAAAATCAAAAGTTAAAAGTGTGAGTTTAATTTCTTAAAATTAAACAATCACTCACATCTATGCAAATTGAGATGCCCAAATGAGCTGGGAGATGCCTCGCTGGGAGTGATATCAAAGTGGCTGTTCTTTAATAAATTAAAAAGCAATGCTTGCTATTAGCGTGGTCAACAAAAGACATTTAAGAGCAGATCGTTCCATACGGCAACAGTGTGCCTAACCCTTAGCGAGCGCGGAAGCGACAGGCCCAACTGGACCTCTCACGGCAAGTGGCTGCCACCAATTTTTGAAAAGAAACCGCATGAAAAGGAAACAATGTTGCAACCATATTGATCTGAATATGCTTGCCATTTCATAAAACATTTTAAAACGTGCTTCCTCTGGTCCTTGCTTGATCATTTCATGCACATAACACAAAGATTTTGCATAACAGCACTATAATACCGCTGCTCTACCGACAGGTCTATTCATTTCAGTAGCTTCTGCTGACAGCCCTTTTGGAGAACACAGCTATGTTGATGGCTAACATTGAAACATCACATGTTAAATAGGAGCATATGAGCAACCTCGGAGCAACCTCTTTGTCAGATTTGTCAGGAGCTGAGTATTTTAGTCCACACTTTTGGGGCAAATAGAATTGTGCCGTTCCTCAATTTGAGAAATGATTAGTATTAAAATCTGTAATAGGCATTAAGAAACAAATGCAATGTGTTAGTTCTGGGGCATTGTATTGGAATTAGCTTTGATTTCTTGCATATTGCTGCTGTGAAAATGTAAGATTTCTCTGTTTAGAATTCTGAAGAAATCCAAAGACAAGAATAAGAAAAAAACAAGTTTAGATTATAATATTAAGCTATTTTTTCCTTCACGGGGAAAAAATGTAGGCAACTGAGCAGATGTTTCCAAGTTGCTAATAGCCTGAGAGATGTGAAGCAGGAGAAAAGCAGCCAACACTCCTCAAAAGAACTTTTATAATGTGCCTTCCGCAGGGGCCTTGTGGCATGGCCTGGCTCCATTAGGCCCTCAATAGCCACGCTGGGAGATGTTGCTTGCGCTGTGGTAGGCTGCTGTGACCTTCTGGATGCCTCTACCAGTCTATATCCTGTCAGTCAGATCCACGAACATCCATTACTTACTTAATGCCCTCCCTACATAAGCAGTCTCCTGAGGGTCAGTCTACTGATAGGTCAGTCTTATGGGTCTCCTCTTCAGTTCTGCAGCATAAGTTCCAATAAAGCTTCTACCAGATGGTATATTATTCCCTACTTATGATTTCTGTCTCAAGGAGCATGCACTGGGCTAGCACATCTGTGGAAAGGAGAGAGGCAGGGAAAAATGGAAATGGCTGCCATCCAGAGAAGGATGGAGAACAGAGAAGAATTTGCATGCACCACCAATCTGTAATGTCTAGAAGAGTGCCCACGGAAAGCTAGGAGGTGCTTGCTTGGCGCAGCTAGGAGAGCCTCTAACACAAAAGGAGCTCAAAGCTCCTGGGCGTTTAAAGGCCAAAGCTGTTAACATGGAAAGGACTACACCTCCCCAACTTGTAATTTCATTATGAATTGAGCAAGAACCCTCAACAGATAGCATCGCTACAGCACATATAGAGAATCTCCTGAGTGCTCTAATGAAGAGAGCACAGTGATGATTGTCACCAGAGGCCTTGAGAATTTACCCATGCAGCTAATGATTCAGTGACAGTATATCATCTCTTGTATTTGAAGTGATCTCTCATGATCTGCTCTAGAGTGACTTAAAATTGTGATCATGAATGCCCTTTTTCTTTACGGAACTTGACTTAATGCAAAAGTTAACCATGCTAGGGTCATGGAAGAGAAGTGAGGCAGGAGAAAAGTAGGAGAGAATACCCACATTCATAAACATGAACACAATTTTGTAGTAGATTTTGGCAATTATTTTGATAACTCCTTATCTTCTTATTATAGTCAACTCACAGAATTGAGAAATATTCCATGCAATCATAAGAAATCCTTAAAAATAAGACTATGAGAACTCTTCAGTCTACATATATAAAAGAAAAACACTCAAGTTCATAATCCCTGTGGCTGTTACAGGGAGTATGTCAGCTGTGCAAGACTAGGAAATGCCAGGACAGAGCTTCAGATATGTGTGCTTGACTCTTGAGCCAGCAAATGAGAAGAAAATTCTCCACTTTGGGTATGGGTGACCCAGTTGCTAAAAATATAAATAAATAAATGAAGGAAGGAAGGAAGACTATTATAACTCCTCCTGAGAGTGTTCTGGCCTTCCCAGCACTTCCAGACGTTAACTGGCTCCTGATCCAGTAATCTGACCTTTCTAGGTCAAGCCCCAAATATCCTCCCCTTCCAGCCAGGCCCCACCCCCTAGTAGCATCCAAATACACAAGGTTTGTGGGTGACATTACACATCCATACCACAGCAGGCATCAATAAGGTAATCACTGCCTGTATGCAAAAAAACTGAAGTTCACATGACATCATCAAAGTAATCATATTACTTTAGAATTCATCTGGCGACTAAAATTGACTTTAATTGTTAAATAAAAATGGAAATAAAGCATTTATAGATCAAATTCTATAGAGGCATATAGACACCAGCAAAATTATACTGTTCATAATAAAAATGAAAATAACCGAAACATATCATGTGCCTTCACTGTGCCAAGCACATTGCTACACCTTATCTAATCAAATGTGTGTGCTGCCAAATCTCTATGCACTGGATGCATAGTTACTAAGGGGAAACTGAGTTTCGGAGACTAAGTAGTTAAGTCAGGTCACACATCTAATAGTGCTGGAAACCCTAAATTTGGATCCTGTTGTCTTGTGCTTTAGTAGATGCTTTTAAAGACTTATTTTCAGGTTTATTGTTCTAGATAAGTCATTTGACCCTTATTCATCTCTACTCATCTTTTCGCAGTCTTGGTTTTGACAGCATGCTGGGCATGGAAGGCTCTCTTGCCAACTAGAGTTACCATTGGTCTTTTTTGTAGCTTAAGCATTAGGGATCAAAAAGGAGATGGACTATAAGCATTATTTGTTGTTTTTGGTTTTTTCAAAGTGACTCTTAGTCTAGCTGTTATTTCTGGGGGATACATATAGAGAATTTGTGGTATAAGCTTAATACCATGTTTTCAAAATTGTAATATCTTTGTATCAAAAGGAGATTTAATTGTGCATGGCATTCTTGATGCTAACAGCAGGCTGAATCTAAAACTGCGTGCTTCATCTCAGCTCCCCACCTGGCTCGCCTGCCATTTTATGTCTGCCTTTCCTGTTCTTCCTTTCTCCCTTCTCTTCTTGTCCCTAATTCACATGGAACAAGCCCTGTCTTCTCCCCCCTCCTCCATAGTCATCTCTAAAGACTTTATTCCTGGTAGCTCTCCCAATCTGCCCACTTCCAGATGGTCAAGGAATACTTTGAAGTCATTTTGGTCATCTGCTTTTCAGATCTCTGATGACTTCGAGTTTATAAGAAGATTATCTTTCATAAATTGATTGGGTTAGATTAAAAAGGGACTATTAGAATTGCATTATTTTTTCATTTCTCAGTATGACTGTGACTTATGCATAGTGTTCTTGTTACTGTAAAATTAAACTAAGTTTAAACGAAAAAGCATCATCACAAAGTTTCAGTAGAAAAGCTCTAATAAATTAATTCTATGGTTTAGTATGTTCTAATTCATCTAACAATAGTTAAAAAGCGTATGTCTCTCTAGGGGTATATTTTCCTCTGGTACTAGGAATTGAACTAAGGGTTTTCACACTAAACTCTATTCTTAGCCTCTTTTTTATTTTGTATGTTGAGAAAATATCTCCCAATCTCAAAAAATTGAAACAATCCTTTCAGGTCAAGCACCAAGCATCTCTCCCTTCCAGCCAGGCCCCACTTCGCAACAACACAGGCTTCCAAATACATAGGTTTCTTGAGGGACATTCAGCATCCAAACCCTAGCAGTCTGGATCAGCCTGTTCTCATTACAGAGTAATTAAATGAAAAAAATCTCTAATATTTGGTCACTAAGATTATACTGAACAGCGTGACAATTGAATGAGTTCTTAATATTTCACAGAAAGGAAGGTCTCAACTAAGGAGAAATTATTAGCTTAAAAAAACACCTTGAAAAATTCAGAAACTTTGAAATTATTGACATATGGCAACCATAAGGTGTTCTTGAAAGGTAATCAAAGATATAAGAAAAGGCGAGCTGAGATTTACATATGAATGCATATGACAAATAAGTGGTTCAAAGAAATACCTAGCATTTAAGTAATCTGTATGACTGGCATTAAAAAAAGGGCTGAGAAATTTTCCCCCAAATTCACAATAAAAGAACAGAGAAATGCAGTGGGTAGGAAAATGTAAGATAAATGTAGAGTATAAATAAGAAAAATTCATAGTAAATAATTTTTGGCCCAAAAAGATCAGAAAGAATTAAGAGAAACTAAAGTTCTAAAATATCTACTCCTAGAAACCTATATTTGGATATTATTGCCTGCCAGAGGAAAACAAATAAGTAAAAAACTGAAAATCTGTGTATTATAAAATGAATAGTTTCCAGACATCCAAACATAACATAAAACAAAATACTGTCCATCTTGTCTACAAGATTTACAAGATATATGGAAGATATTTTGGAGATGACTGTGTTTGTGTGTTTGGTTTTGGTTGATTGTTTTGAGAGAGAGGGTTTTGTTAAATTGCTTGGGCTGGACTTGAACTTGACTTCCTCCTTCCTCTGCCTTTAGAGAATGTGGCGTTATAGATATGCGCTGTAATGCTCAGGGTGGCATGGCATTTTTAAAGCCAAAAATCTTTCCCAAAGTAATCAGTGGCAAAGTATTCAATGTATTTTCAAATAATCAGGGTAACTTGTGTTTCTGTGAATGAAGGAGATGTCTGTGTCCTGTTGGTGCTCCTCATGAGCAAAACTAAAATGAGGAAGTATGTCTTCATCTGTCCTTTAGACTTTGCTGAGCCGACAAATCAACCTGGCACAGAAGAAACCAGACCCTGAGAGTGAACTGTGCAGGGAGGGGTTGACATCCTGTGATCTATTTCTTAGAGCATCTTCTGATTCTAAACTCTAGACAAGCGTTCAAGGATGGAGCAGGGATTCCAGGCAGGATGAGAAGATGGAAGCATTATTCCCATGACCGCGAGTGAGAAGTAAGAGCTGAGGAGGAGAGATTATGTTCCAAAGATAGAATAGAAGGAAGACTTCCGGGAATCAAAGGCTATAGGCAAGCTAAAGCAGCCTGCAATGCCAACCAGGGCAGGGATAGGGAGGCAGAGAGGGGCAGCCAGCAAAAAACTAGAGGGAAGGACTTTGAAAGTTGTGACCATACAGAAATGATAAATGTTTAAGGAGATTTAAACATTACACAGTATGTTCGTTCATGTATTTAAATGTCACGTGGTACTCTATAAATATGTATAATGTCCGGTTTTATGTCTCAGTCAAAAGTATATTTAATTAGGCTTTTAAGTAAAAAAAACCTACATTTTTTTTCTTGGAAGAACTGATTTTTGAGAAATAGAGAATGAACACAGTTCTTCTTTTGTCCCATTCAGGAGGGAAAAGGAGACTTGAGAAGAAATAAAGGACTGGGTAAGAACTTAGTTTAATGAGAGAGGAAGGAAGGGCACTGACACGCGACAGAGCGTGTTTCCATCTTAAGATGCTTGCGGAAAAGTGACAGTGTGTCAGCACTGGATTTAATAATTAAATATCCCCTGGGGAGCACTGAGTTTTGCTGACTCATCATGAGAAGAAGGCAGGATTTGAAGAGGATGCCTGCACGTGAGGAGACCTTGTGGACACACCTGTCACTCAGGTGCACGTCCTCCTACGAGGGTCATCAGACAGGATGAGTGTGGGTACTATAGGGAATAGTGGGGATGTGGCAGTATTCACATAACTGTTGCCCCTTTGGCTGAAAGAGCTATTCAGTCTCTTAATATTTCACCCGATTTGTAAAGACAAAAATGTTAAAAAGTAAAAACTTTATATAGAGTCTTTGGTTTGGTTTGGTTGGACTTGGGTTTTCCTAAACTGAAAACTCAAATCACCACCAGAGGGAGTCATAGCAAGACACCTATTCATTAGAAAAAGAAATAGCCAGTCTTTTGGGGGAATTACTGGATTTAGCCCTGAAAAGTCATTAATTTCTTGGAAATTGACACTCTCAGTAGGGGCTAGATCAGAAGTCAAATTTTGTGTTAAGTCCATCTCATGGTAAATTCAGTGAGGTTCCAAGTATCTTGTGTGGTTACTTTCCCAGTTACACAGTCAAAATATACATATTCAAAACCCGAAAGAGGTTCCCTCTGGACTTACGGCATGGAGCTGTGATTTGCCAAGCAAAAGACCAAAATTAGAGCTACTTGTCCCTAAACAGATATCACATCAAAACCAATGCCACACTCCTGGAAAGATGGTAAAGTTGTTTCTCAACGTTACAGATTTAAAGAAGACAGGGGAAGTGATGAGTACCACAGCCTCCAACGAAGAAGATAAATATTAATTAGAGGATAGGGAATGAAACATAAGTATGACTTAACTCCATCTCCATCTCTTCTCCCAGGTACAGTTTCTTTGCAGAGGCAAACACACCCTTGTTCCTTAGCAAGCAATCATTAATTTCTAAGACTGTATCTAAATATTTCACGTCCAACACTTTTTCTTTACCTCAAGGATCAATTGGGAGTAGCTCATTTTTTTATTTTTAATAAACACAGTTAGCTTGCATTTTCTAACTGTTCTCACAGAAAATAGATACTATTCCAGTCAACTCTTCTGCAAACTCGGTAGCCCACTTTTCCATCAAAATTGTCATTCATTCTTGTCTAATACCATTTCTTCAAAAAAGATCCTATTTGTTGACAAAATGTTAGCATTGTATCAAAAATACCACTTCTAGACCTGGGTGGCTATTTTCCTTTAGGTATTGATGATTAATAGGTTATTATAAATCATCCAAATCCCTGAAAGCACATAACTACTTGCTTTTATGTTTCTGTATTTAGCAATATACTAAACAACTATTTAGAGATTAAGAAAATCAAAGACATGAAATAACAAGCAAAATGTATCTAATGTATCTACAGGATAAATTAATATTAAATATGAAAATTAAATGCAATGCCAAAATAGTGAAGAAACTGAAGGGACTTGGTCGGTTACTCTCCTCCTTTTTGAAAGCAAATCTCATGACCAAGTATCTGAATTACTGGTAGGTAGTATGTGGGTAATAAGCTTAAATATTCTTTTCATCTAATAAAACACAATTTACAAACAATTTCAGTTGAACTCTCATGAAACTATTTCAGTGCTACAAGTTTCATATGCATATTCTAGGAAGAGGTATTAAAATTGCAGATGTCAAGACAGTCTATACTATGTATTTATATAGAGAGACAAAAGAATGGGAAAATATACTTAAAGGTAAAAGGTCCATGTAAAAATATAAGTATGAATGGTAAATGTAAGTCTTAAATATAAAATGCTGGAAGTTCACATTTTCAGTGAGAGGTGCTGCTTTGACAAAATTGAGTGGAAAAACTAACAACTGACAAAGGACTTGTTGACAAGATTCAGACAGCCTTCAAGGAAGTATTTTATATTAACTGGATATAGAGATTTTTGCCTCATTTATACTAAGAAAATTTTTTAAATCTATGTCGTAAGGTTACTTTTTTTCCCCTTAGCATTGTTAGTATTAGAGGTCCCTTAAAATTCAGTATAGGACCCTTTTTCTATTTTATGTGTTGAGGTAACACACCTGTCCACTAGCTTGTCATGTCTTTATGCTGTATTTGTTTTCAGTTCTAGTGCCCTGTCTTTGGTTTCCAGCTTATTTATTCTGGATTTATGCATGCCCTAAACACCTGTTTCTTAGGAATGTTTTCCAGTTGGCTCACCTTCCACTTAGACATTTGGTTTTAAATTAACTCTTCCCATTCCCTTACACTCTCTCTAAGTGCCTAAAAGGAACAGACCAGCACACCTGGTTCGAAGTTGCAGCTACAAATTCCCATCCACTTTCCTGGAAGTATCTTCTCTCAAATTCTAGTTGACTTCCAAGGGCCCTCAAGTCATCCTTTTTTCCCCCCAATAAATTCCAGCTTTCTGCTGCCCTCTCCTGGCTCACTATGGCATACCAACGTTTAACCTTAATGTTGGAAGTTTATCTTGAGTTTTTACATCAGTGTAAAAAGAGGAAAAAAAAAAAAAAAAGAAAGAAAGAAAAAGCTAGTGTGCGCCAAAATCTCGTGAATAAAGAGTAAGCTACAAAGTCTCTCACTCAGAGATTATAATTTCTACATCTGAGGCGCAGATCATGAATATTCGCTTTTAATTGGCAGTTAGTGTTACTCTGATTTTTGTGAACTATAAACTATATTTTAAGAAATGCAGCAATAGACAAATCCAACTCGAGTCCTTGATTATAACCTCTGGTTGCAGGAATGAGCCTTTACCAGACGATGATAATTTAGGGGGAAAAACTATTTACATATCCTGCAATTTAAACGTTTTTAAATTTTTTGCTGTAAACAGCTAAACTAAAATATTGACTAGTATTTTAGAGTTAGCTAATTGATAAGCAAAATTAAAGCACAACCTAAAGGAATAAAATTATGCAGGCACAGCACCCAACAACTTTGATACATTAACCAGTTCTCCTTTTTCTTAAAGTCATGCAGTCCTTCTCGCTGTGATGTTGATTAGCCCTTGTAGTGTATCAGATCGTTCTAAGCACACTTAAGATATTTCAATAAATTTTATGGTTGTGTTTGCAAGCATCAGATCAATATTTTTTTAGGGACAGATATCAGTACATCTGCTGCCCAAGTAAGCACAAGAATTGATTTTATCTAAAAAAAAGAGGGGGGGGGGACTTTAAAAGTTATTGAAATAACAAAATAGTAGATGAGGTTCCAAATTCTTTGATCCTCTGATAGATGTAACAGCATTTCTCTATTTCAGTCTCTAAATCTGTGGTTCCCAGCCTCAGCCTCACGTCAGAAGGACACAAGGTTTCGGGATATCTCCACACTTGTGTCTTTCTCTGATAAATTCCAGTTTAATGGAAATGAGCAGGTTCTGAAAGCCCACATGGAAGTCCATTGAGACCTGAATTCCGTCCCTTAGATTTCTTGTTCAAACATTAGTTATTGGTAATTTGTTCTCTGAAGCCCTCGGGAAACTCATCTGCCTCATTGTAATTTTCCTTGAAACTTCTCCTAGACCCATTCATAAAGTATGCAATCTCTCCCACAGCAAAGCAGGCAGGGTCATCCATAGACCTGATACAGCTTGTTAGCTCAATGTTAAGGGGTCAAAAGACCTAGAAGTGATCTACTATTCTTTTTTTTTTTTCATTTTTAGTAAGAGCAAACATTTTCCAAAATAACACTAAACAAAGGACCCTTGAATTCTTTTATCTGTGGTTTTTCCCTCTCAAACAATTGAGAAAATAATGAAGCTAATTAATACACTTTTTCTGTACCTAGTTTTTGTACAACAGTATGCAGCTGTCTTGCTATTTAATTCCTGCCTAGCCTTGATGTTGCTCCCTGTTGGTCTCATCTCATGTGGCAGAGCCACGTTGTATCTATAGTATTTAAAGCTTTTCCAGTAAATGACGTATCATCTTCTGACAGAAAGGAAAATCCTAAAAATGATTATCTTATTACAGTTAGAGCTTTTGAAACATAAGTAACAAACTGTGAAATGCTTTGCATTATATCTGGCACTTTTCTTTAGTTTAAGCTCATTTATATATGTTAGTCAAAGATAAAGTTCATTTGTTTTTGAGGTGGGGTCTTGCTCTGTAGCCCAGGTGTAGCCCAGGCTGATCCTGAACTCACTATGGAGTCAGGACTGGCTTTGAACTCATAGTGTTCTTCCTGCCTCAGCCTACTGAGTGCTGGTATTATATGTGTGCACCACCACACCGGTGCTAGGAAATCAAATGCAGGGCCTTGCCCTTGCACAGCCAGCACTTAAACCGCAGTGGCATTCCTCCAGCTCTTAGATTTAACATTTTAAAGTAAACTAGGCCTCTAATCTGTCCTGAGTTGTTAAAGCTAAAATAAAGTTTCAGTTCAAAAACTACATATCTTGGTACATTTTAAGTGCTCTTTGTCATCAGACAGTAATAATAAGTCATGACGTAAGCATGTGGAGGACAGTGCTTACCTAAGTCTACCACTGGAAGTGTTTCAGGCACTTTAAAATGTTAAATTAATTCTCTATATAATTCAGACTATAAAACGGAGACAAAAATCAGAGCAGGCTGACAGTTGTGCACTTAAGATTTTAATGTACATTTTTAATTGAAAGATAAATTTAAATAGGAATTGGTATTGCCTTTCAAGTAAGGTGAAAAATCTTGCTGAAGGAAACAACTGTAGTGTGAATCTCGTGCTCAATCCTTTCTTTAAAAAAATGTGGACATAATATAATAAGATAAAGAAACTGTTATATTGTATTAAATGTTAGTACTTGTACTGGCCCCTTCTGGAGAGGACTTCTGGGAGAAAAGTTCTGGAAAAGCACTGTCTTAAGACAGTTGGAAAAAGGGGAATCTTTCCTTAAAAAAAAAAAATAGTGAAATACCTGGCAAACCTTCACACTCAGCTATATTCTCATTCTTTTCTTCTCTTTGCTTTTCTTTCTTTTTTTTTAAACTCTTTTTAAACTGCCAAGATGCCCATGCTAGAAACAAACTTGTGACCCTGTCTCAGACTCCCAGAGTCCTGGGATTATAAGCATGTGCTACCGTGTTCAATGGACTCTGATGGGATTTTAAAATTCTTAAAACATTCATCCTTTTTTTCCCCTAGAATTTTCTCTTCCATCTACTCTTCTGACACAATCCTCAACTCTCACCCAAAATTATTTTTTTGTTCCCATTCCCATCTGTGTTTTTCTATGTCTTTCGAATTCATTTTTACTTATCTGATATTTTGATCCAGGAATCCAGTTCATAGGTTAGAAACTATGGCCAATGAGTCAAATACAGCTTTGATCCATGGTTTTTATAAGTAACGATTTGTTGACACGTAGCCATGCTTATCCATTTATATATTACTCAAGGCCCTTTTTTTTTCCTATGAAAGGAAAAATGTATAGCTGTCACAAAGACCATATGGCCTACATACTCTCTGAACCTTTGTTGAACATGATCTGTTGACACCAATTCCAGGTAGTAGACATTAAGATTTTTAGTAGAAGATTTTATCGATGAACCCACTAATAACTTGTACTGATAAACAGATGACCTACAAATGCATATCTTATGCAGAAACAGTGCCTCAGATCATCAGATGTATAGATGAAGCTATATATTCTTTTGTTCTAATGGAATAACACACAGGTATCTCATAGCTGGACTCAAAATTGAATTTATGCTATGCGCATGCATACAAACTTGCCTCTCCCGATGTTTCTACTAGTGAAATGGCAGCAGCTTAAAATAATCAGTTGCTTCAGTCTGAAGTTGGCCATTGATAAACTCTTCTTTCTCTTTCCAACCTGCCTAGGTCCCATCAGTTTTACTTTTGGGTATCTCTCACAGTTGTCTGTGACAACAAAGACTAACACAATCTTTATATAATCACTGTTCATCTGCAGGCTGAACAAACGCCAAAACTTCCTAACTCAACTCGTTGTCTTCCATCCATTTTGCATGCTGCGGTATCTTCTCAATAGGAAAGGAGATTTTTAATTGTGGTTGTCATTAACATATTTACAATAGACTGGCCCGTGTGCATTCCAATATATTCTCTTTTTGCCTTCTATTTCTGTGAGGTATGGATGGCTTATAGAAGTCAGATATTAAAGCAGTCTACATAATAATTAAGCACTGATAGCAAAACCTTTTTTGTCATTGCTGTTTTTAAAACAGGGTCTTGCTTTTGTAGCCTAGTCTGGTCCTGAACTCACTATGTAGGCCAGACTGGCTTTGAACTCACAATCCTGCCTCAGCCCCCGAGTACTGAGATCACAGGTGTGCGCCAACACACCCAGTTTATGTGTTACTGGGAAGGAGAACACAGCTGTGCAATTCCTCCGGCCTATACTAATAGAAACTTTTAAATTCCTATCTAAATTATATGGTGATAAATATCTATATACTGAGGTATAAGGTCTGTGTCTAGCTTACATTCCATTTATCATAGAATGCTTGAGTTATAAAGCTGAAATGTTACTGCAAAGTATTGTAAGGACAATGAAAACTTCTCAAATTAAACCTTCCTAGATTAACCTTACCACCTCTGCTCTTTCAGCCTGTATTTTTTTCAATAACGTACTGCACACCTAATGTGAATGTAGAGAACACAAAGACCTTTACCCAGCTGTCTCTATGAAGCCAGCATTTTAAGTAGTGTAAACTGGCTCTTATTAATTCCGCCACTTCCAGTGCCTCTTGGGTCACAACACGTGGCTCTTTTGGAGTCAGCCTATACTTCCACATAATTTTCAGTAAATGAATTCTAAATCACACACTGAGATCTTGGTAAATGTCTCCAGTAATGTCATGAAACAACATCCCCTTTCATGTCTATAATGCAAGTACGTAATTTGTCATTTATATAATGGATATACTCATTAGCTTTTTGTGACTTCCTACATAGGTCTACCCAACATGAACTCCCTTCTGTTTTTGCCTCCAAATTTTTCTATTTCTCATTTTTGCTGTGGTTTTCAAATAACATCAGCCCTTTGCTATGTCTTAGGCAACCAAGTTGCCTGCCTCACCAAATGGCCTAAATTAAAATTCATGCCTGTTGTTTGAAAAATAATCTATAGCAACTACAGGAAATGGTCTGAGATCAATTAAAGTGGCTGTATCACCTCTATATTAGCTTAATTAATTACTCATTAATTACATTGAATTCCACTGTGTACAAAAAACTTTTCTAAACTTTAAGAATAGAGTGGTGAAAAGGAACAATAAATAAATAAATAAAAGAGAAATTTTTCTAATTTTATAGAGGCATCAGACAGACAAAAATTGCACAGATCATTTTAAAAGACAGAATGCATATTGTAATAATGTTTCTGAGAAAACTAATACAGAACAGGCATGAGAACTGCTTAGTCTTAAATTATTGATGGCCTCATTTTTTCTTAGAAAGCTGATATTTGAGTA
Organism: Ctenodactylus gundi; assembly: GCA_004027205.1. Taxonomy (NCBI): domain Eukaryota; kingdom Metazoa; phylum Chordata; class Mammalia; order Rodentia; family Ctenodactylidae; genus Ctenodactylus; species Ctenodactylus gundi. Next base: position 59,870 of record PVKB01001583.1, read on the forward strand.
TCGAAGGATGGAGGGACAAGTGATATAATTAAATGCAGAAAAAAATTTTGGTCTACAAACCACAGGCTCTGAACATGTTAGACTGCTCACCTGTACATGGAGACCAGCGAGTCTAGAGAAGATTGAGCAAAGGGAGAAAGAAAAAACATTGTGGGAAAGGAAATCAGGAAAAACAGATTACAGGAGTCACTTGGTGACCTTTCTGGGGACTTTTAGCTTTTCTTGAGAGCGAAGTGAGAAGTTAGGTAATTTTAAACAGAAGAGTAGCATGATACCATGTGTTTTCTCAAGGGTCATTCTGGAGTCTGTGCTGAGAACCATAGGTAAAGAGATAAGACTAAACTGAAAAGACTAGTTAAGAAAATGTAACTTTTTCCATATATATATAATATATATATAATATATATAGTGTTTGCATTGAACTTGAGTATTTGTATACATACATATAATCCCATCAAAATTACAATCCCTTCCCCTCCAAACCATAAGAAATGTAAGAGATACAGAAAAAAATTAAGAAGATGGACTTCAAAACTTCTTTTCATACCATGGGACGGTGGCAAAAATAAGGCAAAATTCTGGGCAGTTTGAAAGGTAGCTCAAAGAGACAGTTGGAATGATTATTTAGTAGAAGGTGAAGAGGTGTGAAAGGTCTTTTCTGGCATGAGAACATTGGAAGGACTCCTCAAATTTTTATTGTATTTACCAATAGGGAAAAGTCAGTAATGAGTCGAAGAAGGATACTTTCAATAGGGTGGTGGATTAAAAGAGCTGATTTAGGTAAATTGTGAGGAACAATGAACAGATGCGATTTTGGAGGCTGTCTATTTTTTTCTGCGAAAGGGTAGGTAATAATGCTAGAGGAAAGTGTGTCGTTTTACAAGACATTTTTCTTTAAATACATATCTATGTTTGATTGCTAACAAAATGCTATTGTAGAAGCTGAAGATGGACATAGATAAGTATCTCCCTTTTAAGTAGGTGAAGGATGCTTGTGGAAAGGAGTGATTTACTAGGAAGTGGGAGACCTCTGTTTCAATAGGAGGATAAGCATAGTATGAGAGGTGTCTGTTGACATATGTGTAATATATGCTATCACAGTGGTGGAGTTTATGCAAGTTTCCTTCTCCATGAAATAGAAATAAAAACTACTAGCTGAAGACCCCAATAAAGGGGGAGTGCTTAAAGATTCTAGAAGAAAGGGTATGCTATGCCATCATTTTTTAAAAGGATGAAAGAGTAAGTAATACCATCTCATGCCACTAAAGGCCTGCTAATAATTAGTGCTTGGCTGTGTTGAAGTTTGAGATTTGCCATATATATATATATATATATATATATATATATATATATATATATATAGTAAAGGAGGGAGAGTGAGGCATTTCAATCACTGTGGAGGAAAGTGATTATAATAATGAATCAGAAAAACTCAACTGTGCATAAGGGGGACGAGTCTGTTTGGGCTCTCCATTTTGCCAAGATTGAGGATGAACAAATGGAAGGCACTCAACACTGCCATGAAGCTCCACACTAATCAGTGTTTAGTAGGGAAGGCAGGTGTAAAGAGAATAAACCCAAAATTAAAATGTTACAGTAGTATCACGGACTGGAAAGAGGTGTGATATTCAGGGTGGATTTGAATATTTTACATGACTAGAAAACCCTTAACTAGGGAAATTTTATAGTAGACCTGAAGAGCTGGCCCAAGCCAAGGAAGTATTTTTGAAGACATTGTGTTGAGAGGGCACGTGACACAGAAAGAAGAAGGAACAGAAACCGTGAGCTATTAGAGGGAAGACTAGAGGGCATAATGATTCTCAAGATGTAGGGTTAAAGTAGATAATAAAGAACTTTAGAGTTAGAGTGAACGTAAAATTTATTGTCCAAATTATGTGTCCCTGTGAATGAAATAGATGACAGTAACAATTATGACTCTAGGACACTGGATACTAACTGGGCCAGCCTCGTGCAAAGGGATATGTCCAGTCACCTCACTCTTAAAGCGTGTTCAGGGATTAAGATTTTGTCCTGCAAGGTCCTAGGAAATCAAGTAGACATTTTTATGAAAGGAGGGTAGACAAACGTAATTAAAGGTTGAAACAATCACTCTGGCCACGGACTACAGATTTAAAGAGATAAAGAATAGATTGGCTGTTTAAACAGTAACTTAAGCCATACAGAAAATAATAGAATGATAGATTAAAAACAGAGAGAAAGGATCAGTTCAGACATATTTATGACTCCAAATGTATTCAACTTCACAGCTTTCTGGTGTTGGGATATGTGAAGAGACACACACAGTTGAGGCAGGAGGAGATGGATAAGTGATGGGAACATTTCCTGAAATGAAAAGTGTTTGGGAGAAAATAAAATTAATAAAGAGATCGTAGGACCACTTTGAGCATGTTGATTTTCATTGATAAGGATAGGCCCAATGTTACTTCTGGAATTATATCCTAGGCTCTCACTTTTTTTCCATGTTTTCTATTTATTTTTCTCATTATTGGTCCGTGGGATCTTTTTTTTTCCTGCTGGTAATGTTCTCATTACCTACATCAATTGTGTTATTGATGAGAATCTCAAGGTATTTGGGGGGGAAGTATAGAAATGGACACAATTCAACCATAATTATGGATATTTTATTTTCCTATTGGAGATAATTTTCTTTGGAACTCTCAATTACTCCTAGTTAACTTTATACTGTCATCCCTACTGCTAGTACTGCTTTTTCTTTAGAAGATCATGACATAGCCACAAGGAACCATGAGAAATTTGATATGAAACCACTAGAAGTTCTTAGAAAGGCAGCAGAGAATTCTTCAAAATGACAATAGAAAAATTTTCCAGGATGCCACAAGTGCAGTGGATTCAGGTGACAGTAATTCTGCAGGCGAACTGAGAGTCTCACAGGAAATGCAAACGAGAAGCAAAGCTGCATACTCATAGTCATGGTTCTATTGGGACTCTTCCTCTTCCCCCCAAAATATCTTGGAATCCTCCTTAGCGTTTGTGCAGACGTGATTTTATTCTAAAAGAGCATTGCTACAAATGTAGGTTGGTAAGCAGGGAGGGCCCTTAATCTACCATGCCACCGGTCACAGCAGAGAGGGCAGAAAGGGGAGGCAGAGAGAGACCCGGAAGTGGGGAGAAGAAGAGGGTTAGGGCAGGCAGCTGAGGAAGGGAGAGAGAGTGAAACACTGTGACTGCAAGCTTAGAAATGCTGACCATCTTCTGGATGCCGAGAAGAGGCAAGATAGAATTCTTTTCTAGGGATTTCGGAGAGAGCTGGGCTTGATGAAACCTTGGCTTCAGACTCTGGCCTCCTGAACTGTGAAGCAAATGATGTCTGTTATTTTCAGTGACTAAGATTGAAGCACTTTGTTGTGACCACCCTAGGGAGCCAAGAATATCAACGATCTCCATCAATTACATGCTAAGAATCATCTGGGTAGAAAAATTATATTAAGAAGCTATTTGAGGTTATGTGAAAAATTATCTGTAGGCATAAAAACACTGAGAAAATTATAAAACAAGGCAATTATTGCTTAAACCAAGGAGAAATAATGGAATATAATCATAGAACACAAAAGGGTACAACTATAAGTAATGTCTGGATAGGTATAATATGAGTGTTCAATATTGCTTTAACTAAAATTCGATATAAACACAGTAGGACAATGGGAACATAAAACAAGAAGAATGTCATTATCACAGATTTAAAACTCAACTACCATATAAGCAGATTATTTTTTCCTAAAATTGGTGAATCTGAATTAATGAATCAGTATTGCATGTAATTCAAATATATGGAAATATGGAAGTGATAAAATGTTAATGTCACTCATGAAGTGGAAGACTGGGGAATAGAAGATAGAGGTCATCAGGGCTCTTGTTGTTTTTTGTATAAAATATTTTATTTTTTGGGAGGCTGAGGCAGGGGGACTGCCTTGAGTCCAAAGCTAGCCTCGGCCACATAGTGAGTCACAAGAAGCCTGGGACTACAGAGTGTACAGAAATACATGTATTTCTCTTAATTTAGAAAACGATGCTCATATGCTTCAAAGGCAGAAGCAAAACTAAATTATATAAAACATTTTTGCCATGTTCAATGAAAAATAAACCTACAGAGAATAAAAACAACTCTTGGAAATTAAAAATATTATAACTAACAAGATAGAAGGCATGAAAAAAATCTCCCAAAAGTTAGAATACATATTTAAAATCACAAGATAAATAACAAAAAGCAAATGTAATTCTTACAAGAGGTGTATCATATAAAATCCAGAATAAAACTTAACACAGATAACCGGTAAGGGAATAAATATCTACAGGTACCACAGAAGGCAAAGACCTATGGTTGATGATTTTAAGTAATAATATCATTTACCATCTCTCCTGAAAGTCTTCATTTTCTTATGTAAGACTATATAATTCAATCTCATGAAATTTTTATGTTTCTTTTTGACATAGCCCATGTACTGGGCAGAGTGAAACACTCTGGGAAACTGAGTCACGAAGTTCAAATCTCTTCTGGGCAACTAAGCCACTGTAGCAAGGCCATGTCTCAGAGTAAAAATAGAAAGGACTGAGGGGCCAACTCAGTGGGAAGGCCCTAGGTTCCATTCCCGGTAACACACACACACACACACACACACACACGCACGCACGCACGCACGCACGCACAGTGGCCCACGATTTTGCACATCCTGATCTTGTTATGCCTGTAGTATGCCTGCAAATTTAAATGATTGAGTTTTCAGAATTTCTTCCATTTCTCTTGGGAAATTTTCACTAGTGCCTTCATACTTTTCCCAGTCAGAGCTGTCCTTGGGGCTCTCAGGGGCTTCTGCAAGGTCTTGTTTAAAATAAATAAATGCAACACTACTTATGAGCTGCTGTTCTGAGGTAGCCAGACTTCACTGCCAATTCCAGTTGTGAGTCGTTGTGAGTTATTACACGTATCTTTGTATCTTTCTCGAGTAACTCACTACCTTGCTTGAAATTTAATATTCAGAGGTGTGCTTAATTCCCATAAGGTAATTCCACTATTCCAATATTCTCAGTTTATACATAGATAGTCAGAACCACACAGGAGTTCTTGCACTAATGAACTTATGTTTTCCACAATATGAACTAACTTAATTAAAACTAAAATTCAAAACTCATCTTTCAGTAAGCTTCCATTTCTTCATGTTTGCACCAAGGCTGTAAGTTCTTTATAAATAAAAAGTAGATTACAATATTAAGAAAACTTTTAGATGCCACAGGCATGATATGGAGAGAGACTAAATAAAATAAATTATTACATAAATAACACAGGCAGAGAGTAGTATGATTATCAATGACTTGTGCATAAACTGCTATAGGTTATGTTTTCTATGACATTCCTAAGATTCAAATTAGAAGTTCAAGACTATTGTTTATGTTTGAAAATAACACATATATATCTTAGAATATATATATATATATATATATATATACATATATATATGTGTATATATATATATATATATATATATATCTTATTCTCTGAATTTAGAGCTACAATGAACATGTACTATTATTGAGAAAAAATAAGACATGATAGCTTCATATCAGTGTGAGTCACACTGGTTGCCTTGTATTTGTCCCATGCAGTAAACCATGCTTAATTGTTCTGATAGTCCCGCATATAACGCCTTTTTGTTCATTAATCAAAGGCTATGCCAAATATTTTAAGAAGGGAAGCAGAAAAGTGAAATAAAAAATTATGAACATGTGATATGTATATGCACCAGTTCCTCTATTTGACCATAATTATTTTTGTATAATACATACATGCATAAAAAGAATAACGTTGGGGAAAATACATATTGTAAAGGTCGTTATTTTTCTCTTGGCAATGATCTCTTTTTAGTGTACGTATAGTGTGTTAATTTACTTGAGCAAAAGTTACATAGCAAGAAAAGTATTGCATTTTTGCCCGTATATCAAAGTGCATTTCTGTCGCAGCTTTTTCAGTTCGCTAAATCAGATTGAAATTCTGTTCGAGTTCTTAGAACGTCTGCTTACCACCTGGAGTTGGTATCCCTGGGGAATTTGTCGACATACTGAGATTGAGATAATGATAAAGTGTTCGCGAATCTCTGAAAATACACTCGGGTGAGAAGATAAAGAAAATCAAATAATACCCACTTTCAGAAAGCCAGTAAATACCTTAGAGAATGCATGTACATGCGAGGAAGTAAATGGATCCTAATTTTCTCCCTTTGTTTGAATCATTAATGGAAGAGTAAAAAAATAAAATAACTCGAAGTGAAGACTGTCAAAAAATTCGAGACTCCCTGCTCACCAGTGTGGTTCTGATCATAACCACCATCATTCACTTTAATAACCTACCAGTTGTATGCTCCATCATGTTCCTAAAGTGGGCTTCTAATTTGAGGAAAAAATAATTTCAAAAATGGAATGTATTTGCAATGACGTCCTTCTAAAACCGTATCTATAAGATGAAATAAGAGTTCACTCAGATTAGTCATAAAATTATTTTATAAAAACTTATGTAGGAAAATGTTAATGAACTAAAGACACATATTTAGGATTATTCCTAAATATTTTTGTTTATTCAAGTGAAGGAACATAGTCAGATGATGTTGTATTTCTAGGTCAAGACTCATACAATCGGTATTTCATAGGATATAAGAAGTACTGAGTATACATTTTTACTAAGTCTACCAATTTTTAGTAAAAAATAAATCTAAGTTATATATTACTCTGTACGCCTAGTAAATACTATTGTCAGCAATTAATACATGAATAGTTTTTAAATTGAAAATAGTGACAGATTTTGTTTTCAAGAAGTTCTCTCTGATGTAAGTCACATAAATCCTACATATTTTTATATATCCAGGCCTACCATAGCTATCCATTGCTGCCATAGTCTTACCTTATAGTATTTTTTTTAAGCACCACAAAAAAAAAATCCAGTTTCTTAAACATGCTGCTAGCTCTTCTATATTTCTTTAAGGCACAGCAAAAATTTTTTACCAAATAGAGTCACTTGAAGACATGAGAGGGACTAACCCCAAATAAGAATAGATTGAGTTCTGTCAAGGAAGACATGTCTCCTGTTTTATGTTTTATTTTAAACTCATTCTTTTTTTAATCCTCTTAAATTGGGGTGCACGTCCGGTGATGTGTCAAATACCAAGTGTGAGAGCTTCTGTCAGAGGCAGAGTAGTCAACTGTGACTTCAACAAAACTCACATACAGTGCCCAGTTGGCAGCATTAACAAAAGAATGCTTAAAATGCCACATGCAACGCTGAATGACTGGAAAACCCTATTTTCTTATCACTGCGGGAAGTTAGTTTAATGCTCATCAAATCTCAAGATTCCATTTAGTAGATCATTTCTCATTTAGAAAAGAAAATCTGAACTGTAAAACCCATGTCCACTCATATTACCTGGTTGATTTGTCTACAGTTAAAACGGTACTCAGTTTTCAAAGTCATTGTCTATGTGCATAAGCTTCTCTTTCTTCAAATCTGTAGTGCTGTAATGCCTTAAGAAATCTTTAGCAATTATGTATATAAGAGCAACATAACGTTAGGACTGAAAATCCTGTCTCTAGCCAGTTCTGCCATTTTCTCCTCTTGTACAAGAGAAAAGGCTATATCGGGAAGGATGCTCAGTGTTGGACTTTTAATATTAGTTTGCTCTTTTGCCTGCTGTTGATATTTATCTGGTTCTCAGCACACAAATGCCTTTGACTAAAAGCATGGCGGATAATTGAGCTCAAATAGTTTGTGTTTGTGCTCTGAAGGATGATCTCTGTTTAATAAAGGCCATCCACCAATCATGCACGTCAAAAATGTTCATCATCCTACTTGGTCCTAGTTCTTTTACTACTACAAAAGGCAAACCGTGTGCTGTTCCAAAGTTCAGGCTTCACCAACTTGTACATAAATATTAAATTAGGCTTTCATATCACAAAATTTTGAATTTCGCACTCATAATGGCTGCATATTAAACTGTTTCAACAAACCATAAGGTCCTCTAGCTCTTACTGGGAATCCGTGAGGGGCTGTGCCCCTCGGTCTTCCATTGTAGAGCGCCCCCTGTAGGTGCAACACTGGCACTTCTTTAGCCGCTGCTCCAACTTAATCAGGGTCCCTTCTTCTATAACCCTTGAGGGTGGCCTATTTCCAGTGAGAATGGAGTTTTTTCAGCTAAGTTCTTGCCAGATGTTACCGTTTTAAATCAAAACTATTCTCCCCCAAAATTTCAAGTGTTTCCTGAATTAATTCATTGAGAATTTCAAGGGCTGTGAGGAGGAGTGGCCTGGCTGGAGAGATGGGTCAGAGGGGGCATGACCGGAAGAAGCACACTCATGTCTCTGGCTCCTCCCTCGGTCCTGAGCTGCTTTCCTCTGTCCGCCATGCTGCTCCACCATTGGGATTTCTGTCTTGAAGCTGGCTGACTGTGCATGAACTGTGATTTCTCAAATTGTGAGCTAAAATGATCTTACCCTTTAAGTAGAGAGAATTCTGGGCTTTGCCAAGTTTCTAAGAATAAGTAGACTGCACAGTCTACTGTCTTCTCAGTTTGAAGCCAAAATTCTTCAGCTGCCCCTCAAACCAAACTTGAGTCAAAAGTTTCAGGAAGTTGCTCATAAAAGTAGTTTTTTTCTTCATCTCTATCCATTCTCACATCTTGTCCAAGTTATTTTCAAGGTAAAATTCAGCAGTAACAAAGAGCAGTGATAACCTCACACAAAAAGATTTTTGTCATTAAAGCACACAAACAAACATATTTTTCTGTGTCTTTACCCTACACAAAAATAAACTTTCTTAGCCACAGAATTATAGCAATCTTCCTATACCAATGGATGTTATTTTCTGGAATATGTATTAAGTTCTGGTTTTCATCCAACAGTGGACTCAATCCTAATCCGTTAAGGTGATTTGACTGAAAAAAAAAAAAAGCTATCCTGGATATAAACTGAACCCACAACTTTTGAGTGACTATTTCTATGAATAAAAATAAATAGTGCACTTAGGATATATTTTAATAGATGAGACCACAGGGTCATCTAGAGTACCCCACGGTAGAGAGAATTTGTACATCATCATAACATTTGAATGGACTCAAGAGCTATGATTATGCCTGGTTTAATTCAAACGGAAGTTCTTCAAAAATATTTACTCTTGAATTAATTACAGTAATACAGCAGTGCAAGTCCTCTGTCATAAATTGTCTTGTTGAAGTGTAGTCTACCTGAAATTGCAATTACTTTCAGGAGGATTGAACTCAAAAAAATGACATGACAATCATCAAAGATTTAAGTATGTGTCGAACACCAGGCTAAAGGTTCACAATAAGAGGAAAAATACTAAGCGACATGGAACAAGGATAGGTAGAATCTTAAATACAAGAGTATGAGAAGTTGAGAATTGTCAGCCCGCCGAAAGTAGGAGCATCGCACATGGGGGGAAACAAAACCAGTAATAACAATAACCCAGCAGATAAACAGCCTGATGGTGAAATTGTGGTTATTTCCTGATCAAAACCTTACCACACCAGCGGCAAATAGCCATGACCAATACAGGCTGTAGAGTTCTTGTTGGTTTAGATTTTCAATTAAATAAATCCCAAATCTGCATCTTAAAGGCACCAACCCCTGGAGCCTAATGGAAAAATATTGTTTACAGTTTGTCCTAAAGCTCACTTATGCTTTCTTTTTTTCTTCCTTTCTTTCTGTATTTTCTCATTCGCTTAATGTGGAGAAGGAGAGATGCAGATTGAACACAGGACTTCTCCAACACTGAGTTACATCCCCGGTTCTACTGGGACAGAGTGCCACTAAGTTATCCAGTCCAGTTTCCAACTCACAGTCCACCTGACTCAGCCTCTTGAATAACTGGGACTTTTTAAAATTTCAATTTTTATGGAAATGAAATTTCCATTTATCATAGAACCCAATTTTAACTTTATACTGACCTCAGTTCCTCTGGATATATAACCAATAATGGGATTCTGATTCCACGTGTGGATCTAGTTTTAACTTTTTGAGGCAGTTCCATGCAACTACCACCCATCATGTCTGTACTACATTAAATCTTCACCAAAAGTGTGTATATATTCTTATATATACAAGCACTGGGTATTTTTGTCATAGTGATTATAACAATTCAAATTGTTGTGAGGTTGCATCTTGTTATCATTTTAATTGGTGGTTCCCTTTACAAAGGAGTTCAGAAAAGAGGGGAAAGGACAGCCTTATTAATCTTAGTCCTAATTAAACAGAATATTCACATGCAGAAGAACGAAACTAGACTCTTATCTGTACTCCCTATATACAAAAATAACTCAAAATGAATTAGGGAGTTAAGAAAATACGAAGCTACTGGAAAAAAAACCAAGGGAAACACTTTAAGATATTGGAATAGGGAAGAATTTTGTGTCAGGTCTTAAAAGCACAAGCAATAAGATCAAAAGTGCACAAATGGGATTATGTTGAAGTGAAAAATTTCTGCACAGCAGAGGAAACAACAGAGTGAAGAGATAACCTACATAATTGGAGAAAATATTTGCAAACTGTGCATCTCATAGAGGGCAGCTATCCAAAGGACACAGTAGACATTTCTCAAAAGAAGACAGACAAGTAGCCAACAAGTATGTGAAAATATGCTCGAGCAAATCATTTCTAACCCTCACCACAACCAGAACATGTCCTTTACGTTTTTCCCGATGGCACTTGTCGTCTCAGAATCTACACACTCCACTCATGCTCCTGCTTTTCATCAGATGGAAGTGGATATTGGCCAGGTATCTCCAATAACTGCATCCACAGACCAAAAATAGAATCAGAGTCATTATGGCACTCGTGCATGTTTGTTGAATGCAAAGACACCAATAGCAATATTTAACAAAGGTACTGTTTTTAAGGACACACATTTAGTAAGTATGGAAACCTGAGCAGGGTATTATGGTAGGTTCACAACAAATGGTTGTGGAAGTCAAGATTAAACCCCAAAATATGCGAATCCATATGCTTCTTACCATTGTGAAGGTTGACCTTGGTTTTCACTTGACCAGATTAAGAAAGAGGTACTTGAGAGAACAGTGCATCACAGTACTGGAAACTTCTTTGTAAGTCATGGACCTTGGGTGTCTCTTTTCTGTCCCCCTATTTCTGGCTGCCTCCTTTACTCCCCAGATGTCATGAAATAGCAGTTTTGTCCCACCATGTCACACCACTATGGTGTTTCTGCCTTAGAACCAGCCAACAGCAGACTGAAATTTCTGAAACTGTGAGCCAGCTAAACCACCTGAATTTGAGAACGTCAGACATTTCTCACAGCACTGGACAGCTGGCCCAGGGCCAACCATGGAGCTACCTCAGAATCTTCCACAAAGCCCTGAGAAAGAAGATACACAACAGTCATGTTTGTCATAGGAGGAAAACTTAGTTAACACATGCAGGGAACTTAAAGCCAGCATTGTAGGATTCCTAGGTCTCTCCAGATCATAGAGAGCAGCTCTCTTGGGATAGCGCTGGTGAAACAATTGCCTATTGGTTGGAGACTTTTATGGAGGGAATTGTTAGAAATTATCTGAGGGACTCCCAACCTCAAGCTGAATCATTTTGAAAAATTGTGGGACTTTTGATATGAGACATAGTGAATGGAACCTAAAAACAAAAGTAACAAAACTTGGGTCTATAGTATCTTGTTCCCATAAGAGAAACAAAAGTCAGCATTCTTTAGGAAGAAAGCTAAACATGAACAGAATTAAGGAGAACTAGGAAGAGTAAGTCTTTGAATCTAGTAGCCCATTTTATTATTTTTATCAAATGCCAATAATTTTTCTATCACAATATAACCTAAATATTTTCAGAGTTCTTTTTTCAGTTTCATTTGATTTAAAATCTGTTTGTTACCAAAGTGTAAAAACAAAAATAATTTTGTACATATGCCTCATATATAACACTCCTGACTTAGAGTCAGCCAAGAATGGGCAGAAATTTCTATAATTAAAATTTTAACAACTTACAATGCTACTTTTATTTTGAAAATTATATGTAGCATCAACTACTTTCATAGCATCACAAATTACAACTGAACATCAACTCTTTTCAAGAACAATATTAAACTCCATAAGCAACAAAAACCAAAATAACAAAATGTGTGACAAGAAAATAATGACCTCTCTACCTTCAAACATACGATTATCTACAATGTCTTTTTACAAAGGAAATTAACATTTTAGAGGCTTATTGTCTTGAAAATATAACTGTAATTTACATTTTATACAATTACCATTCTCATACTGAGTTATTAAAACAGTAATACAAGTTCACAAATTGAAACATTTCCCACAATTTTAAATTATTTGGTATACACTGTGGTCTGAGTTTCAGAAGCCATGTTTTTCTCCAGTGCCAACACTGAAAGCAAGAACTTTCAGTGTAATTTTGCCCTAAAATTTAAGACGTTTTGGTAATCATGATCGTATAGGTTCTGGAACTACCTGGACTGTTAACAATCCTTTATTTGAATATGTTTTTCTGCGCTTAACTTACAAGGAACTAGATAGAGTGCCAAAGCTATTAAACTCAGTTTCCAAAGACAGGACTGATGTATAGTGATAAGATCCACATATATTTATGAGTAATTGCCAAATATCATTCATGTTCTTTTATTATTAGAGTGTTTTGAGAAGATACCTCAATGAAAACCACTTGAATAATAAAATACAGTTTTCATCTTTTAGTGTGAGGTGTCTCTTGGAGAGAAACTGAGGTATACTTTAGAAAGGTTATTAAAGCTGTCCTTATCATTTGGCATATCTGTAACTTATCTTAAAACATGATAGCATGTATCTTAAAATTGTCATACTATAATCTTTCATATAAATATTATAAGGAGAAATCTATTTTAATTTTGTACTACTTGATGAGTAGACTATAAGATTAAATGTATTCGTTGTTAATAAGTAGGTAGAAAAATAGTTTATATTATATATTAACACAGGTTCTAAAAACACACAAAAATGATATTCCTTGAAAACTCAAATCATTCAATGATTTTTATACTGGTTTCAGGCATTTATTTTGCATAGCAGAGAGAGGATAAAATTCATATTCTCTTCTGTTGGATATTTACCTGCTTTTCCTAAATGCAGACATGAAATACTAAATGTAATAGTTATAAAAGAAAGTAACACAAAGTTTCATATTTCCACATTTCAGTACATGACTTACATGTTTTTTAATAAGAAAATAGAATGGAGTTGCAACTTATGTGAATTTTTTCCTGACTGTAACAGGTTTAAAATGGGTAACTATTACTCTTCACTTGTAATAATCTTTTTTATTATTTAAAATATTACGTTTACCCAGCCTGTTGTATAAAATGCGCCATAAAGAATCTCATCTATTGTTTATTTCTACATTTTCTCAAAAGTCTAACATCTTCACAGGCCAGCTTTTCCTTTTTGAACTATAAGGAAATGCCAGAGGCAGGCTGCTTTGTAAAGAGAAGAGGGTTATTTGTCCATCAGATAGAAATCCAAGTAACATGGCCCAAGCCCTGGCGAGGGATCTCCATGCCTCATCACCTCGTTCATCATGTACACGTGTGTCTCTGTTGGTTCTGTCTCCTGTTCTTCCTAAGTCACTAGCCTTAATTAGGAGACCTCTTTCATCATGACCTAGTCAGTTTCCAATGGCCCACCTCTTAAAACCATAGTCAGATTAAGTTTCCACATGACGTTGGAGATTAAATTCCACCATGAATTTGTGGACAACAAATCATCCTACAGCAACTGCTGTCCTGTATGTTAATGTGAAAATTGTTGAAATGCCTTCCAGTTAAAAAAAACAATTGACACTCTTTTCTTGTATTTTTTGTTTTTCAAGAATGATGCTTCTCTTTGTTTTAATAATACTAAATCATTTGCTTATTATTTATAGACAATTAATTTTTATATTGTTTTCCCAGTCACTCATAAAGCTAATGATAAGAGTGTCCCCTTTAGCAGACTCTGGGTTTTTTTGATAGTCTGATTTTGTTTTTGTAATTCTTTGTTAATTGTTCCACTTCTACTGCAAGTGCTACTAGTTTTCAGGCAAGATAATACGAAAAATGAATAAATTTAAAGGTTTTACAATAACAAGATTTCCTAAAACAAAATTCTACCATTATTTACAGAAACTTTTTGTGAAGTTATTGATCATTAATATGGGAAAAATATAGTCACAATCATTATTCTAGTGTACTTTAGTATTTTCTGCTCTATTAGGTACAAAGAGAAATGGTAGTTAAATATGATTGCAAGTTGGATCAGGCCATTTAAACTATTTTATGAAAAGGCTTTGACCTAATTCATTTGTTCCTATTCTTGAATGCAAACATGGCATTTTATGAGTTCCAACTATGAGCGAGCCCCATGACTTAATAAGATTGATCAATTAAGCTAAAATATTTGCCAATTAGATGATTGTATATAAGGTGACATCATTCGTTCCATAAAAATCACTCATAGAGCATCCTTTGTTCTGTACAGAACAGATCTATGATCTACTTTATAAGAAGGACGTATTTAATTGTCTAATGCATTGTTAGGCCCCTAGGAGAATTTCTTGTATCTCCCAGTCAAAAGTCCATAGCATTTTCAAATTTTATATTTTTAATACAATTAAAGAGTATTTTTACATTGCTTGTAACTGCAGACTGAAAATATGTCAATATTCCTTAGTCCTATTTCTCAAGAAATTCATAAAATCTATACAAAATTTTCTAATATTCCCATAACCATCTGTCCCTTCTAATACTGCTTGGTTAATTATAAAAGTAGATCTTTCTCTGCTAGTTATACCAATATAAGGTTTGCATATATTTCTGCTTACCTCTTCCAAGTAGATAATTCTCCTTTATCTAGGACGAGAGGTACTGGTTATACTTGATTTAACCGTATTCGAATGATATCAATGCCAATATAATCTTACAATGATATTGATTCACAATTATGCAACAATTTTCCCAAATATACATTAACAGCAGTGGCCCACATCATCAGCCACTTTTTAAGGGAAATAGACCAACTTTTCAAAGGAAATTATAGGAATATTTCAAGATTTGTAACAGCTAAAACCAGACATCTCTGTATAAAATGGTGGAAAGGTCTGGCAGTCTCCCTCTAGCTCCATCCTGGACTTTCTTAAGTTTCCATTTCACGTCCCCTGAGGCAACTCCAGGGAACTCTAGTATGGGGAGTCCACCATCTTTTTTCTCTTTAAGTTGCAGGGAGCTGTGTTGATTAAAGAAAGCCCAGTCATGGGCAGGTGAGTAGCTTGTGTCATGTGGGAGTGGAATCATGGGGAAACACACAAAAGCACACACGCACACGAACACATTTACTTTGTCATCTGTAGAACCAGAGCTGATCCCGAGGAAGATTTTATTCAGTTGATCAAGATACACCAAATACGCTTTTGCAATCGCCCTTTAATTTTTTCCTGAAATATATTTGTCATTAAATTCATATTGTAGTTTATATGTGATATGTGAACTATTTTGTGCTACATTTATTTTCAAATTGAATTTAATCGCCTCAAGCATGATAAAATGTTATATACATTTTAATTAAACAGATTGTTACTCTAAGATACTTTGCTAAAAATTTATTTCCCTCATCACTTCAGCCAAATAAATCATGAACTCTTAAACCATTACTTAAGCTAACTCATCAAACAAAATATGGTATATAAAAGGCCATCTTTGAGTGTATTACTATCAAAGAACTGCTTGAAGCTGAACGTATAGAAATTAAGTCTTCATTGAAGTTAAATTAGATAATGCAATTCATTTGTATGATGAAATAATATAAAAATAAAATTTTAATATAGAAGTGAAAAATATAATTAATGAATAGTAGCATACTTAATGATCTTTTAGAAATATGCAACCAATTTCTTTTTTATGAAACAGTTAATAAGTTTAATTAGAAAAAGAAAGGGAAAAAAATGAAACTAGCTTGTAGCCTACTTTGTAATCTATCCCTGAAAATATTTCATGGATGATTTAAAGTAATATACATTCTGTAGTCATTCAGTAGACAGTTTATATCTATTTTCATTCCATTTTCCCTTCAGTTGTTCTATGTATTACCAAGAGATATTAAATTTTCAAATATTATTATTGATTATAGTTTCTCTTTAATTCTTTTTGCTCTTGCATCATAATCACACAGTTTTATAAGGATAGGTTTGTTGATATGTGTTTTACTGATAATTGTTTGTCAAAGGCTAAACACAGCGTACTTCATGCACTAAAAACTTTTTGCCACAATGAATTTCACTTTATAAGATTTATTCCTTAAATTTTGCTTATTTGTTTGACAAAGCTTTGCAATTAGATGTGTTAGCTGTGTCAATACATGTATCTAGCTGGTGGGTTTAATTGTGCAGAATAAGAGAGGAAAAATTATTTTTCCTCCTACTGGTTTATATGTAATCATTCGATTGAGAATGACCTTCGTGCTAAGTTTTAGAAGTTTATCTTGGCTCTAGCTGGGCCTTGTCCAGCCTGGAGTTAGTGACACGCCTGTAAGCTCTGACTGTCCTTCAGACTTGACTCTCACGTTTTCCCTGTCTACATTGTATGGAGTTGATGTGTTTCAGAGATGCTGCTGTCATCTGGGTCTGTGGACTCTCTCTTTCTGCACTCTGTAGTATCCAAAAACCTGGAACTTCCTGTCCCAAAAGACTGTGCCAGCCAATCCGACTATCACAAAGGGCTGCGCACCTGTCATGTGCCTGAGGGAGCCTAGGGTGCAGCTGTTGGCCAGGGAAGGTAGAAGAAGGAAGAATGCAGCAGCCACGGGAAAGGGTCAGAAGGATTTGGGGTTACTTCTTTTTGGAACAACATTTTTTTAGCATGTAATTCTAAGAAGTTAACAAGGTACATATTCCAACCTGGACATCCAAGATTTTTAGGAAGATATTTATCAAAGTACAAAAATAAAATGTATTTTCTGAAACAAAGTATTATTTTATGTGTAACTTCTAAATATATGTAGCGTTTTCCCCATATTAAATGTTGTTTCCAAATAACAATTTCATTGGGCTTGAGGACTTGGGGCGTACATGCATGTGATCTTTCTCCCTTCCCCCTTCCCGTCCTACTGTGCTCCTCCCCTCCACCCTCTTCCCATCTCCACAAAGTCTATGTCACATTAGTTCCTAAGTGTAGCTGATGCTCAGACATTCCAGTATCAGATCCCACACTGAATATTGTGGCCATCCATATAGGAAGTAGATGAAGAAAAATGTAGGAACCATTTTATTTTAATTTAACACTGACTAATACCATTTAACATAGATGTTTGTTTTATTTTTAGTTCACCTGTTCAGCCTAGTGAGCTGAACTGAAAGCCTATGTGGTCTACTGAAATAGTAAAGCTGTACACATTCATTGTTTTTTTTTTCTATTTGGGAATGGGGGGAATTTAATGAACAAAAATTCTTTTTAAGTCTTATTTTTATAATTATTCATCATATTTGTGTCATATGTGTCACAATAAACTAATTAATAATTTTGAGACCGTCACAGACTCTAGAATTACTGTTTTTAAAAATTCTTCAGTGTGTGATTGTGAGTAAAATCATCTTGTTTCAAATGCTGACTCTCAGAAAAATCACATGTTATATGAAGACTGATTTATTATAAGGGGAGACAGAAGACCACAGAAGTAGTTATTACTGATATAGGTCCCAGGAGATACCATTTATCATTAAAAAACTGCAGAATTAAAAAAATTATTTTCCTGGAAATTACTCATGAGGTAAAAGTGTTTTACTAAGAACTCTGAATGATGATATAAATCCTTCCAGTCTCACAGCGTACACAACAGGATTTTGATGATCACGAATTACCTATGATTATATTTTCATGGATATTGTCTGAGCACCAATTTCATGTATGATTGATTTTCAAAATGTGTTGAAGGGAATACATTTTCAAGGTCCATTTATTCAAGATGAGGCTCGTGTCACATAAAATATAATGTTATATGAATTATGAAGACAAAGTAGTCTCGCAAACCCCAGAGTTCACTTAGATTCCTATGGAAGGGCTCTTTTGTTAAACAGCATATGTTCAATCAGTTCTTTAAATAGGTTGAGTATGCCCATCAAAAAAACACAGGACTTCCGTAATCTGATTATTGCACTTAGTATCCTGAAGCAACAAAGGAGAATGTTTTCACCTGAAATTCTCTGCAATAAATGAATATATCAAATCCTCTATTCTTTCATTCATTCATTTATGTAGATATTCACTCAACACATTGATTGCAGTTCCCCTACATTGTAGACACTGTGGTTGGTACAGGACTACAGATTTACATACATACATACAACTTACAATGTAAGTAAGTAAAAAAATACAGAGATGTATAGATAGATGCTTAGATTTAATATAAATTGCTATGCCATGATAGAACAAAGTCACTCCCCAAATATCTCCATGTGTTTAAAGTTACCTGGGTCACTCCATCTTCTCTCTTCATCATAGACAACTGGACAACATGGCATCTTTGGGTATATCACTATTACATCTTGGTCATATATGTTGTACACCTGGGTTCATACATCAAAGCCATCATACAAATCAGTTAATTAAAATAAACTGACTCAGAATTAACCCAGATGTTAAAGTTAGACAGGGACATGAGCATTAAAATAAACTCTACTCTTTATGTTTAATTTTACTGGCAACATAAAAAAATATAAAAAGCCAAAAGATACTGTAAGAATAAAAATTTCAATACATGCTATTGAAAAAACAATCAGATTAATGATAAGTTAGACATAAAAGCAGTGATTTTAGGATATTGTAGGCCAAACTGAAGCATAAGTTTTTAAAAATACTGAAAGAAAATGAACACAGTGTTGTGAGTTGTGGGGTCATTTTAAGTAGTCTAAGAACTGCAATTGGAGCTCCTGAAGGGGAAAAAAAAAAAGATGGGACAAATGGATGGGCAAGCAAAGGTTTGAACATTTTTCTAACTTGAGAAAAGCTATGAAAGCAGCAATGAGAAAGTAACAAATTGTAAGTCCCAGAAATATGAATTCTTGTAAACCTAGCATTTTAAACCACCAAAATCTTTCAAAATTAAAGAGAAACTAAAACCTTCTTTAAAGATATGAAAGTTTTAAAAATATATCATTTGAAGGCTTTTATGACAAGAAATAGTAAAGAAAATATTGATCCTGTTTCAGCAGAGTATGTACAAAAATTAATAGAACCCTTGCCCAAATTTTGTGTTCTATCTTTAAAAAACAAACAAACAAACCAAAGGTTTTTAGGCAGAGAAAAATTTCCATCAGATGGAAATACCCATCAACACAAATGAATTAAGGCTACCTAAAATATTAATCTGTATAAACAAATATATGTTTTTGCACAATTTGTAAGTACTTCGAAGATAAATTATGACTAAGTTAGAGACACAGTGAACTTTAAAGCAGCCACAATTTAGTTAATCAAGAGGTATAACTACTACCAAGTGAGGAAAATGTACACACAATAAAAATAAAAATAAAAACAAAGAAAGAAGGAAAACAAGACTGGGCGGAATGAAAAATAACAAGATTACAGATTGAAATGCAGCCATGATGACAGTCACCGTAAATCCAAAACTGACCCAACTACCACATTGAAAAAGCAGAGATTATCAGACTCAATGAAAACATGGCACCCACCAACTTGTTGCCAAGAAACAAATGCAAAAAGCACTTTAAATATGCAATTAGGTAAGGGCAATGTATATCATGACTCCTCTGGAACTCAAATTTAATAAAACTTAGGATGTTTTCCCATAGGAAAAATAGAATCTACAGTTCTTCTGGAACTGTATTTCCACAGTGTATATGAATCACTTTACTGATAATTAGATAACATTGCCCCAATAACTATTTGCCCTTTTGGATTTAAATGAGCTCCTGTGTATTCTGAGCTTGACTCCAGATACAAGTGACTGAAGCCAGTGCTACTTGTTCAGTAAAGTAATGGAACCAAAACTCTTATGCTGGTTTTGAACTCCATTTCTTCAGATCAGTGTCTCTTACTTGGTGCAACAATGAGAGAAGAAACACCACATTCAGTAGGACAATCTCTTGCCTCATTACCCTGGGCAGTAGCTTAGTGGGGAGTTGGAATAAATGAGAAGTTTTGCTATAAAAATTGCGTTTGAGGTGAAGTGTGGTCACAGATAAGGGTCTGATTCAAGAAGGTCCAGTATTGTATGTATCTACAACTCAACAGTAGAGTAGTTAAAGATAAATCTCCAAAATTTAAAATGGTTATGCTTTTCGGAGCAATTGAAATACAGAGGTGGAAGATTAGGTAGGAACTCATGGAGATCAACCTAGTTTTACCACAACCTTTGAATAACAGTCCTCTGCTTTAGTTACAGGGGCAATTTTAAAAAAAACAGAATGCTTCATTCAACAAAATTAGCATTCTAGCTTTACCTTAATTCATAAAATAAGACATTTCATTTTTAGAGCTAATCATATAGAACTCAACCAAACAATTTTTGGTAAATGAAAAAACAGTAATTAACTTATCAAAAAAGCAATGATCAAATCAGAATACTTTCATTATATGGAAATTGACATATAAAAGTACAAGAGCATGGGATTCAGAATGACACTACTTTGTAAAAATTAAATCTTACTTTATTTAGGCAATTTTGTCATCCAAACAAGCAGTGTTGCCATAAGGGGACCTCTAATCCCCACATGACCTTTTGCAATTAGACTGTACGACTGACTGACTCCCCTTCCACAAGGTTAAGTGCCTGATGGTCTCTCCTCTTGAATCTGGGCAGTTCTTAGTGACTTGTTTATCACCCACACAATGCTGCAGACGTGGTGTTACCTGACTCCTGGGCCTAGCATCAGTGAGAACAAGGCTTCTGGCTTCTGCCTAGGTCTTTTGGAGTAGATGATTGTTTCCCAGAAGTGCAGCTGCCCTTGTGTGAAGAGGAATCCAATGAAGAGGTCGCTGTTGGAGTCGCTAATTAGCAGCCCCAAATAGTGCAGACTTGGACTGTTCCAGCCCAGGTGCCGACCATTTGCGTGAAATGCCTAGATGGTTTCAGCCCTCCCCTGAAATCACTACTTGCATTAAGTTTGCAAGAGGAACGGTAATCAACAGAAAATATATGCATAATCATGCAAGGGGATTTATTGCGTAGGCTTACAGGATCAGGCCACAGTGGCCATCTGTGCTGTGGAGAGCCAGAGAATCTAGCGACTGCTGGGCCCAAGAGGATAGATGAGACAGACCAGGAGAGGTCAATGGTGCAGAGCCACTCTGAGTTCGCAGGCTGGGAAGCTCCGTGGGGTGCTGCTGGTGCAAGTCAACTAGAAGAAGCTAGAAATCTCTGAGGGGATATTAAAGGCAACTGCAGCCAAGTACACTCCTGCTTAGGAGAACTGGAGCTTGTCGAAATGGGCACGCTTCATTCTTTTTTTCCCCCATTTTATTGTTATGTATAAGTGTAAAATTTAAGGTTTACAATGAAGTTGAGCATTTTGTGCGCATACATATCTTGTCAGGGTGACAAGGACTTTCCCACTCTCCTTCTGCCCCTCACCCTACCCACCCCTCCATCACTCTCCATCCTCCCTACCACCCCCCCCCCCCACTTTGTTTTTCTCTTTAAGTTCCATGAGATAGTTGTGATCTGGGTTTCTCATATCAGAAAGACCATTTGGTGTTTGACTTTCTACTTCTGACTCACTTCACTAAGCATGATGTTCTCAAGTTTCTTCCATTTGCCTGCAAAAGACTCCACACTGTTTGACTTAATAGATGCATAGTATTCTATTGCATATAAATATGACAGTTTGTGTATCCATTAGTCTGTTGATGGGTATCTTGGTGTCTTCCATGTTTTAGCCATTGTTAGTTGTGCTGCTATGAACGTGGGTATACATGCAGCTCTGTTATGTGTTGTTTTGACCTCTGTTAGAAATATTCTCAGGGGGGTTGTCACTGGATCAAAGGGGATATTTATTTCCAGTCTTTTGAGAGCTCTCCATACTGCTTTCCAGAGTGGTTGTACGAATTTACATTTTCACCAGCAGTGCAGGAGGGTTCCTTTCTCCCCACACCCTTGCCAGCACTGATTACTATTTGACTTGTTGATATAAGCCATTTTGTCTGGAGTTAGATGGTATCTTAGCATTATTTTGATAGGCAAATATCTAAAAGATGTAGGGGTAGGCAAAGTATTCCTTGACAGGACACCAAAAGCGAAAGAAATTATCCCCATTATTAGCAAATGGGATCTTGTCAAATTAAAAAGTTTCTGCAAAGGAAACTATCAACATTGTAAAAAGAGTCCCAACAGACTGGGAAAAATATTCACCACCAACATCTCAGATAGGAAGCTCATATCTAGAATATACAGGGAGCTGTATTATACAGCTGTTTGTTAGCCCTCGCAAAGGGTATATTTCTTTTATTTTCCCTTAGATATAGAGCTCAATTGAATTTGAGTTGGTAATACACTAAAACTGTGCAGTGTCCCAAATCAACATGACAATGACAAAATATGTACATTCAGATAAAGCACTTAAAAGTTTTAGAAGTTCCCATTTCAGTAGCAAGCATGTCTCTTAGTTTAAAGTTACGATGGTGAATAAAATAAAAATTTAATTTCATATATACTCATTTTTTCCTTGTATGTTAGTTTTTTATTAACAAAAGCTTTATTCTTCTTTTTTTCAGGGTTTCATACAGTAATAATGATGACTGCATTAGAACCCAAAGTTAGGGGAGTCAGCCTTGATTCACAGGAGCAGCCACTGGTAAGTTGGGAGCCTGGAGCTTCCTCAGTATGTGTTATGCACTCTTGGGACAACATGCTGTTTCATTAAATCATTCCTCCTCCAGCCAGTAGAACTAGGGCTCACTTAGGAATTCATCATTTTGTTAATTTTTATTGTGTGTCCTTCTAAATATGTAAAGCTTTGAGTTTTGCTTTAAAAATCTAAGGTTGGATCTCTGAAACAGACATGGATTTTTTTCCCCTGTAAACTAAGTCCAAGTTAACATCGAGTGATGCTGGAGAGCTCAAACCAGGGTTCGTGTTCTGCCAATGTCAAGCAGTGAACACCGCGAACAAAGTTAGTTTGAAAGCATAAAGTAGCATTGTTGGGAGAAGTTTATAAAGGGAAGATAAAGATGACAGTGGGAACTCCACCGACAAGTGGAAGAGGGGCTAGAACACCAATTATTTAGCAATTACCCTCATCTTTAATAGGTTTTCTACAGATCATGCATATTTATTTTTCTATCCACATTTGGCCTTTCCTGATTGGTACACATCAGCATAAAGATTTGTTGATCGGCTTTAAATCAAATCCGAGGGTCTAAGTTATGACTCCGAAATTGCTGAGCCACAGAGTCCGGTAGCAGAGGCCTGTAACAATCATTATATCACCCATCAAAGACTTTGCATCAGTTGTCAGACATTCCCAGGTGTCCTGTCTTTTTTCCCCTTTGCTCTATATTTCTCTCTTTTTAGACTTAGGGAACATCTCAGACCCAGCCCTGCTACCTATTCCCACCACCTACTAGAATCTACATTACAAGGAGCAGAGATCTGGAATGTTGACTCTGTTTTGTTTCAGAGACTCTGCCTAGGATAATGTCAAACAGATATGAAATTGCTAATATTCATGAAATATGAATGAATACTTGTTCTATTTGAAACAGTTTAAGTTTTTTAAACCTTGGGGGGAAAAAAGAAACTGGCAAAGATGCACAGAACGTGAACATATATAATTATTCATTGATACCTTCCTCAGTTTTGCTGATCCATATCATCCTGGGAAAACGCAGTTGATATTAAGTAATAATGACAATAGTAAAAGCATATCTCAAAGAATGATGAGAACACTAGCCACCTTAAATTCTCCTGAATGATGCAGAACAATGCCATAGGCTGCTTGGCTATGATGAGATACATTGTTTTCTCCTTAAAAAGTCAGATAGTATAGTGACACGAAATGATACTTTTTTTTACTCAGGTCAAGATTTATGCTGCAATATATTTTTCAAAATATCAAAACTTTTATTAGTAGTATATCGTCCTTCTCTATTGGAAAAGTAGAAAATTTAATTTTTTTCTCACAAATTTGAAAGAAAATCTCATTTGGTTCTACTGTATGCACATCTAAAAGCTCATCTTAAAACAATTTAAATACGTTACCAGACTAAAGATCTCTTGGAGAATTATAGTTCAGCTCATTAGGATGATTTTATTTTAGTCTTTTCCTTTATCTAATAAAGTTCATATACTTTTCAGTATGTATGTGTAATGTTTATCTACAGAGAGTAAAATCATTTTTGTCCAAGTGTGTAAATTTATATTAAAAATATTTTAAAACCATGTAAATGGGATAGGAAACTAACTTTCAAGTTAAGAGTATGTAAGTAATAGGAATTAACAAAAATCACAGGTTTCAGCAGGTGGCTTTAGGACTAGGAATCAAGTTGCTTGCTTGCTTTGCTGGAAACTCTCATCAATGGGAGTGTTAACTTTTTCTTTTATGTTGCAAAACTAAGCCTTTTAGAAATCATTAAATGGATGCTCCCCTTGATGCCCTCTGTGTTATGGTTAAACAGGAAGTGCTCTCCCCCACTCCAAGACTCCTGTACTCAGGTCTTGATTCCCAATGGAGAAATGTCCAGAGGAAAGGCCTCACAAGATGATTAGATCCAGAGGGTTTTGACCTGCTGAAGTATTATTCCACTAATGAGGGAATTAGCTGAATGGCTGTCTGGAGATGGGACCTACTTAGAGGAAATAGGCCACCACCGGGAGCCTGACTTGAGGAGTCTGCCCTTTCTTAGGCTTTTTCTCTGATTCCTTCTGTCATAAAATGAGCAGCGTCTATCCACCATGCCACTTCATTGGTTTTTGTCTTGAGGCCAGCCATTTATGAGCTAAAACCTCAGAAAGTATGAGATAAAGTTAATCTTCCCTTTTTAAATTTGTGTGTGTTGTGTATTTCAGCCCTGCAATAAAAGGCTGACTAATGCCCACCCATCTTTACACACATATAATAAATAGTACCTAATGTTGAAACCAAACTCTTTGAAGCAGAGACTAATTTTTGACCTTCCATGATATCCCTACTATCTTAAAGTTCAGGCATTTAGGGGTTTCTGATAGTATGGTTGTAGTTTCAAGGGCTCCCACTAGAAAATAAGAAATATTTAAAACTGAATATCTAAGGTTCTGCTCAAAGTAGTGACAGCAACAACAACAAAAAAGAGTAGAAATAAGAAAGACTAAATACAAGGTAAAACTAAATGAATAAAAAGAAATAAGGAAATGCAATCACTAAAAGCTGTTCCTTAAAACTAATCAAATTGATAAATCGCTGACAGTCTTAGTCAAAAATAGTGAAAAAAAATTTTTAACTAACGCTGAAATTGAGAGTAGATACGCGACTGCAATTTGCATAGACAACAGTGGCTCATCAAGACTGAATCATTTTATGTCACTAAATTCAGCATCTTTGATGTCCTCAACAGATTTTTGAAACAAATTAATCATAAACATGTAAGAACAATCAAAATTGAAAATTTTCAATTTATAACACGGAACTTAAGCCAGGCATGGTGGTGAAGCACACTGAAATCTCAGCTGTTTGTGAGGTCGAAGCAGGAGGATCACATGTTCAAGCTGATCCTCGGCAAAGCCAAGCCTTAGCGCGCGCTTGTGCGCGCGCGCACACACACACACACACACACACACACACACACACACACACAGTCTGGGGATGTAGGGATATAACTCAGCCCAAATGCTCTATGTTCCATTCCTCCTCCCCGAAAAAGTGAATCCAGATTAAATGAATTTTCTCCTAAACAAAACAGGGATGTCTGCTCTCACTGTACCTGTTGTACATTGTATTGGAGACGGTTGTCAGTACAAAAAAGAGAATAAAAGACATGCGATGAAAAGAATA
This sequence comes from Ctenodactylus gundi, assembly GCA_004027205.1. Taxonomy (NCBI): domain Eukaryota; kingdom Metazoa; phylum Chordata; class Mammalia; order Rodentia; family Ctenodactylidae; genus Ctenodactylus; species Ctenodactylus gundi. The sequence continues at coordinate 85,916 of PVKB01001583.1, forward strand.
GAAAATTCAGTGGACTCATTGGTGTTAAGATTGATTATAAAATCCCAAGAACCTACCAAACCAGCTTGCACAATGAAGCATAAATTTAAAAAGATAGCAGTATACAAGATAACTGTATATATATTTTTGTGATAGCAGAAAAAATTCAAATTTGGTGGATATAAGATTCTGAAGGTATTATCAAAAAAGACATGTTGGAATGAATGTGACAAAATACAAACTCAAAATACAATTGCTGAAAAAACATTTAAGCAAATAAAAAGTTATATTCATGAATGGAAATAATTGATAAATATGTAAATTTTCTACAAATAGTCTTATAGTTAGAAGCGACAATTAAATTATCGTTTGTCATATTTGTACATAAAGTGACTGTAAAATTCGTATGGCTATGAATGGGCCTGCAGTAACCAAAGAATCTTACAAAATAAAACTGAAGATTTGTTTTCATTTACTAGCTGACTTCAAACCGTAGTTAAAACAACAGTATTCAAAACAATGTGTGAAGAATGTAAGAACAAATAAATAGTTTAATGGAAGAGAACAAAGAGCCCATGAGTTGATAAAAACATATAAAGTAAACAGCAAAGAAAAATATTTTAATGTACTCCAAAGAAATTCAAAGGAATAAGGAGACTCCTTTCTGGTGTTATTGCTGGACCAGGTGCATAAACTGAAGCGAAAAGTTAACCTCAACCCTGACCTCATACCATAAAAATTTTGAAATGAGTCTTAAATCTAAATGTAAAAGCTAAAATTATACAGCTTCTAAGATAAAACACTGATATATTTTTTTAATTCATGGTTGACAAAATTTTTGTAATGTGGACAGAAAAAGCACTAAATATAAAACATAATAAATTGGATTTCATCGACATCATAAATGTCTGCTTATCACAAGACATGATTAAGGAAATAGAAGACACCATAGGCTGAAAGAAAATATTTTCAAAAGCATATGTAAAGAAAATTACTTTTACCCAGTGTCTATGAAGAACTCCAAGAAATTATTAAAAGTTTTTAAAGCAATTCTGGACAGAACAAAATGAATATTGTGTGTGTGCATGTGTGTGTGTGTATATATATATGTATATATACATATACGTATGTATATATCTGACAAAAAAGATTTATAAATGGAAAATATAAAGGTTTGCCATAAATGGGAATGAAAACATTTTGTATCTTTAATGATAAATGAAATGACATGAAAAAATACTGTGGCGTACCACTTTTCACCATCAATATCATCAAAGATGTGGATCAATTCGAACATTATTCTTATGCTGAGGTAATAGAATATTGTACAATCATTTTGAAAACTGGTGAGTTTTTTCTTAAAACAATCTAAACATATATTTAATATATACTCCCAAAATTCCCTAGATGAATTTACTTGTCAAAATAAAACAAATAAAGTAAAACAATTGCATAGAAAAATTCTAATAACTTCATTGTGTACTGTCAAGAAACAAATGTCCCTCTATAGGAAATATATTTTTTTTTCTGAAATAATTTTTATTTCATGAAAGACACTGTATCTTTTGAACATGCGTGGATTACAACTTGATGTTAACAGGCTGTTAAGCAACACAACAAGAAAAAGTTAAGAATTGTTATGAATTTTGAGAACTGGAAAAGCTAACATATTTTAATAGAATCAGAAGTATCATTGTTTATGTAAGTTCAGATTAATTTCAAGAAACTAAAGGAACACTGTGCTGAGGAAAATATTCTGTGCTATAACATTTGTCAAGTATCATAGACTTAAAATTTGAGTTTATTTACTCCATATAAATTTTACCTAAGAAAGAGAAAAACATCTAAATTTTGGTGATGTAGAGTAGCTCTGCTGTTTGTAGAAAGTAGGTGATGTGGCGTGGAGTAACCACTTTGAAACACTGGTTGCTACTATCTACCGCAAAAGGGCATACATGCACAGGAAGGTCTGCAGTGAACTCCGCATGTTTGTGTGTTACTTCAAGAACCTATATTACAATAATATTAGTAAAGCAGACTAGTGGACAGCACTTGAACATGTCTTTTGCACCTTTCAATAGTGTTTAAACATATTTTATTTCAAAAGCATTTCACAATTTTTTTTTTATTTTTTACATTTTGAATAAAGGTTGAAGCCTGTATAATAGAAGCTGGTTTTCACCACTCATTGGCTGCATGCATTTTTCAGTTTTCAATTTCATCAGCTCCACATTAGCTTCCATGATTACAATTAGTCACATGGGCCCGAGTTAAGAGTCCAAAATGTTTTCAAAAAGAAAGAAATTGGCTTTGGCCTGGGAGCAATCCTTAATGCCTGCAATTCATGGGTATTTAAAGATATCATTTGTTCTCAACAAAGTTAATTTTGTTGTGAAAGGTAAAGCAATTGCCACTTTTAAATACGGGAACACAAATTACTACACTTGGTTATAAATGTAAAAGCCTACCCCTGCTAAATTGTAGGTGTTCTGTACCATATATTAGATGTAGTTAGACTAATTAATTTGAAAACTTAGTGTCAGGTGGTGAGAAATGTTATCTCATGTCACTTATAGTGAATTGCAGATAATAGTTTATACTTTTTCCATTGCATGTCTAACACAATTATTTGTCATCTCTAAGAGTTTATAAAATTCACAATATTGAAATTAATTCAAATAGTCCTAGGGACACAAAACAGTCTTGTAATTCAGAAGTAGATGCAGTTTTCTTTATTTAAGCATTGACTGCCTCAAATCTTCAGAATATGACTGTAATATTCTATAATTATGAAGCACTTCATACCTTAAGCAAGTTTTACAGCCCACTAAAAAGCTAATTAATGTTAAGTTCAAATTGTTTCTCTTGCACTGACATTACTGTGAGTGGTTGGCTTGGCTCAAATATAAAGTGCACTTTCCTTTGACCTTATGTAACTGAATGCAAGGGTAGCTAATTAAGAGACTTGTAGTATTTCTGTTGCAAAGATATATTGCTAATGCTTGGCTTTCAAAGGCAGGAATAAAAAGAAAGAAAAAGACAGAAAGAGAGGGATGTAAACTAGTGGAAGTTCAGTCGAGGTCAAAAATCACATGCGGTTCAGTGCCGCTCTTAACTTAATCTGACACTGAGCAAGAAAGTAGACTCTAGAAGTCAAATGCGAACTGTTTATGCTTTCTCTCCTACACTGATCTTTCTAATTTGGTTTAAAGTATTTGACCCCAGGTTATTTAACTTCACTGAGAATTTTTACAAAGCAATGTTTTTTTTGTCTTTTTCAAAGAAGTCCTAAATATTTATGTCTGCAAGATGCCATAAAGATGGCGCCTCTGTGGCCACTTGGAAGTCTTCCTAAATCCTTGATCTGTCGTTATTTTCTCCCGTGCTGTGACCAGATTGATGGAGAGGTACTAAATGGGCCTTTGGCTCGTGCCGGTGATTTGTGTTTCTTCCCTCCTGCCCCAGAATGCACACAGGGCCCTGCCCAAAGGTGAGGTGTAAACACCTTCTCAGCTAGTGGAGATGAAGTCTTATCCTTCCAACTTCAAGGATTCCTGAGCTAATGTCATTAAATTCCTCAGGAAGTCCTCCTGGATAAACCTCAGGTGGCTGGTAAGAAACATTAAGGTGATAATGCATTTGGTATTGCATCCCTAGAGAGGTTTCTTGTTTCTTGTTTCCACAACTCCTGCTCCCTGGGGTAACATGCCAAATAAACTCACCTGCATACCAAGCTTTTCCTTTCTTGGCTTTCAAGAACCTCAGACAAGACAGTTTATAAGGTGTAGAGCAATGGATGTATCAAGAGTCTCAGAGAAATATAATTGTCTCTTGCTTTATAATATGATAGACATGAGGCCAGTTTCTAAGCTTCATAATATCACACACCAATTTTTAAATAATAAAAAACTAATGCAGCATTGAAAACTTTTCCTCTTAATAAATATGAATATCTTGAAACAGATAGCCACCTTTCTCTCATCTTACACTCAAAAAATCTGCTAACATCCAAATCTACAGAATGAGAGTTGCGAGGCACATGGCCATTGGAAAATTAATTAGCAACTGGAAACTCGGTTTCCTCATTTGTAAAAATGGGGTAGTCGTAGCATAATGGAAAGGTGTGATGGGCGCAGAGTAGACCATACACAAAAAGAATGTCAGATATCCCTTGTTGTATAGCAAGCCATATGCAAGTGAAGCAGGTCAGAATGTTGGCCGTTTAATTTACTCAGGATTATACAATGTGGCCTGAGGTCCGCAGGCGTTTCTCTGGCTCTCCTCCTCCTGGAGTCTCTCATGTAGATGTCTTCATCTGGAAGTTCCGATCGTGGTGGGTGGTTCAAAGTGTCCTCACTCACCTATCTACTGATCATCCAGGCACCTTGGGTCTCTTCCTTGAGTCCTTCTCAGAGGACCATCAGGAATCTCTTACTCTGAGGAAAGCAGTATTCCAAGTGGGAGAGAGTTGACTTTATAGAACTGTCTTGAGGCTGAGTCTGTGAAGTAACCAAATATTTCTTCTGTTCTCTTCTTTTGTTCGTATCAAATTCGTAGGAATTGAAAAATCAGTGGAATAAAATTCATATATGCATAAAGAAAGCAGTAAATAACTCACAGCCATTGTTAAGATATTTACCTCAGGAGTAGTACTGTCCTTATAAATAGTTGAGCCTAGCACAGTCTCCACTATTAAAAATAGCTTATCTTTATTACCTACTATTACTTTTATTAGTGTTTTATTTTTAAAATTCCCTTGTTGTAAAATTGTTGAAAATGTTTTACCTAACCATAGTTGTTTATAGTTAATAAATCATTATATCTCCCATTTTCCTTAACAAATCCAACATATTTCCTTATGTTTCTCATTTCATAACAAGTGAGTAAAAGATAAATATATATCCCTGATCACTGTGCCGCAGCACCAAGGTGCAGAACCTACTGATCAAATGCACCATTTTTCTCTTTTATGATGAAGGCATGCTCAGTCCAGTTTGCCTAGTTCTTGCACAAAAGCTTTATCATAATGTAGCCATCTTGTGATTTCCTTGTAATTTTTGGCCACATCAGACCAGCACACCCAAACATAGGAACCTTCTACTGTGCCTGGGAACACGTTACAGGATTGGAATAATGTGGTTTCTTTGCCTTGAAATGTGCCCAAGTTCCGTGTGTGAGTTTAGGCCTGAATGTAATTCTCCTAATGAATATAAATCATTCTGAAGCTTTTACCTCAGAAAACAAGATCAAGTGTCAGCTTCCTCCTGCCTACTCCCTGTCCCTCTCTTCAATGTAAGAATCACATTTGTCATGAGTGGTTGAGTGTTACATAGAATCCTGAAGGCAAGTTTTGTCTTAGATCACAATTGATCACTTATAAAGCACACATATGAATATATATGCATGTGCACATGTACACATACAAACATATGTGAGGTTTTTTATGTACCAATAATATATTCCATGCCTAGCCATAAATTGCCGAGTACTCAAACGCCAGCATTACTCTTTGAGTGGGCAGGAAAATATTTTGCTAATGCTTTTGTGAGCATTTGATTCCTGTCTGACTTGACTTTCTAAACTTCCAGTTCACCTGTGTGTACCTGAGTGCCTGCTCAGTCCTTATCGGGTAGCCTTGCCTTTTAGCCGAAATAACCTACCTTACCTGCCGGCTTTTCTTCTAGCCTAAGATTCAGGCTCTGATACAAGTTCTGCTGAATATGTTTAGTCATATTTTTGGTGAGAATCAGAAGCTAAAAGCAGAGCAGAGTAGGAACATCTGAAAAATATTTTGGTTTGGAAGAAACCATGGGACCAAATGATACGTGATTTCTGATGAAAATGAAGCCAAGTACTTTGAAGAGTCGAAGGATGTTTTGAGGACACACCAGGAAGCCGCCAGATTCCACTCAATACTGGCTTCCGGGTACGGAAGTATCATTTGGTACTTGAGAAGAGAGTTCCTGGTACACTTGCTTAAAAAGGGCCTCCTAAGAAATTTGCTCCCCAGCTTTCATTTTGCCAGAGACTGTAGCAGCCGTGTTTCAAGAGGTTGGCTTCTGCTCCCACTGGAAACAAGCCTCGGTGTTGGCCATGGGATCCTTGTTTTATCAGTATGCAGAATGCAAGAGCTTTGGAATCAAGGGCACTTTCACCCGTATTCCAAAGGAAATTGGGCAGCCAGGAAGGGACCCTAAAAGAGCAAAGTAGAAAATCATGCAAATGAAGCCATAGAAAGTTAGGAATCGCTAGTACCAGGAATGTCTGCCCCAAAAGTCTCAGGCAGGAAGTAAAGACAGCCCAAGAAATAGCTGCAGCTGGCAACACTACAAGATCTAAGGTTTTCCCTACCACGTTTTGGTCTTTCTTTGGTCAGGTTCTTTTATATCCCTCTATTCTTTGATTCTAGATTAGGAATGTTTACCTTGTACCATCGTATACTGTGAATATGTACTTTGATTTTTTTAAAAAAAATCATGCAGAAGTTTAACATAAGAGTTTGCCAGGAGTCTCATAGGAGACTTTGACTTGGACATCTGAACAAGGCTGGAACTTTTGAGGCTTTGGGGACAGTATTACTGCATTGTCAGATGTAAAGAAGATAGTGGTCTCATCTTAGGCAGAATTTAGAATGGGTTTTTGGAGATTAGATATGGCTTAATGTGCTTGAGTGTCAAGTTGACAAGGGATGTAACGCGGTGGTTAATCTTGGTTGAGAGCCACCTTGGGGATTAGCAAATCACATTTTTAGGTATGTGTGGTGGTCATGGAGGCACATCTCGGAGTACTACCAGGATGCCTGGTCCTGGTCCCTTCTTTCGTGTTTTCCCCTGCTCAGCTTCCTGGCTGCTGTGAGCTGGGGTGGGCAGCTTTGCTCCACCAATCCCATCTACCCTAAGATTTCTGCCCTCGTGCCAGATAATCATAAGTTGAATCTGAAAATGTGACCAAAAAAAACAAACCTCTCCTCTTTTTAAGTTGCGGCTGTCAAGAAGTTTATGCCAGCAAGAGAAAAACCGACTAAAACAAAGAGAAATCCTTTGAAATAGCGATGATAACAGGACAGCAATCTTTTTGTACAAGCAACCGATAAGTCCCCTAAAACAAACCAGGAAAAAAGAATAAAGTAGATACAACAGGACCGTTCTTGAGGGACCATTAGCACATTCCCAGCTGGCAGCACTGTGAGGCCTGAATTTAGCATTCCCTCCAGTACTGCTGTAATTGGATCTGGAATATTTGCAGTGAGCAGCAGTCTAGCGAAAACATCGATTAGAGTATTGCTACAAAATGGGAAGATAGAGGGATGTCTCATACGACCAAGCGAGCAAACAAACAAGAAGAACTCCGTCTGCTTACACTCCTGCTCTAATCCTTAGAGCAGTGTGACCCCGAGCAAGTTATCTCAGCTCAGCTGAGATATTGTCTTGAGATATTTACGAGGAAGTCCCAATTTTCCTTATCTATGAAATGAAATGTCAACTGTTTAATTCTCTTTGAGTAAAATTAAATCTAATATATTATAATAATTAAAAGGCCCTCTCCCAGCACTGCTTAAGAGAGCTGTATTCATTCTTGAAGAATTCTAATATTCCTTTAAACTAGCATTCTGATATATTTTATCAGTATATTTCATCTATCTTCTCTTAAAATTAGTAAGGTTAAAATACTGATGATAGATGGACTTAATCCAATATAAGTAACATCATTTGGGCACTGAAATCTACACATTGATAATTTTCCTACACAATTTACAGTACATTTAAGAAACACTGGACAAGCAACTGCTTAAGCCTTTATCTCTTTTATAGTTTTGCCTATAAGTACCGTAATTTGCTTTTTATTTTCTCTTTGATGTGTTCTTGAATGAGCATTAAAAATCCTATTAAATTGTTGCTAATTAATTTTGAAATTTTAGTTGCACTTTCTTCTGCAAAACTTTTAGAATCATAGCCTCTTAAAATAATGAGTAAAAAGACAATTTTGTCCAAATGCTTCAACCAGATGTTGTTCCTCTGGAGAAATTCTAGGAGCTTCTTCGTTCTTACTGCCTGTCGGCGTCAGGGAATGTGACAGTCCCGGGATTTTCTGCTGTGATACGAATTTTTCTTTTGCTATATTCTCTACCTGCCCTGAACATCCAGTTGCGAATAAGAGACAATAACATTAGAATAAGTTCCACGGTACTTACTCATCTATATTGGAATTCTAGAAGTTTAAAGGAGACACACAGGAAGATTATTAGAATGTGATACGATGTGACTGTCAGAGGTAGCAGTTCACAGGGTAAAGTAATAAGGAAAAGTAAAAGGAAGCTATAAAGGATATGACTGCAGTAGTCTGGGAGAGGAAGAAGATTCAGTGATGAGATCATTCATAGCCTAAGCAGTGCAGGATAAATCTTCATATTTTTCAGTACATAATCCATGCTCAATAAGCAGTTCTTAGATTAGTTTGATTAGAGAGGAAACAGTTTTTGCCAGCAGCACCCCATACATGACTCTTCCAAGGCAGAAAGAAAACTGAGCTGCCTGTGGAGGTTCAGGGACTCAGAACTGGGAGAATTATGTGAACTAAGAAACCAAGTTAAAGAATGCAGAAGAACAAACACGTCTTTTGATGATCGATTTAATGTTGTCACACTTCAGAACTGGGGCATCTTGAAGACTTGATGTGAAAACAGCCAGCATGGAGTTGGAAAAAGTTTACAACTCGAGAAACGTCCTGACAGATATAATTTGCTTGAGTTGTAAGCTCTGACTCATTTGATAAGGCTCACCTCTTGTAAACTCTCTTGGTAACAGTTGTGGGATTCATTTCTGTTATTATAACTAGTTCTAGACATCAAGTCCTAATACAGAAAGGAAAATCGGAACTTAAACAATATACTAGGTGGCTTCAAACCGTACAATTCTCCGTATTTGTTTTTTCTTGCACAAAACCCAAAGCATAAACACTGCTTTGCTAGACTTTTAAAGTCTAGCTCCAATATCAAATTACCTTTTAGTCTTAGAAATGATGAGTTTCGTATACATGGATATGCCTATCTTCATCAACGTTTGCTATTTTTAAATCATTTTTTGTTTTATGTGTAGTTTACATTTAAGTTTAGTTGGGTAAAACCCTTTGTCCTACCTGTGAGTTCCTTTCTCTCTGTACCTCACAGCCTCTCCGTTTCGTACTATAAATCTTTGAAGACAGAGCTACAGCTTTCCCATTTCCTAGCATGCTTACTTCTTCAATAAATAGTCCCTTATTACTTACAATCAATTGCACCTGCAATTCCTTCTCATGGTTTCGTTTCATAAGTCTTCCCAAAATGAGGAGGGTCGTTTCGTTGATTTCTTGCTTTTCTTAAGTGCGACCTCTTCTAGACGCGCTAAGGTGCAGCGCGTGCAGCTTCGTGCTTAGGACTGAACCGTTTCGCCTGGATTCAAACTCGGAATCTGCCACTTGCTTGAAGTCGTGGCACTGGGCCCGTCCCTTCTTGATCCTCAGGCTCTTCATCCTGACTGAGAACACCAGCACTAGCTCCCACTTTCCTCGGAGGATTCTGAGTCATTATAATTGCATTTGTCTCCTGAATTCTCCTCTTTGCCTGGCTCTGTACTCAGGAGACCTCCTCTGACGGCCACTGAACTCTTCCCTCCCAGCTTCCCCTGAGCCCAGGATGGAGGCACAGAACGTGTTTATTCCCTTTTCCCATTGCTCGGCTACTGTAGGTTGACTTCCCCAGACTCAGGTCAGAGCTTCCTGCTGGCGCTACAGGCACAGTTCTGGTGAGTTCCTTTCCCTTGGCCCTTCATAATTAAGCCTGGGCAAGGCCGGCCACCTTTCGTCCTGCCAGCTCCCTCTGGGCTGTTGGTAATGCTTCCGGAGGTGGATTCATCGCCCCCTACCCTGATTGATTTGCATATGCCATTGTTGTCCTGTTGGCCATCAGTAAGTACTTGAAGGGACTAAATGGGTAATACACATTCAGCTCTTTAAGAGGGCCTTTTCTACCTATCAGAAGAGTTCCTATGACTTTTTAAATGTCCTTTATCTAAAGTTGGTAAATTCCAAGTGCTTACTATAAATTGACTAAAGTGAGACCACAGCCCTGTGAAGTAGCTTTGAGCGTCCCGTTTTACCACAGAGGAAACCAAAAGATAGAAATGCTGAGTAAATTCCGAAGATCATGCGTCCTCCTTCCAGTAAGTGGCGGCGCTGGCGTTAACCTGTCAGTCATGTCCCGTCGTATTTGCCCTTAATAATCTCTGTGTTGTTTCCTCTACGTCCTTTTCTGAGCAAGTCATTCTGAAGTCTGTTTTTACTCTGGTGTGTCTGTACTTCACAATTGCTCTATTCCTCCCTTACTCCTGGTTAAAATTAAATTTCTCTTTCTTCTTTCATATTTGTGTGTTATTTTTGGTGATATAAATTTTTTGTCCCAAGGGCTAAATTTTATCTCGATACCTCAGTTGAAACAAATGATTTGCATGTGTATTTATAAAATACTGGAATAGAGGAAAAACTAAGAACTGAATTGCTCATGCTGTAGGTTACACGAATAAAACAAAAAAATCATATAAGGTATGGCATCTTTAAATAATGTTAAAAAGTCAGAAAGCTTAGAGAAGAAAATGGTAATAAAAATTTAATATAAAATACTTTTTGTCTTTTCAAAATATTAATCATAACATAATTTTCTATTTCAAATTCCCAATTTTAAATCCTTAGTATTTTGAAATATAGACTACCATTGAATTTTTACAGTATTAATTTTCATAAGACATAATTATCAAGTCATAACACATTTCTAGTACACATTCAGCATCTGATTAATTAAAAATATGATTATTTTTGTGTCTTGTACTACTTTTGTCTTTCCTCACAATGGTACTTTTTAATATTCATCTCAAGAGGAAACCACTTGACATTTCAGATATGAAGCAGTGTTTGCTCTTATGGAGGGAGTAATACTCAGAGACATGATTTGTTTTGATTTAACTTCAAAGAAATATTTTATTGACCTGATAAATATGTCACTTTAGCCTTTCCTGACTATAAATGTAGGTAAAGTCTTCCTATGTTCCAGATGCCTGCTAGTTCCTGCCCTATGAAGAAAAGAGAAGATTAAATTTTGCTTCAGGGAGTTAAACACTAGGTAGAACTGATACAATATCGGATTAAAACATTTCCACAGAGGAAGAGTGAAATACCCTGAGGGACCCCAAAGTGAGGACTGTGAGTGATGCTAGGAGGTTCTCAGGCAAGGATTAGTGAAGAATTAATCATGTCCCTGCATTTTAACATTTAGAGAGATTTCAAAAGAAAACAGTGCAAGAATGAAGAGTAGCGCTTATAGTGGAAGCAACTGCTCAAGCGTAGAAATAATGGCTGGAAAATCAAGGACCCTTTAAGCCCAACCAAACTCACCTTCCTTCAGGATATATTGGGTTCTACGTACAAGCGTGGAGCGTGCTTAGTGAACAGCAGGGCTGTGGCAAATCGTGATTCTTGACTTCTAAGCAGGAGTTGAGACTTCCCTGTTGTAAAGCTGTGTCCTGGCTGTAGAAAATGTGCCATGTCATTCAGGGTTTGGAATAAATCGGAGACAAGAGATAATAATGACAGAGAGGCCAATCAGAAAACCATAGCAATAGGTAAAATAGGGGGCACAACACACTCCCAGTCTTATAACATCCTCTGGGATATGACTTAAGAGAACACAGAGTCTGCGCAGAGTAGATGAGCAAATGTTCTCACAATGAAGATGTAAATGATGTCTTACCTTTTGTGTCCTTATGAGGAAACCATTTCCATTTACTAAGACAATAATGAAGAAGAGTTAGATATAAATTAGATCACAAAAGGAGTAGTTTTTTTAAAAGAAGAACTGTATTAGAGTTACTCAAGAACTGAAAAGCTCCGGATAAAGAAGCAAAAACTATGCTATAGAACATTCTATGGAGCTGTAGGAGCCAGCAGTGGCCTAGGAGGTGCTACTCAAGCCCCCTACCCATCTCCAAGATGGGCGCCTCCTAGGTGAACAGTGGTAGTGACCGTGAATCCTCATGTCCTACGTGAGCCCCATTATCAGCTTTGATTTCATTGCTTAACCTCAACACTTATCCCAAGTTATTTTTCTAAACATCAGCTGTCATCAGAATTTAAGAAGTTGGCAAGTACTTAACTCTGTATGACCTGTGTTATTATATTCCAAGTCAAGCAAACTTAAATTCCTTAAAACACAATAAAAGATAAAACTATACTATCATGAGTAGGCAATTGTATGTTTCAGTGTGCATTCCTTAGGAGAATATATGATATGGAAATCTAAGACTGATTTTAAGGAAATATATCTCCAAGCTGGAGTTCTACAGCTTATTTTTCATACAAATTTTAAAATCATTAAAAATGTTGATGTTAATGGGAAATTTGTTTTAGTGATGTTATAGTCAAAATAATATGACAGATACAGTTGTTTCATCATTAGTTACCACTGGTTTATAATCACTTGGGAAATAAATGTGAAAATTCAGTGCTGCTTAAAAACAGAGCAAGAATGTGTACATTACATTTATGATAAGTGTATACTGTATTTTCTTTCTTTAATCATTTAATTAGTCACTATAACTCAAGGCTATTTAAATTTATTATTTTAACTACCTCAAATTAAGTGTTACTGAAACTTCACAAGGCAGGAAAAACCTATCAGACAAAGAGGAGTTGATTGTGATAATAAACAAGATTCAGTAGGATTTTTACTTCAGATACTGAGGAATACCTGAATACATTAAAGCACTCCATCTCCATTCTAAGAATTCTGCTCTTTTCCACTTCTCTAAATTTAATTAAGAATTTTAGGGAAGTTCTGGATTCAGCTGATTTTGTAATTTGGTGACCTACAGTGTCAAACTCTAGTTTTATCCCTTCAAGAGACAGATTCTACTAGAAGTCACTATGGAAAAAATCTCTTATTCTCTGATAATTCATTGTGGAAGGATTTTAAATCTTTAAGCTCACAATAAAGAAAAGGGCCTTCTAAGGGAAATAAAAAACATCCACCCTACACCCAATCTTACGTTACACAATAAAAGCTTTATCGTGAATAAGTGCAGGTAAACATTTAATTCTTTCATGATTATGGACTACCATTGCCTTACTCTGTGATGCTTAATTTTAGAATTTATTGTACTACTTTCAAGCCCATTCAGATCAGATTGGCAATCTAAGCCTTCTGTTAGGAATCTTTAGCCCTCAGTACCTCCATATAAGAAATCAGAATAAGATAGTATGAAATAACACTGGTTTGTAAAAAAAAAAAAAAAAAAAAAAATCCTAGTGTGTTAAACCTTTGATACCAATAACATCCGAAGGCCCAGCACATCAGTAGTTTTGGATGCAGTCAGCACCAGTGGGTGGTAGGCTCGCCCTGAACATAGTATCCACCCACGCCCAGTTTCCTTGGATGGTGTTTAATGCACCATGCTCTCCATCTCTGTTCATTTGACTCTTGCCTTAATAACACAGCAAAACCCAGGGATCTCGATAAACCCATGCATGACCTCACAAGGGAAAATGCCATTCAACAACTTTTGTTACAAACTGCGTTATTGCCACAGTTGTCATTGGATCTACTGCCCAAGTTTTGTTTTGCATAAGCATCTTCTGATTATTGAAACTCATAGTCAGTCCTATGCAGAGCTTGAGAAGAAGGCAGCCGGATTGAAGTTTGCTTGCTTGGTTGTTTTATAGTGCTAGAAAGCAGAGGAAACAGTGGTGGAGTCAACCAATGCAAATTATCTGTCAGTAAAGGACTCCTGAGCAGCTGGATGCAAAAAGCTATAAATCAGAAAGGGGGATGTTCCAAAATGTACCACAGAAAGCTTCACAATAGAAAGAAACAGGAAATAGTATATTTGCCCCCAAAGTGATCTCATGCCATATTATTATCATACTGCTGTAAGATGCTCTCAAATTTTTTTTCTGGTCTGCTATTTCTTGTCCACCACTTCCTTCAAAGTTGGATTGACAAAAATAAATTAAAAAGTACAAAAGAACAAGTGGGCTAAGAGGAAAGATATCAACATTAAAATATTAATACCTCTACCATCAATGGTAAACCACAAGTATGTTCAGGAGGGTTCTAAGTTTTGGGTGTAGATTGTTCCTCCAGTGCTTGTGTGTTGTAAGCTTTGTCTTCAGTGGAGCAATATCCAAAAAAGGGTTTTTGGGAGCATGATTGGGTTATGAAGTCTCTGACCTCATTGATGGCCACTGATGGGGCCATAACTGATTGGGATACTAGGCACCAAGAGAAATGATAGGAGGTAGTCCTTAGCTCAGTGATGCAAGTCTCTAGAGGTATGGCCTTGAGGGGTATATCATACCCCTGGCCTTTTCTTTCTGTCTTTCTCTGTTTTCTGGCCACCCTGAGGTGACCAGCTTTTCTTCACGATGCTCTCTTGCTGTGACATACCGCCATATCACAGGCCTAGAAATAAAGGGATCTAGTGACCATGGTGTGAAACCTTGGAAGTCATGGGCCAAAGTGAACCTTTTCTCCGGAAGTTGATTTTCATGGGCCCTTCATTGCAGTAATTGAAAGCTGACCAACCCAGGAGAGGGAAGTTTTGAATCACATTAAGGTTCGAGTTTCCTGTTATGCTAATCTCAGAGGAGCCACAATGAGTATGAGACATGTCTGATATTTCACTGAGAACCAGAAAAAAAAATATATATAAGGTTTTTGCATCTGGAAAGCACAAGATGTGAAGTGAGGGAAAACTATTTGCCTTAGTGTGAAGGCCGTTGCTTACGTGTCGTTCAACAAGCCGCTTACCACAGGGGGGAGCCTGCTGCTTCTCCTTGCTCCTGTCTGTTGCTAGGATAACCCAGCTGTGGTTACAGTATAGCTTCATTATGAGTCAAGTGCCCTTTGCCCTCATCTTGACCCTGGGCTTTAGCATGGTGTTTCTTTGGCCCATGAGATGTTAGTGTAAGTTACATAAACCGAGGCTTGACGTACGTCTGTGGAGCTCAGCTCGCCTTGTTTAATCCTGATGATTGACCATGAGAATAAAGTGTGTGCAGTTAAACATTATCCGTCAGCTTTGATCACAAAATTGAATACATGGAAATGAGCACATGCACTAGAAAATCACAGGACCCAGAAGACTGAGGACTGGACTAGGGAGATCTGACCCGTATATCAAGTTGAGAGTTGGGATCGTGAGGCTGAGAACGTGGAGGAGATTCTGAACCAGCCACAGTGCTGTCACTTCACTGTGACAGTAAGTATGCAAATTAATTCACTATTATTCCACATCCCCGATGTTAGTGTCCTCTCTCCTTTGTTATATACTACTAATATAGCAACTGCTGACAGATAAAGGCAAATATTTTAATTGCCTAATCTTTTCCTCACTGCAATACACTGTTACAGTGTATTTAACTTGGAAATTTTAACATAGCAGAGTTAGGCAAGGGATAGGTGAAAGTATCATAGCAATTTTGAGAGGAAAAAATAGAAAATGATTGTTTTTCATTATTAAAATAAATGTAGAGCAAGAACTGAACACTCACCTAACAATATGTTTTTTAACCTTGCGCAGTCTTTCTTCCTTCTTTAGATATTTATCTTTTTTGCTTGTCTCAAGGCTGGTTGAAAGCCTCTTCAAAGTATAGAAAATACAGACTCATAGCATTAGGTCCATAAGAGGATTCAGTGTTTGCTAGGATGAATTACATAAAAAAATTTAAATAGAACTCATTCATTATGCCAATTATAAAATGTATTTATGAAATATGAATACATTTAAGTTCCATGTATAAACTGCATTTCAGATATTGTTTCATTTGATCCTTACATTAATATTGAGAAATTCCCATGTTAATAATTATTCCTTTTTTGGTGTGTGTATGTGGTACTGAGGATCGATCCCAGGGCCTACAATGGGAACTACATTTTCAGCCCATTTTTATTTTTGATTTTGAGACAGGATCTCTCTAACATGCTGACTTACTAAATTTCTAGGGTAGGCCCAGATTTAGCAATCCTCCTGCCTCGGCCTCCCATAATGCTGAGATTACAGACCTGCGCTGCTAGGTTCTGCTTCCTCTTTTCATAGTCAAGAAGACTGAGGTCAAGTTTCTTGCCAAAATATAAAAATTCCCTTGTTTTATATTTAAATAAAACATTCTTTGCAATGTTTAATAGACACAGAGAAAACATTTAAAAGTTTTAGAATCAATAATCATTTCCCTCTTCATTTTAAAACTGGATTATTTTGGACACATTCCTAAAAGTCAGTAGTGTGCATTCATGAAGATGTCAATGAGTACAATGTATCTTAAACATTCTGTTACATGTTTTTTTTTTTTTCAAAGTAAGGAATATATTGCTTTTCCTTAAAAAATGAAGACAAAAAATATCAACCTATGAAAGTTGTTTCCCTCAAAAACATGGGAGTCCTGTAATGTAAATGACTTTTTTTTCTTTGAACTGAAGTTGACCCATATGATCCAAAGTGGAAATACAGAGGGAAGAAAACAACTAATTAAGCTTCGAGTTTAAGAAAAAGTTGTAAAACCTAATAAGCCAACGATGTCAGATTCTAAGAGGGAAACATCAGGAAAGGCAAGAAGGAACCACAATCCCTGTAGGACTAGTGTTGGAAGTGCGTGTGATCTCAAAACCGCGGGGTCCTCTGCCTCTGCCATGTGACCACAGTGCCGTCAATGCTCCACACTCCACAAGGCAGCAGAATAATTAGAGCCAGTATTAACTCGGACAGTTCTGGGGAATCTCCATGTAGCAACAGCTGTGTGTGCAGCAGAATGCTAAGATTGTAGAACAGGATTGATAGTGAAACGCCACATGACCTTTTGGTCATGGGGAACTGTTACACAAACACATCGGTGTTGTTCATTTGAGGATGAGTGGCAAGGTTTGGTAGATTAACACAAAGGAGCTAAAGTCAAAACTGTACCACATGCTAGTGTAGTAAGTTTTCCTTATGTTCTGCATGGGTGTCTTAAAGTCACACTTCTTTTGTCTTTCCTTTGGAGTTAGTGGGAAAGATTTGTATAACTGCAGATCTTGATGGTGTTCTCAAGCTTAGGGTCTTACTACAATTGTACCCTAGGGCTGGAGGCACAGCTCAGCAATCAGAGTGCTTGCTCAACAGGCGCAAGGGCCTGAGCTTGATTCCCCAGCACTACATAAACTGGGTGTGGTGACACACACTTGTAATCCCAGCCCTCTGGATGCTGAGACAGGACCATGACCATGTGTTTAGAGGCCAGCCTTGGCTCACAGTGAGTTCAGGACCAGTCTGGACTGCAGAATGAGACCCTGTCTCAAAAACAGAAGCAAAACAAAACAAAAGAAAAACAAATCTATTCTAAGCAAAGATCAACTTAGCAACAAATAAACGATCTTGAAAGACTGCTTGGGAACATGGCAACCAACCTACTTAAGCCAGCCAAACAGTAATTAAAACATGATAAGTATGGGATATAGTTTGCCTTCTTATTTTCATTGCGATTGGCCCACCTTCATTTGCAAGACAAATTCTAACAGAAATAAATAAGACTCTAGGCTTGTTCTGTGTGACATGACACTGCTACCAATGGTGTGGCTATGGAGCACTTAGAATGTGGTCTGTGCTTATTAAAGTATTTAACATTTAATATATTTTCCCCCATTTTATTAGTATGTATATGTGATTCACAATGGTTAAACTTGAGAATATTCTGCACATATATATATCACAATGACTAATGATTCCCTTTCCGGCCCCCTTTCTCACTGTCCAACCCCCACCCCCAACCCCCAACTCCCAAAATCTCACCCAATCAGTTCTATTATTTATTTATATTCTGTGCTTCTCATATTAGGGAAACTATGCAATATTTAGTCTTCTGAGTCTGACTCCGCTTCACAAAGCATAATGGTCTCCAATTGTGTCTACTTAGTTACAAATAATTCATGTCTGTCTGCCTTTAGGGCAGTGTACCACTCCATTGTGTATATAATGACATCTTTTTAATACATTGGTCTATTGATGGATACGTTGGCACTTCCATGATTTAGCTATTATTAATTGTGCTGCTATTAAATGAGTGTGCATGTGTCTCTGTTATATGGAACTTTTACCTTTTGGAAAGACACCTAGAACAGGTATAGCTGGGTCAAATGGGATACCTATTTTTAGTTTTTTGAGAACCATCCTTTCTGCTCTCAATAGTGGCGGTACCAGTTCACAGTCCCACCTGAAATGTAAGAGGGCTCCTTTTTATCCCCACAATCAACAAATGTGATCATATGATGTTAAGAAGCTTCTCCATGGCAAAGGAAACAATTAACAGAACAAAGACAGAACCAACAAAATGAGAAAAGAATTACCACTTATACTTCAGACAGGAAGTTAGTAACTAGAATATACAGAGAACTGAATAAAAATAAACCACCCAAAATCAAAGAGTCAATTAAAAATGGGTAGTTGCAATGAATGGACAGTTTTCAGAAGAAGTAAAAATGGCCTGCAAACACACTACAAAAAGTTAAACATCCTTAACCATTAGAAAGACGCAGATCAAAACAACACTGTGGGTACTACCTCATCCCAGTTAGAATGGCTTATATCAAGAAGTCAGATAGCAACAAATGTTTAATGTTATTTCATTTCATTTTCAGTAGATTTACAGTAAAAACTTAAAGAAATATCTCATTAATGTTTAAATTGTTTAATTATAGGTTGAAATGAAACCATGAGGGTGGTATGTGTTAAGTATAGCATATAGTTGGACTTAATTTTTAGGAATGTTTGTACTTCAAATACATAGCTATTGAAAATGCTCCATGCAGTTCCTGGCTTGCACTGTTTCTCTGTAATGCAGAGGGGTTTAGGAGGTGGTTTGGCTTTTGGGGGGATTGTTTCTATTTTTGCTTGTTTTGTATATTGTGGATCAAACCCAGGGCCTTTTCACGGAAATCCATTTCCAGTCCTTTTTCTGAATTTTAAGACAGAGTCCTTCACCTGCCCAGGCAGGGTATGAACATGCGTACCTCCCATTTCAGCCTCTCAGAGTGCTGGGATCACAGGCATCTGTCACCATGCCTGACTGACCACTGGACGGGAAATGACAGACCTCTGAGTATGGTAGTAGGATTAAGTTCACTAATAACAAATAATCTCCCCGGTTGGATTCAGTACATAATTTTCATGATCAAGATGCATCATTCAAATATGTGATTTCTACATCTACATGTACTTCTGCTACCAAAAAGTCAGATTACACACCTGAGTATGCGTATCTATGCATATATAATCTTAAAACAATTTTCATTCATGAAATTCAGTGAGAATCCTGAATTTTACATGGTCTTATAAAAGTTTGCTCTCTGTGAGTTAAAAGGAATCTTGTTTTTTCTCTGCTCTACATACACATCAATGGTTTTACATTTGCCAGGATTATATTCTAGCCCTTACAGACTTTCAGGCAAATGTGTTAGAAAGTTTAAAGTAATTGACTGTATTTCAAAGAAGAGTACGCCAGTGATAACAGCATTCAAAAGTTTTCAGAGCTAGATTGATTTTTAAATAGAACTTTGGCCTGTGAAAACATTGGGGTTTTTGCTATTTACAGTTACCTGGATTCCCCAAAGATAAAAGCTGTACAGCTGTTTGATGTATAAGCCAATTTAAATACTATATGTTGGGTTGAGAAATCAGGATACTTCTGTTTACTATAACACTGATCTTATCTTCAGCAGTTTTGACAGGATCTCAACTTTGCCAACATATAAAGATATCTGCAAGATATATTGTTTTTATGATAATTGAATTACAATGCTTAATTTATCATTTAATGAACCAAAAATTCTTCAGTAATTTCAAACACTAGAGAACTAAAATACATTGCTAATGTTTCTTGACTCCAATTCAAACTCTTACTTTCTTTGCATCGTTTATGCCTGACTTTGCTAGTTCCACTGAAGACAAGTTTATTTAGTTTAAGTATTTAATATTTCGATGCCTAATATTATCACTTAATACTGTCCTCTAAACCTACTCTGTAAATCAATTATCATTGTAGCCAAGGAGTGGTATTTGAAAGTGAGTATGTTTTGCCATGAGATATTTTAAGAGAGCTGACAGCCTCTTTGTACTCATTCTCTGTACTTTGAATGTTATATTTCTTTATTATTTTTAGTATTTATTAACATACCTACCTATGCAGTCAAGATTCACTGTCCCAGGATACATTCATCCACTGACATTTTTTTAAACCTCCTCAAGCTTCCTGGATACAAAATCATTGCTCAGTGAAAGAATTGTTTTGTCCATTTAAACTTCTATCAGGTATGAAAATAATAACTGCTCAGATGGCTGGAAAGATTAATTTTCTTTAATATCTTGGTTTTGCTTCTGCTATAATGCATTATTCTATTCTGTATAGAAGTAATGAGATCTCTGTTTTTCTGATTAAGATTTATGTAAAACTATCTGATAGCAGTAACACACTTTTTAAACATTTCTTATAAATTTCAGAAACCCAATACCATGTCCTTGTTAATTTAACTAGCCTCTTTCTTGCTGAAACTTGCATTGAATTGGACTAGTTTTATTCCTTTATGTAAAAAAAAATGTTGGCAGGTTGGGGATACGAGAAATTACCTACTGGTAGGATAAACTATGCAATGTATTGTTAAATGGTCAGCTACATATAATTTACATGATCTGCATTATATATAAAAATTTAAAACAAGGCTTTAAAATGTGCATTGGCATATAAAACACACTCTAACTATAGTAGTTCCATATGTAAATAAACATGAGTACATTACTGTGGTGCCTCAAAGGTCACAAGCACCTTTGCCATTGTGACCTAATTTTTCAAAATACAGAGTAACTTGGCAAAACTTGAAGAAAGCACTATGCAGTGTCGCCTCAATACATAGATGAAGTTCCAGAAAAATGTAGCCTATGTGTAAACACTGAAAATATTTGCATAAACACAGAATGACATTCATTTCTAAATCTCAGAGAATTTTCAATGGCAATGCATGACATTAAAAATTTGTGTCACTTGAGAGATTTTTTTTTTAATCTTGAGGGCTTCATACTTTACAGAATGTTGAACTTTCATGAAACTGGATGCCTCTATTATGTTCAAAACGCTCATGATCGTAAAGAAGCGGGGAAAAAGTTGTGGACTCACTAGCAGGCACAGTCGTCTGCCTCTAAGTCCCCCTCTCCCTGAGTGTCCTTCCAGTGCTAGAGAATTAAAAGCACATTGTCTTTCTGATTCTCTTGTTCCCCAGTTCCTAAAATATTGCATATTATTTTTCTGGGCATATTTCCCATCCTAAAATAACAGAAGTAGACCTATATGTTACCGATAAAAAGAAGGCAAAAAAGTGTTTCTTGCATGAGGGCAAATACCTCCTGTGTGTGTGAGCTTCAGGTGTGTGCAAAACACCTGGCCGTCCTCACTCTCATGTGCCCTCTACTCTCCTTCTCCTTTGCGAACTCGCGTTTCACCAATCTATCAAATCCATTGTAGGAAGTGTGAAAATCTAAAAGGGAAACCTACGTAAAAGTATTCTTTTCTGCATTTTAGCACCAAGGTGATCTAAGGTTCTGTGTCTGCATGTTAGAGCTCCAGGGCCTTGCCAATTCTTTGTATCCACTGAGTCACACAACTTGATTCTTAAGAAACTAATTTGCAGGATCGCTTCTTACAAAGCTTGAAATTAGCTGCTGCTATTTTCTACCTTAAAACCTAAATAAATACTTATATATCGGGTGCTGGTTATGTATCCTGACTTATGTGATACTAGAACAAAAGAAAAAGGAGTGACGAGTAGAAATTATGAGTTTGTAGAACTAGCAGGAGAAATTACTTGGAAAGAGAAATAATATTGCACTATTTGGGCCTTCACAAGGCAAATAGCTTGTTTCAAAGGGAGAAAGTGCAGAGGAAATTGTATTACTCACCGTAACAATTGAATGGGTCATCTAATTATTTAATAGTGGCATCCAGTTTCATTCACTGAAAATATATAATGAGAACAGGTAAATTCTGAAAAAAAAAAATGCGAGACAGATTCTCACTTGCTACTCTTAAGATGGTCCTCAAATCACTATGTAGCCTAGGCTGGCCTCAAACTCACAGCAGTCCTCCTGCCTCAGCCTTCTGAGTGCTGGGATTAAGACATGTGCTACCATGCCTGGTTTGTGTGGTGCTGAGGAATCAAACTCAGGCCCTTGTGCTTGTTGAGATATACCCACAGCCTCAAATTCAAAAAATTAAAGCCATATTTACATTTAAAATCGAAGACAAGAAAACTACAGTCAAGAGTCCCAAAAATGACAAATTACACAGAGAGTCCAGTGGAAGAAATCCTAAAAGAAAAATAAACAACTAGTGCTACTTCAAATATCAATTCATTTTATATTTGCAAAAATATATTGAGACATTTGCTGTGTAAAATTAAAAATGACCAAAAGCAATTTTACAATGTTTTTTCACTGTACATAAATAGCTGTTCATAAATGCATACCCACAGGAAAACAAACAATCTGGGATGGAACCTTCACAAATTCACCTTTCACTCAATCATTTCCAATCCTTGCACTCAGGCCTCCTGCAGATTTCATCGATTCCTGTGGAACAAGAAAACTATCCAGCTGCCTGTTCAGTACACATTGTTACAGTGATTTCTGGAGTGTTACGTACTAGAACAACCATACAATATAGTCAAGATGTTTAATCTCGCTAAGAAACCAAGTAACAAAATACTTAATATCTCTACACATAATAATAAAGCTATATGTTTAACATCACAAATAAATAAATACATTTAGATTTAAAGTAATGGCCTGGCCTTTAACCCTCTAAAATAATGACATGTAAAATGATAACTTTATTTTAATAGTTTTCATATGAGTTTAAATAACCTGCTTGTACATTATAGCGTAATATTGATGCCAATGAAACTAATGTTAGCATAGAATCTAGTTGATAATTATTGAAAGAATATAGTTTCTAAACTTATGAAAAAATTAAATTTTGCTCAGCAAATGCATTTCCTTGGAGGAAGTTATTTAAAAACAAAACAAAATGTCAAAAAGTTTTCAGGAAAAGCTTAGGATATCAAAAAGATTTTCAACTTTCCCAAATTCTGGCCTGGGAAGAACATAAAGTAACTTTGGTAGATCTTCACCTGCTTCTCCTTGATACTATGTATTAAAAACTATAAAACCTATTAAATATTTCATGTGATTTCATGATCATGTGGATAAAGCTACTAAACAAATTGAGGGCAGTGGACTTTGAGCAGAGGTGAAGGATGTTGTTTCCAGGATAACTGTAGACAAGGAGTAAGGTTGCTCTTCCTTGGGACATTGGCTGTGCATGGTCTCTGCATGTATATAGATCAGAGACTTTTGAAGATGCACCTGGGTCATACAGGGAAGGGTAGATGTTGGGCTGAGACCCTGAAAATCCTATGTTGACGTCTATCCTGACTCCACCTCCCAGGATGAAAACTTGAAGCCCACATATGTAAATATCCTTCACCTTCCTCTTCCTCAGAAGTTCTGCCTTTCCTCTTAAAAGACATCACTTGCATGAAAAGCGGGATAGTTAATATTTTTGGAGACTCAGAATGAGAGTTGGACATAAATTGAAGGCTGAGACCAAGTATCATTTTGAGGTTCCCATTGCAACTGAGCCGCAGCCTAAGAGTTTTATATTTTTTTTTCTATCTAAATATGGCTTTTCATTTTGAAGAAAATCCTAGCTCAGTAAAGAGAAGAAGAAATGTTAGATTCAGGAAATTCTAAATTTAAATATTTGTCATACTTTTTATTGACTGTGTAAACAAGGACGGGTTACTTAGTGTTGACATCCACACTTCATTTGTTTGGAAAACAAGAATAGCATATCTTCCCATTGCACTGTTATTTGGATAAAATGTTTTATGAAACGGCTAAATAGAAATCAGGTGGCATGGTGCCTCTCAATCTAGAACACATTTAGGCCCAGCCTAGGCAACTTAGTGACTTAGTGAGAACCTTCCTCAAAAATTTTAAAATTTAAAAAAGGCTAGACATATAGCTCAGTTCACATGTTTTAGCTCTAATTCCTGGACCACAGACAAAGTTCTTAAAACACTGTCTTGCATGAAATAAAAAATTAACCACTACAGCATACTAAGTGCTTTATAAATAGAAGTTGTTGTAAATATTGCCTTAATCTCCAGTCCTATTCTGTGGCTCACAGTGTGTATATTACCAAAAAAAAAAAAAAAAAAATCACGGATCTGCCCGTGTCTTTGCCCATTTTATCCTTAAAGTTTGAACGAATGGTTATAAAATTCATTTTTGTATAATTCTAATCTATGTTCCCAACATAGCATATTTGTGATTTTATATTAAGTTTGATCAAAAATGTTTCGAAGTTTAGTACAGATAGGTTAGGGGCTTAGTACAGTGTCTAGCCATAGTAGAATTTTTAAAATGCAATTTTATAGGAAATACAACAACTTAGCTGATACTATGCTCAACATGTAATTTTAGCCCCTGGACCAGGAAAATGAACCCAAATCCTTTTTCATCTGTCACCCTGACCTAAAAATCTCAGTTAAGCTAAAGGACAACACTCTATCCTTCAGGGACGTGGGGCTTAGAAAGGGAATGCGGGTGGAGAAATGAGAGGCAGCAACAGAAATCCTGATGAGATGATTTATATCCTCTACTTATTTTTATTTCTTCCCCAGAAGCTTTCTCTCACGGCATGCCACCGAGTTGAGCCCCGGTGCCACTTCTCTGGGGTCTGATTTACACCAAATCAAACCCACCCTACTCACTTTTGCCTTCCTCCCGGGCAGTGCTCATTTAAAACTTTGAATTTTCAATGAGCCACATCACCCATGCTGTCTGTGGCAAACGAGCTCTCTGACCTCCCTACGAGCTTTAACTACACACATTATTTTAAACGTTTCATTTCACTTCCCCGGAACGCGGCTCTTGGTTCTGTTGGGGGTCTCCTTCAGAGGGAAGAGTCACAAAGCTCCCACGTTTCCCTTTGTTTAGCTGGAAAAGCATGGAGGTTCTAGATGACTCTGTGTCCTCTCTCAAAAACCTGCCCTATATCGGAGGAGCTTCATGTCAAATGATTTTGTCAACAGAGTCTGGCACCACCCTGGGCTAGGTAGGGTGTTTGGAGTGAAATATAGCTGCACGCATTCTGTGAAGGCCATCACTTTAGTATTGTGGAGCCTGAGGAGTCTGCAGGCTCCACACTCGGCCCTCACCTGCTGGCTGTCATTTCAAGAAGGGCCTTGATTACAAGTGACTTTAGCTGCAGGGTATCTCTGGAACTGTATATTTTTCTGTTTTCAGTCTTTTTTTATCTTTCAGTTGCTTTTGATTATATATATATATTCATATCCAGATACTTTGTTAAGAGCCATTAATTTATGTGGCCAAGTTGTATTTTATATTTTCCAAATCTATAGAACCAATGTTTTATTTTGTTTGACCCACTTCAACTTGAGTTATTTCAATTCTTTTTCATACACTGGGAAATCATAAAGCTTCTCAAATCTCTCTTAACATTAAAAAAAAAACTCGTATGTAGAAAGCGCGTTCGACATGACAGCGTTGCAACTAGGTCAGAGAGAACCTCCCCAGAGGAAGTAAGAAATATATCTATCTTTTTCATATGCTTATTACTAGGAGCCTGTGTGAAATCTTATTAGTACCAAGTATGGTGATTTTTTTTCTCTCTTTCCCTTTGGCTAATGACTTATTTACATATTGAGTTGTTCGTGAGATTTGGGCGAGAAAACAATAAGTGGCCATTGAACTGGAGAATAAATTATCCATAGCATTCGAAGATGTAGTCTCAGAAAATCGTTCTTTTGTTTCATTAACAGTTTAAAATGGGTATTATGTCATGAAATAATTGCTAAATGGCATACAGCTCCTTAATCAGTCCTATTTGCTGCTGGCAGGATCCTAGAGTCATCGGACTTGCAAATGCAGATTTCAACTCACGGTGGCTTAGTATAATGTATGAAAATCGGAGATAGGGTGTTTCAAACCAGGAAAATTTTACATGCATGGGTTATACTGGTCTCCACAGGAAAACGAAATCCATTATCCTTTTTTTTCCCTCCACTTTAGTGAGGTTTACTAAGGACTTTATGTGAGATTTTATATGGAAGATACATCTTTTTAAAATTCTAAATATTTAAAGAGATCTCTGTTAGTGACATAACTAACCTTACCATAGTACGTATTCTAAATCACGTTCTTCAGGTGATTTAGAGAAACAGAGCTTTCCCTGTGAGTTTGAGACCAGCATGGGCTACACAGTGAGTTCACCACTAGCCTGAATTCTAGAGGGAGACCCTGTCTTTAAAAGAGAGAAAGAGAGAGAGAGATCTTTCTTCTACATATATCAATATTGACCTACCCCTGAACTACGTAAAAACACATAGAAACATTATTTCATGGAAGAGAGTATCTCCATTAAACCAAAAGATTTACCTGACTACAATGGTAGAAATATTGAAATACACCTAACAATTAATAATTTTAGGGCCAAAATACTGGATTATTATTCTTTAGTGATAACTAAATTATTAATATCAAACACTTTTACAAATATTATTGAGATAGATGATTTATCGAGGATTATTTCCATAAAATAGTGTTGCATATATATTACAGATAACTAGAACCTGCCAAGGAATATATTTCACTCTATTTCTGAAAAATGTAGGTTTTAATATATTCTTTACAGTAATACATTATTTATTACTGTACATTATATATAAATATACTTTAAGTCACTAATTCACTTTGATATAGTAAACCATTCATGGGAACTAGGAACAAATGTAATTTTGCTTGCTTTATGGATAGAATAAATATGCTAATATTGCATACTTTCCCAAAATTGCCTAAATTAAATCAGCAAAAATATATTTGAAATATAATGGACATTCTGGGTAAATTTCTCTTCAGATCTTACATATCTGAGTTTTAGGTTTTTAACAACCTGAGATTATTTCTTGCAATATTTTAGGAAAATAAATTATCTTCAAGAGGGTAAGTGAATTTCAGAAATCCGAACAACTGCCTTCTAATGCATTATCTATGCTTACAGCAAACCAAAATAATAATAATAATAGTAATAATAATAATAATAATAATAATGTTGCCCACAGTAGGAATATGTCAGCATTTGTCTGATAAACCAAACTTGCATTTTCATTGTGGTCTCTGAGATATCTTTGTGTGACGACACAAAATTTGACTCATCGGCCACGTTGTGTCTTGCACCGTCGACAGATTCTTTTTTAAATCTAACACATATATTTAGTATATTTGTTAGGATTTCCTGCAATCACTACAATAGAGAGTTAAAAAAATATAGTTCTTTTCTTTCCAATTTCTTCTCTTTGCTTTCTTATACTCTTTAAGTAGCTCCTCATAATGTGAAATTCAAAAAAAGTGAGCAAGAAACTCCATGCCTTGTTCTTGATTTCAAGTAGCAAAACATCCCTTCACACATTATGATATTAGTTGCAGAAAATTTTAGATCCTTCATACAGTTAAGCATATATAATTTAATTTCTAGTTTGGTGTGAAGCTTCATTTCACGATTGGATATTAAATTGAGTCATAATTTTTAATGGACCAAATTGACCACATTTTTCATACTAATGTGGTAATTAGATTAGATGATTTTTGTACAGTGTTGTATACTCGATGAATGTTAATTCTTGGAATAAACCACACTTAGTTGTAATGTGTTTTATATAGCATTCCATTTGCTAATGCTCTTAAAAGAATATTTGCGTCATATGTGTGCAGACTATTCATCTATAATTTTTCTTCTCAAATATTCTTGACTTCTTTTGGAATCAGAGATGTAGAAATGTCCTTGCTTAATAAGTTGAAAATTTCTTTTCTCTTAAATTTCCGTATCATTTGTGTAGTGCTATTATTATTTTCTTTAATTCTCATAAAGCACTAATAAAACCAAATGGTCCATGAGTTTTCTCCATGAGGAGCTTCTGTAACTAAAAATTTAATTTCTTTATTATAAAACAATATTCTGACTTTTAATGTCTTATTGTTCCACTTACATCTTTCAAAGAACTGTTCTATTACATTCCAAGTAGTTGAATTTATTTCTAAGTATTCATTACATTTTTTAACGTGTGCAGAATTTATGTTGATGTTATTTCATCCTTTGTGTTGGTTATTTTCCAGCGGACAATAAATTTCGTTAATTTCTGTTCCAAGCATCAGCTTGTTACTCTGCTTACGTTACCTAGAGTTTGCCCTCTTTCAGTTTTGGTAACTTCTACTGTTATCATTACTTTATTTTTTTTCCAAATTAGCTTTGTAAGTTGAGGCCGGAGATCACAAATTTTCGATATTTTTCCTTGTAAATTCATAGTTACTAAGATGACCAGTGTTAGAACAGTTTGATCCAGAAAATAAGTAACAGCGTCAAGTTGTAACATAAAGTCGAAAACCAATAGAGGTGAACTAATACTAATACACACAAGTAAAAAGGGAGAAGAGATAAGGTCATGCGTACAAATGCTTAGAAATTTCAATTTTACTATGCAGCATCTCCTTCAGAAGATGATGTTAAAATCTCTGATAAAATCTGAGTGTTTGTATGTCCTAAACTCCATCAGTGTGCTGCAGGATGGAACCTCAGGCCCAGTGCAATGATCGTAGATGGTCAGACGTCCTTCTGAGTGAGATTAGGGCCCTGACCAAAGATGCGGCCCACCCCTTTCCTTGATGCAGGCAAGAATCAGAAAGATCTTTCCCGGGGTCAGAGATCAGACCTTCACCAGACATCAGTTCTGTTGGCACTTGCATCTTGGACTTCCAGCCACCAGTCCTGGGAAAATAAATTTCTGCTGCCTGTGAGCCACCCAGTTGATGGTACTTTGTTGTGACAGCCCTAAATACATTTGCTTTCAAAACGCAGAGCACAGATGAGGAGAGTGTCGTTACAGTGGAAACATCTGCTAAACAGCCCTTTGCACAAGAGATCAAGGTTAACACCAACAGTACGTCACCTCGGTAGTCTGTGTCTCAGCTACAGTGAGATGGGGAGGATTCTTCACACTCACCTGGAGCTAGTTCTACAGAATCCATTTTCCTTCTCTTTCTAGTTTCTTTTTCTTCCTTCTTTTTCTATTTTCCTCAATATGAATCCCACAGTGGCAGTATAAATGCTTTCCTGCTATTCCTAATGACTCTTCCCTTTATTACTCACAGGTGTTACCATGAGTAAATATCGTGAACAACTATTCTGTCTTGGGTAAACTTTCTGGAAGAACCAAATGACATTTACTTTTAATGTAATAATTGATATGTTTGTGTGGAAGTCTACTACAATGGTATTTGTTTTCCATCTCTAGAGTGAATTGATATTTTCAGTATTCCATTTTATGCTCTCTGTTGGATTTTTGTTGTGTCTTTGTGCTATTTATCTTGAGACTTCTCTGATGCATGTTTAATTTATCACCTTCAAAAATAATCTACTACTTTATATAAACAATGCGGGAATCTTACAAAAGTAAGATTACTACACTCCCACTTTGTGCCTTCCCAGTGTGTTCAATTTTACACACACCATAGAGTTCATAATTCATGGCTTTATTCCTTCAAACCGTATATATTGCCTTCACATATTTCAAGGCATAAACATACAAATTTTGTTGTAAAGGCACTGACATGGAAGGAGATATTTGGAAATACTTTAAAAATATAGTTTTAAATGTATTCACATATTTGCTATTCCAGTGTTTTACCAATAGGTTTGGGCGCTCACGATTTATATAATTTAAATTTCTTTCTATTCCTTGAGGATCTTTTAGTATTTCTGGCAATGTCAGTTTCCTGCCCGTGAATTCTTGGAGCTTTTGCTCATCTGAACATGTCCTTATTTTTTAATATCTCCTTTAGAGGATATCAAATTTTGAATATAGAAATCTTTGTGCATGATGTAGTCTTCTCTAATATTACAGAGGTGCCATTCCTAAGTCAGATGTCACGGTAGCAGTTGTTCTACTGAGTATAATGTCTGGGTTTTTTTTGTCTCCAGGTATGTTTTTGTGTTTACTCTTTCACCCCCTCTCTCTCGTCCTCTCTTTTTTTTCTCTTTCTCACTGGGGAGTAAGCCCAAGGCCTTCTCACTGAGCTATAACCCCCACTTTTTCGTTTACTTATTTTTGTTTTGAAACACAGAGTCTCACTGACTTGTCCAGGCTGGGCTCAGACTTGCACATCTCTTGCGCCAGGCCTGCCAGACTGCAGGGATCATGGGCACATGCCACCACCCCTGACCTGCCTTTTCTCTGTCTCTCTTTGCGTTTCCAGCAGGCTGCCTGTGATGGGCCTGTGCGTGTGGCCCACATCCTCAGCAACTTTACACAAGCCTTTGCTGATGTCTTTTCAAGGAGCTATTTTTCTGTTGTAAGCCTACATCTCCTTCTTAGGCACCTATGACGTATTTCATATTATCCTATAGTTTCATATTCAACTCTGTCATTTTATATTACCCCAAAGATCTTGCTCTGTTCTCCAGGCCCTCTTGTACATTTGATGCTGTAAGTTGAACAGTTTCTGCTTTCCTGGGTAAAGGTCACAGGGTCACTGCATCTTGCCCCTGCCATGCTGTGTCTGCTAATAAGCTTACAGAAGATTTTTTTTTCTGCTGCCATATCTTTGATTTATAATATTCCCTTTGACTCCATAATACCTATCTGAACTGATAGGTCCCATCTGTTCCGGCTGTTGTCATCTGCACACGGTTCTTTAACACATTTATCATAGTTACCTTAAAATACCCTGCATTTTCCAGGAGACCCTTTCTCTTTACTACCATCATTTTAAAAACCTTAATTGGTAATTGCCAAATCTCCTAAATGTGGTGTCTGTTTATAAGATACTTCCTTTTATTTCTTTTCCATTTCTCCAATAAATTTTGCTCAAACTTGCAAATTTATGTACACTAAAATAAATACATAGAAAAGAACACACTTTTTTCCATGCATCAGCCTGGTCTGTAAATCAGGCAGATTTAGAAATCTGGGTGTGGTGTGGTGGCGCAAGCCTATAATCCCAGCACTTGGGAGGCCGAGGCATGAGGATTGCTGTGAGTTCAAGGCCAACTTGGGCTATACAGTGAGTTCAATACCAGCCTGGACTACAGAGTGACACCCAGTCTTAAAAAAAAATAGAATTTGCTGTTGCTTCACATAGATTTAGTTCACCACAGGTTTTAAATTATTTGAAGGCTGAGTTTAGAAACTTTCCCTTGACAGACTTCGGGCCTGAATGTTTGGTCGCATTTCAGTCTGCCTGTCTCCAGGCCTTGCGCTCCCACAGCTTGGGGGATTTCCCTTCATCTTTCTTTCCCCACATATGGCAACAGAGAAATTGTGCCTTGTGCTCTTTCCAAGACCCAGAGCTCCTGAGCGGGGTCCCTGAATTCTTTCCTCGAATTTTCTCATTTCCGTGCACCTGCGCCTTAGGGAGCTGGCCCACCTCTTGGGCCGCACACTGGCCTGGCCTGTGACCAGACTTCACAGCAGGAGGTGAGGGAGAGGAAAGGGATCACGGCTCCATCTGCATTTGCCACTGCTCATCATTGCTGGCATGACGGCCTAAGCTCTGCCTCCCGTCAGGGCCCCAGAGGCACGAAATTTCAAAAGAGCAGGAATCCTCCTTACAAGTTGCACACGGGGCAATCAAGGTTGCATACTCTCTAAGAGATTCTAATGCCTGATGATCCAAGGTGGAGCTGTGGCGGTGATGCTGTTGCTGTGGAGCAGCTGCAATTACAGATAAACCTTATCAGACAGATCCCAGTGCCCCATCTCCCATCATCCCAAATGGGACTGTCTAGTTGTGGGAGAACAAGCTCAAGGGTCCCAGTGAATCTGGCATTACCGTGAGTTGTATAATTATTTCATTACATATTAAAATGTAATAATAACAGAAATAAAGTGCAGCATAAAGGTACTGTACTTGAATCAGCCCAAAACATCTTTCCCCGCCGTGAGAAAAAGAAAATCTTCCATGAAAATGGTACCCAGTGCTAAAAAGACTGAGGATAATGGCCTGAGAAGTTAATCTCAGCTGTCTGTAGCCGGAGAGAGATGGTTCCCTCTGCTTAGAATAAGACATACGGAACTTGGAAACACTCCTAATTTCCCTGCCCCATGTGAATATTTGCAGGGGTCTGTTTCACTAATGTCGGGTACCCAAAGCACCAAGGCGTTCCTCTCAGTTCTGCTGAACTCGCCTCAGACTTCAGCAGTCCCTGTACACCGGAACCTCACAAGGAACTCGTCTCTCTTATCCATAGAATTCTGTGCCCATCACTTCCGCGAGTGGGCAGAGAAGCTGGTGACAGACTTGGCAGGTAGCTGCAGACCGCCTTTGCCTCTTACTGCTGGGGATTATAATGTCATTCCTGCCCATTTTCATTCTTCAATAACTTACAAAAAGCATGACTGCTTTCTCTTTAGTCCCAGAACGGGCAGCTTCTCCTTTCGTCGGCTCTTTCCCTGTCTGGGATCTCAGCAGAAACACGCATTTTCTTCCATTGTTTTTAATAGGCTGATTCCTTCCATAATATCCTTACACAGTGAAAAGTGCTTTGAATTTGAAAAGTGATTTATATTTTTCTTTAACACTAAATGTGAATTCCCCCAAAATTATCTAAGATATTGAGATATTTGTGGTTGAGATTTCTCGGAGGAGTGTATAATCTCTAGGGCCTCAGTTTACAGTTACAAATCTACTCTTCAGTAGTTGAACACATCAGCATAACTAATGGTCAAGAGATCATTCTGGCTTCCCACCAACAGCCAGTAGGGACATGTCCCTATATGTGAAACTGGAACAGTATCATTACCAAACTAAGAGGAGATTAAGAATTCTGAAGAGTCAATACAAATGCAGGTGAGATGAAGGTAACTATGTGGAAATAAAAAGTCATGCTAAATGCCAAGATTTATTGCTTAAGCCTAACCCATGAGATAATGGGAAATTAGCACAACTTATTAAAGTAATAATCCACTTCTCAGGCTTTGTATAGAGTAATATTTATAGGTTTAAAAAACAGAATTATATATGATCAGCTTATAAAATATTTGTATTTTAAGATATAATTATTTTAAATACAAAGTTGACGTGTACTGATTGATAAATTCTACAGTACTAACATATCAGTTTATTATTAAATATTACTTAGTAAACTCCTAAACGCATATAGTCACCCAAATGTGTTATAGCAAGTTGGTTCTACTATAGTGTGACAACATAATTCTAGGTTAAAGACTGAGTAATTTCCCAATTAATCACAAATTTCTGAGTTACAAATCAACAACCACGTGATTCAGGAACAACAAGAAGAAAAATTCTTGATTGAATCTGTCTATTGGATATACAATAAACATTTACTGAAAAACTGCATTTCTTATTAAGAATTCCTGATGAATTACTCCTTTAGTACAAAAGGGTTAATTATAACTACCACATGAATGAAAGAGAAAGAGAGAAAGTGAACTTTGTTAGGCAAGTATGTGCCTAGCACTGTGGCACTAGAACTTTCTTTACTTGACCTAACATGCATTTTATGCACCAAGTGGCTCAGACACTAGCATCCCCACTGAGGAAGACACTTGTGGGATCTAGCTGCAGAATCAGGTGTGATAGACTTCTCATTCTTTGTGTGAGAGAAAAAAACAGAAGTGATGGAATCAAGAGACCAAGTATAGGAGGCCTACCTTCAGAGGCACCAAGCTTCTTGTGAAACCACAGAAAGCAGATGTCAGGAGTGAGGAGAGCCATCATACAATAAAATTCTCCCAGGGACTATTAAATCAGCTCTTGGCCACAGAAAAAGGAATACTAATATTCTGGCAGCTCCACACACTGGTTATCTAATCGTGAAACAACTTAAGCAGGGATTTAAAGTATTACGAAACCACAGAAGGCTGCGACAGGAAGCATCAATCAAATGAGGCATAAAAATGCCTCCTATTTGAGCCTAGGGACGCTTTATAAAATAAAGTTTGGTTAAAACATAGCTAGAGATCAGCAAATTGCTCGAATATCCTCCAGCAACGCTCAAGGCAATGAAAGAGTTGACTGTGCTCAAGTACACAGCTGGAAGACAGTCAAAAAGTAGTCAGAATGGCAATCGAAAGAAACGGAAGGATCCCGGGCTACCATCGGGACAAAAGGGGCCACGGCCTGTTCTTCTCTGAATAATAGCCTTCCTCCATTTACTTACTTTCTGTGAATATTCTTAGTGAAATTAACCAATAATTAACCACTAAATTCTTATAGAATTAATCAGTAACCTCTGTATCAAATTACTTCCTGTGTCTTACCAACATAAATCTCAACAAAAGGCTTTACATTTGGATGGCAGCTTTTATTTATGCCTTAAGATGTGAATATTTGAATGAGAACAAGTAAGAACTTTTATTTGTAGACGATATGATTTGAAAATGACATCCTCCCTGGAAATGAAGATTTTGAATACTAGAATTCAACCTCGTATTTCAGTACTCACAACACTTATATGAAGTGATGTATCACATTAAATGAAACTTACCTGGTGATCCTGAAGATGTATAAATACAGCTTTTGAATATGGAAGTTTAAGTGATATCTTTTGAGAAGGAGTTTTTTTTTTAATTGGGCCTGTGAGAACAAGAGAGATAGGTTGGTAGTTTGATTCTTAAGTATAACGTTGCACCAAATCGTCTCCCAGCAGAAGCAATTCTCAGAAACTGTCACTGTTCTTTGCTTCACAACATAAGGAACTTGTGGGGCTGGAGGAAAGTGATACTAAAATATGGAAGGAGGCAAAACACAAAAGAAAACAAAAGAAAAAGCAGTCACAATTTTTATGGTTTAATTATGTATCAATTAATATAAGAAATTAGTATATATTACAAATTTGAATTGAACTGATCTGAGATTACAACAATAAATTGTACAATAAAAATACCGCACAATGCATTTGAATATTTTTTTGAAACATAGTCTTACTCTGTAGTCTAGGCTGGTTCTGTACTCACCGTGTAGCCCAAGCTGGCCTAGAACTCACTGCAATCCTCCTGCCTCAGCCTCCCACGTGCTGGGATTATAGGCATGCATCACCATGCTCAGCTCTTGAAAAGTTTTTGAAAGAAAAATATACCTTAAATATTTTAAGAAAAAGAAAGAAAGGATGAAAAGTATATAAGCCGTCATTTTTTAAATTTGAATATGTATGAGCTACAGATTCAATAACACATTGAAAACAGGACTTGGGGAACCAGTGACCACCCACTTCAATTTTGACCACTTTTTTCTCCTCTTCCCCTTCCTACAACTTGGCCTCTCCCACACTCAATGACTCTTCCCTTTCCTAGTAATGCCTCACCTGTCTTCCTCATCGTGTTAGGGTCTTTTTATGCATTTATTTATGTCAAAGTCTTAAGGAGAATACCAATAAATTCGTAGTCTTTTAATGTTCAGTGAACTGGACCAGACACAAAAGACTAAGGTTTCAATTTTTAGGTAAAAATAACAATATATGAAATCAAAATAACAGAGAAAATATGCAAACATGAAAATGATAATTATGTAGGAGGAAAATTTTAGGAATGGCTTAGAATTAGACATCAAGGACCCTAGTTAAACATATTGTTGGGATAAAGGAAAAACATATTCAAAGATATCTTTAGGTGCTATAAAGTAATTTCATATTGTCACCATGCATTCTTAATTTTTGAAAAATAATCATATATCAAACTGGAAAAATACTTTATTAAAATGTTACCAGTTATAGAACAACCCTTTATAAGGCAAACAAGAAGATAATGTTCCAAACTATCAACTGCAATTCACATTATTCTCTTAAAACTATAAGAAAATTAGAAAAGTATAGTTATCTAAATTATGGAAAGTTGATAATATTTGCTATTAATAAATATAATATGTATGATAGTATGTAATGTATATCAGTATTATATTTTAGTATAACTATCATAGTATTCAGATTTATGAGAGAGGTCAGTAAGATTCAAGACAACATACGCCCTACTGCACACCACACCCCCTATTTACTTTAGTTCTTAGTATTGCCAGGAATAGTAAGTTTTCCAAAAAGTAACCAAACAATATTTTCTCACAGCACAAATATATATGAATAAAACAAAGAACATTAACCTGCAATAATTATATGAATAAAATAATAAATGCCTGCTTGTATATTAAATGAAGATCTGAAAAAACAAATACTACATGTTTCCACAGGGCATCGGGCCAGAAAATATCACCAGAGAATGAGAACCCCTTTAGCCACTTTCCAGTCTCTGTAAATTCAAGGTTATTACATTTCTTCATTCACTACAACCTTGATTGAAGGCCTCCCTAAAATAGAGTCTACAGAGGATTCCTGAAATTCAATTTGCTGGTCCTGAGAGAGTTGGCTGGTGTTTTGGCTTGGTTGCTGTGTTGTGTTGTATTGTGTTGTTTCACTTCATTTTGTTTCATTTTATATCCTTTTCTTTTGTTTTTTTATTGAGACAGGATCTCACTCTGTCCCCAAGGCTGGCCTCTAAGTTGCAGCAATCCCCCAGCCTCAGCCTACTGAGTGCTGGAATTACAGGTGTTCACCACCACAGAAATTTAAACAGCTGCTCACCACCAACAACAAATCTTGCAAGCCTAGAAATTACAAAAATATGCATTAAAAATTGTGATTATACA
The DNA here is from genome assembly GCA_004027205.1 of Ctenodactylus gundi. Classification (NCBI taxonomy): domain Eukaryota; kingdom Metazoa; phylum Chordata; class Mammalia; order Rodentia; family Ctenodactylidae; genus Ctenodactylus; species Ctenodactylus gundi. The sequence goes on from PVKB01001583.1 coordinate 122,725, forward strand.
AAATCATCTTCACCCTGACACACTTACTTATTCTTTGCTGCGACAAAATACCCAAATTCACAACTCAGAGGAGGAGAGATTTACTTCCCTCACAGTTTTAGAAGGTCTCACATGGTCCATTTGTGGCCAGCTGGCGACTGTGGGAGTACATGGCAGAGGCTGGAGCGCTGCAGGTAGAAGCCAAGCCAGGCAGGAGCACAGTGAAGTGTGCAAACTGGCTAAGCCAGAGCTTTCCCAGGAAGAAGCTGTAGCAATATGCCTCTGCTTCCTTCCTTCCTTTAAGTACTTCAAGCTGCCAGTCACCCCAGTAGCTAACTCCATGATGAAAAGCCATGCTTTAGGAGGGTTCCCTCCTATTTTTCCCACAATTATTGCTTTTCACTTGTATGCGTTTGCAATACATAACAATTGTGTCCATCTCAGGGAACTGGGGTACATACCTAATAGCATCGCAATCATTTTGCTTCCCTCACCGTTGCGTGCTTTCTAGGCCTTCCCCTAGCCCACATCTCCAGGGCTGATAGTTGCACTGAGCTAATACACACAAACCAACTCATCAGTAGTAAATTTATTTTAGTGCCAATAGTGATCCTGAGGCAAACTTTTTCAAGTTGAAAAAAGTATTCTAAAATCAGTCTAGAGGAGTAAATACATGGACTCTGAAGAAGGATTATAATAGATAACTTCCCCTACAGCTTAAAATTTAAGGTATTCTGTAAAGATACCACAAATAAAAGATCCAGTCCGAACACAAAACAAATAGGTCAATGGAACAATACAGAAAATATAGAAATAAATTCACAGGGAAACAAACACAGCATCTAATAAGGCATCAAAAGTTCTAATAGGTGTGTTAAGGTTTCAGTGTTCCTTCTGAATCCGTCGTTGAAATTGACCTGTCCTTGTCACAGAATTATAAGTAAGAGCTTTATGAAATGATTGGGTTCTGAGGCTGTGCCCATGTGAAGGGATTAATGGTGCTATCCGGAGAGTGGGTACATTATTGCTAGGGTGGGTTGCTGATACCACATATGGCATCCGCCTGGTTTTCCTCTGTCTCACGTGTTTCCTTCTCCTGCTACCACAGTAGGACACACAGCAAGAAGGCTGTCACCAGATGCAATCATCAGTCTTGGATTTTTCAGGCCCTAGAACCCTGATGTAAATGAACTTTTATTGTTTCTAAATTATCCATTTTGTTAAAATTCAGCTATAAGAACCGAGAATGTACTAAGACTACACACTTATAAAAGAATTCGGACATGTGTGGTGATGGTTTTTGGAAAAAAATTTCATCAGTTCCTGATTTATACCCTAAACCAAAAAAAAAAAAAAAAAAAAAAAAAAAAAAAAAAAAAAAAAAAAAAAAAAAAAAAAAAAAAAAAAAAAAAAAAAAAAAAAAAAAAAAAAAAAAAAAGGAAAAAAAAGAAAAAAAAAAACAAATGCTAAATGCTAAACATTTCAGGAACAAAAAATGAGTAAATTTTAGACAGTATGGCAAATATTCTAATGGAAGATTTTTCTAGGCATGGTTGGGTCAGACAACAGAGTCAAGTGAACAGATATAAAATTAGACTCAGCACATTAAGAAAGGTCAAGGTAAATCCTTATGTGAGAGACATTCCATCTCTGTATTTTCCCTTGAAGCATAATAATTTGAAATCCTTATCAGTCATTTAGAACAAGGGGCCCCAGGCCCTGGAGCACCAGCGTGTGGTGGACCAGGCGCCAGCAGAGTTGAGCAAAGCTCGTCTCCTGTCAGCTTGCTCCAGTTAGATCTTAATGTCTCTGCTCATCCCGCTGGGGGGCAGCCTCACACCCCATTCCTGCAGCTACTTACCATTCCAAGCTCTCCTCCAACAGCCTGTTCCACAACAAGCATACCCTCTCCCTCCCTGGGAGAAAGGTCCTCAGCTAGACTTGTCTGTGCCTGCAAAAGGTTAAGATGCAAATAAAGCTGGACATGCTGCCACAGGCCTGTAATTCCAGCTCCTTGGGATGCTGAGGCAGTAGGATCCTAAGTTCAAAGCCAGCCTAGGCAACTTGGTGAGTTAATGAAACTCTGTCTCAAAATAAAATTGAAGAAGAAGAAGGAAGAGGAAACCTCATGTTTTTGTTTCACCTCCACCAACACAGTCCATCCTGACATAGGGTCATTTCATGCTTAAGCTCTTAGTGAATATACATCTTTATTCCATTACAAAACAAGTGCATACATCAGTATTTTAAGTTTTCTTATGTGCCACTCATCAGATTATTTTTCTTTTGGATTGAGTTGTACTGTTAATTGTTATTAGAATACAGCTGATACTAATAGCAAGAATGTACTGCACATTTAATAAATAATTTTAACATAAAATTATTTCCTCAGCATACATACCTTCATAAGGTCAGTAAGACTATTTTTTTTAGTTATGGAGCTTACTCATGGATAAATATTTGCATATAATAGTTTGCAGACAATCCTGTTCAGATTTTTTGAATTTATTATTTGAATCATTAAAAATCAATTTGTACGTATAATTTGATAGCTATACAAGTGCCACTCAATTATTTGAACTGTCTCAAAACTTATGACAACACAATGCACTATAGTCAAAAATCATTATATTCTATAAATTATTTAGCAAGTGGATTTCATTGTCCTTCAAATGTGTTGGCAGCAATGAATCAATGCGAGTGATGGGAGGAAGAGGAAGATAGACTCTCTGGAAGCAGGAAGGGTATTTTCAGGTAACAGGTGATGGGAAGTGGGAACAGAAATAAAACGACGGGGACTGAAATATGTATGTACACCAATTTCCCAAAGTGAACACAGTGACTGTGTACACCAAAGATGCACTCACAAAAATAATAAGTATGAGAAAATAATACGGACTTCATTGTTTATTGAAAGTGAATTATTAGAATTACTTTTGTACCATCTTGACTGTGGGGAGAGACATTAAAATGTACCTTATCAAGACTTTGCAAATGATAGTACCTTACACCTGCACTTTATCTCTTCATCTCTTCAAAGTGTAGCTTGTCGAACTTGACACAGTAAGAAAAGGTTTGTGTCGCCCCTCCAACTGGAGGCCCTTTGCTTCTTTAACGCGGTCTTTGCGTTAGTGTTCTGAACTGTGCAATAACCAGGACCACACAGTTCCCACACTTTTCGATTTCTCTCTGGCTGTGAGTAATAGAGAGCCCAGAAGACGAACTGAAGAGAAGTTTGGGTGTTTGCTTTCTTGAATCCTTTCCCTTCAAAGCACTGTAGAGCTGGACATGGTGATGACTCTGTAATCGCACATCTGTAGTATTAGGAGAGCTTTGACAAGGGAGTAACTTGGGCAGGAAGTTTCAGGCCAGCTTAGATAACGGAGTGAATCTATCTCAAAATAACGAAATAATAATGATAAAACAGTGATGTTAATGGTAACGATAAACAATCTCTGACTAGCTGTGTCATTTCCAGAGTTTTGCCTACAACCATAACCCTCCTACCAGATTTCCATCGTTCTTCTTGTGTCCCTTGGCTAAAGGGTGGTGACATCTTTGCTTTGTCTTGGCCTCAAGTCTGTGTGGAGAGAAACCCTGGCTCTTCCATAACTCCTTTTTCAAAACTCGCTTTAGTGTGCTGTCTCCTGATACCCTGAATGATATAGAGCGCAAATAATAAAGATCTTTAAATTTAGCTATATTCCTGTTACTTCAATATTTTTAAATGTTATTCTGCTGGACTTCAAAGGTATTCTTGTCAAGATTATTTGGAGCTGAAGATGTAGCTTGCCCAGGTCATTAAAAAATGTTCAAGATACAGCCTAATTAGCAAAGCCAATTCTCATTTTCAAGCCAAATACCCAGCTCTTTCTTTTTAATCACAAAAGTCCTGTTTCATTTATCAATTTACAGAAATGTGTAATTTGTTTCATGAAGTATTATTAAAAATATTGAGAAAGTGTCAGACATTTGCAAGATAGATTAGTAGACGTTATACACTCGCTGCCAAAAGGTTGCACATCTAGTATAAGTTTGTTCAACTTCAGTTATAAAATATAGATATATCAATATGGTCTCTCTGTTATTACTTATAATTCTATATAATATGTATAGCTGGATTGGGGCATAGCCCAGCTGGTACAGTGTTTGCCTATCCAGCGCAAGGCCCTAAGTTTAATTCCTCAGCTTCACACATTCCATTACTTGGGAGGATGAGACAGGAGAATTACTGTGAGTTCAAGGCCAGCCTGGGCTACACAGTGGGTTTAGGACAAGCCTGGACTACAGACCGAGACCCTGTCTTACAAAAACAAACCATAACAAAATACAATATTTATAGCTAATATGAAATATTTAAATATTCTTTGCCAGTGACTATGATAAAATATATATTATTCATTTGATATATATATATATATATATGCTCAAATTTTTGGCTTTTAGGTTATGAAATAGGAATCAAGAAAAATAAATTAGGAATAAATCAATTCACTTTGCTACACATCATTATATATTTTTCTCAAACATTTAATAACACAGACAATGGCAAAATCCAATATATTCCCAGATATTTGATGAAATAAACAACAGATAAAACTAATAGGTTTAAGAAGCAGGATACAATCTGAGTTTTGCAAATTAAAGGTGCAACTAATTAAATTTTTTACATATATATATGTGTAAGAGTTGTGTGTCACTAGAGATACAGTTTTCGTATGTTTTGATAAAATAGGTTTTAACTTCTTCATTGAAAAATTGTAAAACCACAAGTATGAAAGAAATCTATATACAAGCATAGTAGTTTTGCATTCAGAATTTTATCTTGATAATTTTGCTGTAAGATGTCCTACTTATATTTACAAATATCTTTATCATTGAACTAAATTGATTGTGCAGTTGGAAAATGCTTACATTATGAAAATAGCTGAAAGAGATTGCTTGAGTTTAAATACAGGTCACAAAGGAAGATGTTATTAGCATTCAGTAATTTATTGTATTCTCTTGCACTCACAGAAATCTCTCCTAAGTGTAGCCTCTGCTCAGCCAGAGGTGAGCAGAGGTGATGTTATTAGAAGAAATTTTGCTGCTGTAATACCCACCCACCATCATACTATACCACGTATGAGAAACACTTTATTGTATAAAAGGTCAAATGTCTCCTTGCACTGGGCAGGCTTATTTGCTTCACATAATTTATACTTAGAATATTTATAACAGAAGCAGACAGTAAGCCCTTTACATTTGGAATATATTAATTAAATAACTGAAATAAGTTTTATTTTTGCTATCCAGGGGCTATCAAACAATGCATTTTTATAGATGCAATGCAGCCTTGATGATCTAAACATTGATATTCTTAGTATGATCGTGTCAGTTATCTTGTCAAGAGTATATTTGGACAGTATAAACTTGCCCAAAGACAAGTCTGGATTTTGTACTAAGATCCTTGTATGTCCTCCTTGATAAGTGTGTCTTGATAAGAATATCTAGCTTGACAGGGACTTTTGGGCTAATGATAGCAAGTTAACCTCCAATAGGACAAAGAAGGACTAGAAGGGAAACCACGTGGGTGATTACACATGAATTCCCAATAATGAGCTTCCTTGATGGGTGATATTCTATGCATAATTGTTACATGTCGATGCCAAACAGATAATAATGCTTCTTCAGTACAATAGAAGTTCCCATTGAGAATCACCTTCTCTTGGGTTTTGCCCAGTACTTCTCTTCTGATAGATTTAAATCCCAATCCTTACGTTGTAATAAATCACAACTGTAAGGACTGTTAACAGCTTTCAGTGAGTTCTGTGAGTCCTTCTAGAGATTTCTCAAAACTGATGATAAATTTGGGAAATCCAAAACTTGAAAACTGCTGTTCTGAGTAAGGATCATGCTGTGTAGTTTTACACAGAGTATCTCACATGATTCTCCTTTTGGGGGCCACCCTCCTTGAATCACACTGAACTAGATGGCAATGACTACATGTATAAATCATGTCTAGTATGTGGGCTCCAGAAAGTAATAATGTGCTGGTCAGCCATGAAGAGATCAGAGGAAGTAAGGAGGGATTTCTTAGAATTGTTGCTGCCGAGGTAACAGTTATTAGAGGGGAAAAAAAAGGTAATACTTGGTCAGACAAAATACCCAAGAAAGCTGTTGCAGTAACCTTTATTCCAAGTGGTTACAGACTGGGGCATCTATGGGTGGAATTCCCAAGTGGAAACACTCCCAGATGGAGAAGGCAGGAAGCCTCCACTGTCCTGTGGTGTGAAACCATGAACCCCTAGAAAAGAGTAAGGAAACATTGGTTATGCAGTATAGCTGCATAGAGTCAAAACTTAACTCTCCAAGAAACCTAACGTTCTTGGTCAATCTGTAGAAAATCTTAAGACCTAGAGGCTGGATGGAGCCTAGTACTTAGATGTTGTTATGACTGGGAACTAGAATGTCCCCAAAAAGTCTCATGTAATTTGCCTGTTGTGAAATTGCTGTGGAATCATGGGAAATTCTGTGGGAGGTGGGTCTTAATCAGAAGAGGAGGATCACTGGGATAGAAGCTGGAAGGGTAGCTCGCTCTTCTTCTCCCACTTGGTTTTCTGTCTGCCACACTTTGAAGAGCTTGTCTCTGACTAGACTTCCAGCATGTGCTTCCACCATTGCTAGTTGCCATTGGATAAACTATGAGACCTTCCGAAACCGTGAGCCAAAAAGCAGTCTTCTTGTCCTTAAGTTGTTGATGTTGGATAATTCTGTCACAACCATGAGTAAGTAACAAAGATTAGGATCTGAATAGAAGATATGGTCTGCTAAAGAGCACTGTATCATGGTTTTCAACTGGATTTTATATGAAACTAAAAATACATTCATATGGAAAATTATTTTCTTCTAAGAATTACAAATTACTCAACACTGTATGATTAAGCTGAAGTTTAAAATACATATGTGCCCAAATATGTTTATGTATACACAAATGTTTGAAATAATTTTAATAAATTGCTCATACTTAAGTTAAAATATAAACTGTAATTTACATTTGGCAGAATTACTTAAATGTTTGGCTAAAAGAAGATAAACTTAAATATAACTGAAAAAAGGAATCCCACTGAGCTCCAGGTAAATGACTGTGCTGCGTGACCAAGTGTGAATTTGCTGAATAGTTCTTTAGTAAATGATGTTTATGTATTTCTAAAACAATTTTATAAGAAGCAGCTTGCGTTAGGCATAATGGTGTATCAACAATGAAAGTAAGACATTAATATCACAAGAGAATCTAAGAAAATAATTGGAAAACATTTATTAAAACACACGGATATTAAATATATACAGTTAACTCAAGTGATATGTATTTAATCAGTTTACTACTTAAAAATCCAAAAACAGTGAGTTTTGATTTTTTTAAGTTACTGGTACATGTGAGCCTACTTCAGATGAATATCACAACAGTGTGGAAGTATACCAATGAAACACCTCAGCTTCTCACTACACAAAAATCTCCAAGGTGGGAGAGATTGGATGATCTACACCTGTACAACAAAGCATGAGGATCACCAGTTTGAGCCTAGACTAGGTAACTCAGAGACTTAGAAGGGCTATCTCAAATGTGTGTATATATATATATATATATATATATATATATATATATATATATATATGAACAGCCGATGAAACAAGCATGAAGTGAAAGATTTAGGTTCAGTTTTCAGCACTGAGGAAAAAAAAAAAACAGAAAGAATCGCCAGAGTATCTTGGCTGAGAGAAAACACAATACTCAAGGACTTGTCAGGAGAGAAAGAAATGCAGATACATTGGTAATACCGAGCAGTGTTTGATTGCACTGTGGCCTTCTCAGTCCATTGCTTGCTTCTCAGGATGCCCACCCCGTTGCCAAAGATGATGCCTGATCAAACTGGTACGTGATCTGAAGCACCATTCAGTGGCTTCATCTGACTCTACCACTCTCCAATGGCAAGGAGGTGAAGTGAGAATTGCTACTTGATATTCCAGTTACATTATCTTTGTCCTTTGATAAAATGAAGAACAATATAAGTCCCTGTGATGGTAGAGATTGACGCTGCCTACCCTGGGCTTCTAAACGTTGTCCTGTGGGGACTGCCAGGGTATAACGAGCACACGGTGTGTTCCTGAACAGGCACAGCAGATTTTAGCAGTGCCCTTCTAGTTAGAGACACAGTGCTGTGAGTGACAGCAGAATGACAAACATGGCTAAAGAACAGTGCGCAAACACGTTCAGGGCAACTGATGAAGAAATGCGACCCCATCTTTCAACCCGGGGTCTTAAATCATTGCGTTTTGGCTGTAGACCTGGGGAAAGAAACGGTCAGGGAAAGAAAAATTGAAAAAAGAAAAGAAAAGAAAGGTAAAGAAAAGAAAGCAGATGGATAGAGAGAGACAACATAAAACCTGATATAATGAAGCCATCGGCTTCCCAAATGGTTTAAGTACTCCCTTCCGTCAAATGTCACCTGAGCGTGCAAGGCTGCGATGTTTAACATCGCTGTAGAGAAGCCCTGTGTAGTACTGATGACTGTTCATGGTCTTTCAGAGGCGAGGGAAGCTGAGCACTTCTCCAGCCCGCGGCCTTATCTCTGAGAAGCAGCCGCCCTGGGAACATAGCTCTGTCCATCTGTGTTACGTTCTCTGATCTTAGGGCTGAGCAACAGCAGGTGATCGACTCGCAGCCTCTGGGGAGCTGGAGTAACCAGAAAGCAAAGAAACGAATAAGCACTCAGCACGAAGGACTCATTGCCTTGTCGCTTACCCACCCAGAGCTCTTTGCAAACACCGCTTCGTTGGTTTCAAATCACACACCTTAGGTTTGTTGCTGTTTGAGGCTGTTTGAGTATTTGGCTAGTAGCCTGACTTTTAGAAGATGATAAATTCCAAGGTTTTTTTTTTTTTTTAAATAGTGTGTCTATAATGCTTCTCTCATTTCCTTGTAATGGATACTGTCTGTTATTGAACATATTGTGTTTTGCACAATTTGCCCTGTGTAAGCAAGCACAACAGTGTTATAAACAAAGGAAAGGAGAACTTTTCACAAGTTCAGTTTTAAAACTACATATTATTACTCGTGCAGTTTTTATTATTGTACAACAACATTTTTGTTGTGATTGTTCTAGTTTTTCGGCCATTGTTTGCTCAATAGAAAAGAGGAGCGTGTGTTTATATTTCACATTGTAGTAGCTTGATAAATCATCCAAACTAGAAAAGGAGGAGGACCCAGGAGCCCCTGGAATTGATGAACTATCTGTATCCTTCTTCTGCATACTGATTTTGGTGATTATTAAGTAGCACCTAAGTACACTCAATGTTTTTAAAGGGATGCAGATGGCTGTTATATGATGTAAAAGTCCTTGTGTCCAAATCATGAAATATTGTTGAGTTAATGAATGAGAAACAGAAAAGAATAGTTGTTAATTTTTGATTGGTGAAAAAAAGAAAAGGGTTAAGAAACATACATTAAGAATGTGATATGTGAAGTCTTTATCCCAGCTAAGTGTGGGCATCTGTGACCATGGAAGGGAGGTAACACGTAAAAACATTGTCACTGTGTGGACTTGGGAAAATTTCATGATCTTTGCATGTAGCTTAGTTTCTGCTAATGCAAAAATATACCAAACAAAATTCAAGAACACTGTCATGAGGAATACAGGAGAGTGATCATATTAGCAGCTTAGAATCACACCCGACACACAAGCACTTAGAAAATTCAAGCTACTGCTGTCACTCAAGTTTTCTCCCCCAAAGTCACCAAATGAAAAAAAAAAAAAAACTTAGTTACCTAGTCATACTATTATCATTCGAAAAAACTTAGTTACGTAGTCATACTATTATGATTCTTGGGATTTAATCATGAAAAATGTCTATTGTGTTCTCTAAATGGTGTGCAGTTCATAAAGTCTGCATGCAATATTGCTCTTTTTTCTTTTAGATTTTAATGTCACTGATTTGGATTTCAGGGAGTAAAACATGGCATTCATTAGGGAAATAAAATCTGGGCGCCAATTGGGCAACATTTGGCAGATGAAGAGACTTCTGAAGTCTTTTGTAGTATTGGCACACATTGCCTATTCTAGATTTAATTAACACTTCAAGAATTGAATTTTCTTAGAAGCAGACTCCATAATGCTTCTGTCCAGATGCATTGTTTTGTAAATAAAATCCAGCTTTTTTAGAAAAGTTGAGTGTTTTTGGTATAATGTTCAGGTATTCTGAAATTGGCTCTATGTACAGTTTGGAAGGAATAAAAGTTAGAAAATTGCAAAGGTTCACTTGTTTACTCAAAGATTAGTACTTCGTACTGGGGACTGAACACAGGACCTCAGCTATGAGCTACATCCTCAGCCCCTCTCTTCCATCATTTATTTTAGAGAAGGACTCCCAAACGTGCTAAATTCCCCCACCTGGGCCTGAACTCACAATTCTCCTCTTAAAGTGATGGGATAACATGCCTGTGCAAACAGGCAAGGCAAGATTTTGCTTGTAATTGGTGTTGTTATTGTGCCAGGGATGAACACAAGGCCTTGCTCACGCTAAGCATGTACTCTGCCACTGAGCTACACCACCAGCTCTGACCCTTAAAATTTAATAGTGTCTTATTTCAGCTAGCAACATTTTTTAATCTTTGTCTCAGAGTGAGTAAATTTATTCCACAAATTCCTGAAATGTTTAGAGATGACATAAAGGTAGAAATGACTGAAAGAGAAGCATAATTTAACAGTAATACAATGTGAAATCAGAATCCAGCGTACTGTAAAAACATCTTTGCCACCTTCATAATTCCCTAGCGTCTGCACTAGGAGACAGGACAGTCGGGTGAGGAAAGGGAGACCTGTGAAGTAGCTGTGGAGGAGTGGGCAGTGCTGAGGTAGAAACAAACTCTTAGGCCATGTTTGTCTGAGGACAGAACCGTGAAATTACACCAGGACTAGTGACACCTGAAGTCAAGACAAAGTTTTTCCTCCATGCCAAATGCTCAAATTGAAAATCTGCTAGCATATTACTTTTTTGCTTCCTAGGTAAATAGGGTGTAAATTTTCTGTATTTCCTTTTAATATGTTTTCTTTTACCACTGATTATTAAGCAATTTGATTATAGTGAGGCTACTGTAACTTTGTAGTTATCCTACATCCGGTTTGTGGAGCTTTGAAAACATCCTGCTTTACAGATTTTGTAAAAATAAAACAATAGTGGTCATTATTTCTTCGAACATTTCTTGCCCCTCCTCTTATAAAAGGTTTACCACATTATGTTTATAGCACTTAAAATTCTGTTCGATTATGTTTTACTCTTTTCCTCTCTGTTTTAGCTTAGATAGCTTTTAATTATGTATCTTTGAGATCCTTCATCTTTGTCTTTCTGGATCTAGTTCATGTTACAAATCAGGAATCTGGTATTTTACATACTTGATTTCTTCTAAAATTTTCATTGTATTATTGTTCGATATCTGTCTTTTAGTCCTTTTTTAAAATCTTAGAGCACATGTTCACGAGCTTTCTTGAAGTCCTACATATTTAAATCTTCCTTCTTATTATCTATGATTGTTTCATTGGTTTTTTTTCTTCATCGTAAATCCTGTTTTTTTTTTTTTTCCTTTTGCTTCTTTTCATTTACAGTATTTTTATATTGGGACCCAAACCACCAGGGCGTTATGGCGTGCTTGGGTTTGCAGTTCTTCTTTGGCAAATGTCAGTGTTCTGCTAATAATGTTTACTCTGTTGAGGATCGGCCTGACCCCTTACAGGGCTTGCTTTTAAACTTTTTAGGTTGCAATTACCCTTCACCTAAAGGTTATTTTAGGTTCCAGCACTAAGGCCTGAGCCCTGTGATATTGCCCTGAATGTCGGGGTGTTCAACGTGCCATTGGGCAAATGTTCCCAGTCCCTGCCTGGGCAATAAGGAGGTGCTCCTTCAGGCTCTCAGCACGCTGACTTTCCGCGTGTACAAGTAAATCAGTGCTTACCTACATACTCAAGGAAATCCTTGTACAACACATTGCTGGAGTTCCTCCTTCCAGTATGTTCATTCTCATTTGTAATCCACCTGTGCATCTCCTAGTTCGGGCATCTTATTCCTTACCTCAGTGAGCTCCTGGTCAGAATCGCCTCTCTTCAAGGCATCTTAGAAGCCAATCTGAGGGGGTCACAGAGACCCCCTGTATGGCTCTTCTTCCTGTGGGTCGTCTTGCTATAGCATCCATTATGGCGTATCTGAAAGACTCTCACTCATGCATTGCCCAAGTTTGCTCCGTGTTGCTACGTTTTGAAAACATCTTCGCCATAACTACAATAATGCAACTGTACATTTTAATAATGTTTTGTTATTTACTTATGTTGGGGTTTTTGTATATCATTGAGTTAAATACTTTTGTTTACAGTCATTTCACATCCTGCTTGTGAAAGCTGCAATATCTGAAGCTTTGGAAATCTCCATTATAAGCTCGCTGTTTATTTCTGCCATCTCACTCATGGTCACTTGGTATCTTTAGTCTCATTCTTTAGGCACTAGGGTCAAATTTTTCTCCATGGAATTTGAAATGATTTCTACCAGGAGATTAATGGAGTAAGAACTGGGATCAAGGGGCTGGAAGAATAGATCAGTGGTAAAGTGCTTGCCTAGAAAGCACAAGGCCTTGAGTTTGATTCCCCCGCACCACATAAGCTGGGCATGGTACATGCCTATAATCCCAGCATTCAGGAGACTGAGGCCAAAGGACTGCCTTCTTTTGAGGCCAATCTGAGCAATATAACAAATTCAGGACCAGCCTGAACGACAGAGAAAAACACCTGAGACCTGAGATGAGGTTTACTGACAAAAACACCAGGTTCCTAGGATCCCCTCCTTCAAGATTATCCTTAGAACACTGCAGTACCAGCGCTTGCCTCAGCCCAGCTCCAGCAAGCTTGCAGACGTCTTGCTTTACTTCTCTTCTTTCTCAGGATCCGGGCCATTTTTGCATGTTTATTAGATTATTTATTTACGGAGTGCTTAGCAATGTACTTACTTCCCTATCAGTAGCACACTGAAATTTGGATTTTGTGAAGAATCTGGCATGTTTCCGTTCTAAATCCTTTATGGTAAAGATCTTTATTTATTTATTTTTTAATTTTATGCTAAAAAACATACATCAGACAGAGAAGGTTACATACCACACTTTCTCTTAACTGAGAAGCATCAAATCTGTATTATTAAAAGAGAAAATTTAAAGGAAAATAATTGGAAATGGTGAGGCCAGTTTTGTGAAGATGGGAAGGGGATGTGAGGTAGGGGAAGAAAGGAGGTTGGGGAGGGAAAAGGGAAAGAAAGTGATTAAGCTCTGATGGATACATGCAGCAATTCCTCAAGCTGAGAATTATTGCTAGGTATCATGGACACATACTAATAAAAATAGTAATTATGGGGGAAAAGGAAGTAAAAAAGACTGGAACTTGAAGTGAGCTCTGATGAGAAATTCAGTTATGAACGTGAGTTTACTAAAATCAATAGCATTCTTAGTTTAAAAAATAATAAACTAAATTAAGATCCTTTATTATCTTGAGCGTTTGGGTTTCATTACATAGAGTGTGTGTGTGGAATCTTATCCATCTTAACCTTTCCCCGCTTCCATTGAACCTCTCAAATCCTAGGATTCATGCTTTTCAGTTTAAAAATGTTTAAATCTTTATCATCTCCCTCGTTGCGTCTATGCTAGTTTAGTCTATTATTTCCATCTTTCCTCTTTCAAACTGGCTTCCATCTCTTTGAAATCCTCAAGTGCTTCTTTGAGTTAACTGCCAGCTGGGAGTTGGTTTAGCTGCTTACCCGTTCTGTCCAAGACCACAATTTCACCTCCATGTGCATATTCCCGTAGTGATAACGCAATGGTTAGCTGGGTACCTGTCTACCTTCTGAGCTACAATTTAAACCCCCTTTATTGAAGCAGTTTATTGCCAAATCTGTGGAGTGTGAGTATAATTGCTGTGGTCCTTGGATCACCGTCCTGAAAGGAAAGGAGGCCACTTCATTTTTCTTTCCCACTCCAATAGACTGAATGTTTCCTCCACCCACTCGCATTCATACGATGAAACCCTTGTATCAGTGTGATGGTACTTGGAGTTACAGCCTTTGGAAGTGGATTAGGTCCTGAGAGTAAGCTGCAATAGTGGGATTAGCACCCTCACAAGAAGAGACCAGAAAGCAACTAGGTGTTTTTCTGCTGTGTGATCATTTTGAGAAGTGAGTTGTGTGCAAATCAAGAAGTGAGCCCTCACCAGATGCCTCATCTGCCAGAACCTTGATCTTAGACTCTCAGCCTCCAGAACTTGATAAACAAACAAACAAAAAAAAAGATGTTGAAATCATCCGTTTGTACCAACCGGGACTGAGGTACTTACAGTCTGAGAATACAGATGTGGTGGCTGGATGTGGAGCAGCCATGCTGGGCACAGATATAAAAGCGTATTGAGGACATTTCCAAAAGGAATCCTTGTAAAAATGTCTTCTCAGTCAGGGATGCCCTGGATTGCTTGCATTTATGAAAAACAAATGAAACTTTACCTCATTTGCCCCAGACCTGTATCATGCTCGATATATACAGCAAAGTAATAAGTGCATATATTGGAAGACTTTTTTTCCTTAGTAAATAAAATTTTATTATTATAACTTCTATTTGGCATTCCTTTTAAATACATCTGCGTGTTATGGCGTTTATCTCGTATAGTAATTGATTTCTTCTTTCTGGCTTTATTCAATTTAAAACTGTTTGTTTCCTGGTCTTTGTGTCAGTCACGGTTTTATCAGAGAAGCACTTCCAGATTTGTGTATAATAAAGGATTTGTCACAGGGATTTGCCTTATATATTTTCGAGAGCGGATGGAAAAGTCTTTGTGAGACTACTGCTGCTGTTTCTGGTGCTGAACCTGAAGTCATCAGAACTGTAGTCAAGAAAGAAAAGATGAAATACAAGCAAGAGAAACAAAGCAAAACTAGTACTAAAACTACTCAGGAGGAAATCAGAGTACTGAAAGACAGACCGGATTCCACTCTGGTCTTTCTGTGCTTCCAAGTATCCACATTCAAGGAGGAGAAGCTGTAGGGGCTGCTGGGGAGAGCTAAAGTACACTTCGTCCAGAACGTGGAGGTCCTAAAGGAAGATCTGGCACATGCCGTGTTTCTGCGAGCCCAGTTACTTCAAAGTTGTGAGCCAGGAGAGAGGCAACAACCTGCTTAAGCTCCCCAGGCTCTGTCCCCAGGGCTGACCTGAGAATGAACAGGAAATAAATTCTGCTTCCAGTTCCTCTTCCAGTCTTATGCAGATTATCTCTCAGGGCCCTAACAAAGGGCTCCGCCTTTGCCAGGAGGAAAATTCTAGAAAACACAATTCCATTTGTCCCTACAGGAGTCCATCAGAGTCTGCAGTAATCCTCGCCTCCTGTTATTCACACCCCTGTGTCATACTCCGCTACACTTCACAGGACTGATCTGTGTGACAAACAGGATGTTTCAGAGTTGACAAGGTATGATTTATGAGGTTATTTATGAGGTTACTCAACCTGGGGACAATAAGCAACCAAGTTGTGGAGTCCTACGGAGAATAACCGAGGCTCCCTGCCAAGGAACTGCACCAAGGTGAGGGTCCTGTGAATTAGGCAACTGGGAGGCAGTCCCGCCATGCCCGAACTAGTGTGAAGATAATTTCAGCTAGTCAGTCTCTAAGTCTTTCTAATTATGCATGACATACGGTACACAGAAAAGTGTGACAGAAGAAGTGAATCACCTGCCCCACACATGCCAGAGTCCGTGACCCATGGAATCTGTGAGGTAATATGATTGGTGCTCTTCAGGCCACTCAGTGACAGATAATTAATGCAATCTTTAGTTCTTGATACTGCTTTGAATGGCTTATTTTCTCACAAGGATTGTAATTCTGCATTTCGAAGTCACTTTAAAAAGGACTTTATGTGAAATTATACTAGGTGCGTTTGTCACTGTGTTTGCCACTAGCTAGCTTTGCAGGAATAGGAGGGAATTCACTAATCTGGGTAGAATTTGGTGTGGGAGACATTGAGCTTGAGGAGCTCCAACTCATCTAGGCAATATGACTTTGAAACATCCAATTTATACGATGTGAAATGCACTGTTAAAATTTAAAGTCCTCTGAAAGAATTACTTGCTGTCATGACTTGGGTATAGATGAAATATGTGGGGAATGATTCCAGGAAGTCAGAATGGGAGAAGGAAATAATCCCACAAAAGGTGGAATACCAGTAAGGAGCCAACAACAGAGCTACTATCATTGCCAGAGTCAAGTGAAGCTCACTTCTTTGGGAAGCTTTTCAGAGAAATAACGTGAATTTTTTCTTCAGAATCTTCCCTTCAAATGAGAGGAGTAGAAAAATCTTTTTCTCAGCTCCCATCCTGCATTGTTTGAGGATGGTCCAAGGGGAATGGAGGACTTCAGAGAAAAGCCAGGGGCAGTGTGGTTACATGAGAAGAATACTTGTTAAATGCATGGAAACTGTGCACCACGGTGAAGATGAAATTGGAGTTTAGCACCTGCTGCATGTTTACTATAGGAGAATAATTTTACCTTCTACCTAGATCCCAAGTCATGGTTATCTTACCATGCCAGTGGGAAAATTATGAATGAGAGGCCACTGTTCCATGGCAGGTCTCTAATTCTCATGCGGATCTCAGTTTTATGTAGAACATGCAGTTTCAACTCCCCAACACCACATCTGCTCTTGTTTCCTATTTTCACCTACACACTGGGACCAAGCCACCAAAATTCTCTTGTCCTGTGAGATAAAGCATTGGTTCACGTACTTACCATTCTGGTTCCCATTCCATCAGTCTGGCCTTTAGACTTTTCCATTTATGTGTTCATTTATAGTATTTGGTTCCCATCATGGTTTAAGCATTTGTACGATAGGAGTGTACCCAGCGTGTCTAGTCAAACGTATTAGCAAGTGGAAACCCTCGACCTTCTGGCTTGATTGCCGTGTGGAGGCTGTCTGAGGAAGGAAGTGCTAGCTTTTCTGTCATTAAATTTTAATCTTCTCCGGTGATGGAGGGGAGATTTTGGAAACAATAATCTTTGATTGTATTCCTAAATCATACTTTTCAAAGTAATGAGTCATGGTGTGTGTGTGTGTCTGTGGCGGGGGGATAGGAATGACAAACGGGACAAACTTCTTTTTCAAAGTAATTCCACAAGGTCTAAGCTAAGATAGAAACGATTCTGAATTTCAAGCTAAACAAAATGAAACACTGTAGCAATTAACTGGATAACTCATATCAAAATAAGACATAGTATGTTCTACCTATATTAGGTGGCTGTTTCACTTTTTTTTTTTTTTTTTTTGAAGCGATGTCTTTTTCTGTAGTGCAGGCTGGTTCTGAAATCACTACCCAGCTCAGGCTGACCTCAAACTCATAGCAATCATCCTGCCTCTGCCTCCCAAGTGCTGGGATTACAGACATGTGCCACTGTGCCCAGTTTAAGTGGTGCTGGGGAATTGAATATAGGGCCTTGCGCTCACTAGGCGAGCACTTAAATGCTGAGCTACACACCCCCATCTCCAAATATTTATTTTTAGGTGTGCTGTGGCATGGAGTAAGATTGTCACATCATCTTTATGATGTTGTACTTCTCTTCAAAGATATAAACTAAAGTTTTCTGTCCTTTATTTTTGCACTTTGCTTAACTCTGTACTAAATGTCCCTAGCCTCATCTTTCCTGTAACTAAAGAACTTCAGGTCTTATTAACTGTGAGGAGTTAGCTTGTCTAAATTGTTAATCACAGCTGAGTCTTTCCTCTGAAGAAACGCATACATACATCCTTGATGCTATAAATTGATGCAAATCCACTTAGCGGGATTTTTCTAGTTCTTCCTGCTTGCGAAGTAGTTCTCATATTCCAAAGTGGCCATCGGCTTTCATGACTGGTCATGCATTAAATAGTTAAGGGAGATTCTTAAAAAATACTCTTTATGCCTGCCTGAAGGGAATTAGCATTTCTGAGGATGTGGATCACAGATTGATCATTTTAACAAACTTTTCCAGGTGACACATATAAATTCAGCTTAATTTCAATTCTCTGATTGGCAAGGAAACATCACTAAATTACAGTAGGTCAATTCTTGTCCCGTAAGACTTAGACAAAATTGACGAGGTCTTCTAAAATTAAAAATATTCTACTTACAGAAAGTATTTTGTCATAATGTACTTCTCAATAAACAACCTAACTATAGCTTAAAAGGATGAAAGTTTGGTATTGCCAAAAGGAGTTCACTAACTATGAAAAGGTAAAAATAAGTTATGCACACTTTAGACAGAGTTCATTTGTTTTTTAGTTATACTTATAGTGTGAAGATCACAAGAAAATGATTTTAATTTAGACAAAAATATAAGGAAATCATTCCTTGAGATAAGAACTTTGGGTTGGTATCATGAATTTTTATATAATCAAATAGATTTTGTATGCAAAGAAAACTCAGGCATTTTATTTTAGAATTAAAAGGCTTCATAGTTTTAATGGACAACTGTCAGCTGTAGGTATTTAAATTTAAAATCTGATAAACTTTGATACATGCCTGCCTCTGACACAATGTCCCAGTGATCAGTACGGAGAACATATCCATGGGCCCAGAAGATTTCTTCCAGTTCTTTGCATATCTCTCCTTAAGTAGCCACGAATCAACTTGCTGTCAGTACGGACTGATTGGCAACTCCAGAATTTTATATAAATAGAATCGTGCTTTACATAATCACAACTGTGCACATATGCACTTTCTAATGACATGGTTTTGCACTACCTCGTTTTTGTCTGGCTTCTTTTATATCCTGTTTGTGTTAGTATTGTGTTCTGTTTTATCTGAGTGGGGTTCCTTTGATTGCTATATATCCCGTGAAATACCAGTTCACGTACTGATGAACAATGGAAGCATTTCCAGTTTGGCACCATTACAGTAAAGCTGCTATT
The DNA here is from genome assembly GCA_004027205.1 of Ctenodactylus gundi. Classification (NCBI taxonomy): domain Eukaryota; kingdom Metazoa; phylum Chordata; class Mammalia; order Rodentia; family Ctenodactylidae; genus Ctenodactylus; species Ctenodactylus gundi. Next base: position 141,690 of record PVKB01001583.1, read on the forward strand.
CACACTGATGTACAAATCTTTCAACTGATATCTGCTGTAATGTCACACATATAAATACCTACAAGTGAACACCTGGGCCATATAGCAGACATTTCATTTTTTAAAAATGTTTTTTAGCAAGCTGCCAAGCTATGTTCCAAAGTGATTGGCCCATTTTTCTGATTTCATCCACAATGCATACGTGTTTCAGATTCCCCACATTCTCTCAGCAGTAATTTGGACAGTCGTTCATTTTAACCACGTGGTAGACATGTCACACCCCTCACAGTGATTTGAATCACCATTGGCCTTTCAGTCAATTATAATTGATACGCTTTTAAAAGTTTCACTCTATATAATTGTTATTTTTCCATGGGCACATTTCTTATTGATGTATCTTTTTATTAAAGTATCTATTTAAATATTTTATCATTTTTGTTTTTTATTACCAAAGATTGAAAGTTCTTTTTTACATAGTCTGATACACAACATAAAAATGTGAGTATATAAGCCATTTGTAATTTTCCCCTTAATCTATAACTCTTTTTTTCATAATGTCCTTTGAATCAATAACAATGCTAATTTTGATGAACTCTAACTTATCTTTTTCTTTCCTTTATGGGTCATTTTGCTGTCAAACATAACACAAAGCTACTAAGATTTTCTTAACTGTTTGCCTTTAGAGGTTTTCAGTTTGCTCCTTACATTTAACTCTTGTATGTATTTGTGCTGAGTTTTGAGTATGATGCGGTGCATTCATGGAAGTACATATCATGGGTGTGAATAAAGAGTACACTGCCTTCTAATTTTTCAAACATAGGTTGTTGAAAAGATTATCCATTCTACACAGAAATGCTTCTCCTTATCAAATAATTGATTGCCCATTTCTGGATTTTCTAAACATCTAAAATATCTCTCTTTCTTTACACATAAAGCACATTGCCCTAAATTCTTTAGCTTTGTGGTATAGAATCAAGTAGTGCAAATATTTCTGATTTGTTCTTTTCCAAGGTTATTTTGATTATCCTCAGTTATTTGTATTTCAATATGAATGAATTTGAGAGTCACCTTATTTATTAACTTCCACAAAAACAAACCTCTTGGAAACACATGAAATCAAAAGACTGATTTCGAGAGAAATGTCTTCTTGAAAACAATATGTAGTAGTGCTCATGAGCAAAATGTTTCTCTACTTATTTACAACTTTCAGTTCTCCCAGCTATATCTTATTTTCAGTGCTCAGTTGTCTGATTTTATACTTCTTTGGTTACAGTCCTTCCAAGAATTTAACATTTTGTGATGGTATTATAAACACTATTTTTAAAATTTTTAATTTTCTATTTTTATTGCTAGGATGTGTTAATAAAACTATTTTTTAAACCAATCCTTTACCCTGAAGCCTTAAATTTAGAAGATTTGTGTATTTCTTCAGCTCATCATAAATTTGCATGGACATTCCTCCATTTTACCAGTCTGTAGAGGGAAAATGTCCACAATTATATTAGCTGCAGGTTTTAATAGATATAGTTTTCTAAGAATATGGGTCTGCACTTACTGGTTTATCTTTGTCCCTTTGGTCTTAGAGTAAGGTTGTCATATGAGCTGAAAAATACTCACCTCTCTTCAATTTTTTGAAAGATTTTATGTAGATTAGTGATAATTATCCCTTGATGTTAGACAGAATTCACTAGTTAATGTATCAAGGCCTAGTTTTATTTTTTTAATGGGACAGTTCTTAACTACAAATTCAATTTCTTTGGTATACATAGGACTATACAAGTGATATAACTTTTTCAATGACCTGTGACAGTTTGTAGCTGTTGAGAAATTTACCCACAGTTGAAAATTTGAATTTATTGATATAAAATTGTTCTATTTCATTTTGATCCTTTAATACTTACAGAATTTGTAAAGATGCTGCCTCCCTAATTTCCCCTATGATTAATTAACTAAACCTAAGTCTGGAGCCATGACTCCCTGCTGCAAAGACAGTCAATCAAATAGAAACAGAGAGAATTTAGTTCAGTGGTCGATTTTAAAACGGGATTTGAGATGTTTATGATGAGAGGTTAGTCAGAACTTATAAGTAGGTTTCCAAACAAAGCATGGTGTTTTGGGCCGTGTCAAGTACTAATATAACAGAAAATGAGAGACATATTTGTAGAAGTAAGTAAAAATTTTATAGAGGATTTGATAGAAGTTTGCAAAAAGAGTAGTCTGCTTGCCTCCTGCTTTCATGGGTTCAGCCAATTGGAGACCAAATACATTCATAATGGCATGTCCATACTGTCTTTTTAAAAAATTATTTCCTAAAAAACAGTATAATGATCATAGCATTCACATTATATTGAGTAACAGGAGTCATGTAGAGATTCTTTAAAGTATACAAGAGGATTTATATGAAATACATGAATATATTAAATAAATTCTTTGTATAAAGAACTGGAGCATCTGCAGATTTGGATATTTTCATAGTTCCCAGGACCAAACCCCTATGGTTACTAAGAGACAACGAGTGAAAAGACAGGACCAGCACCTGATTGGAAGGGATATAAGATCAAGGAAATAAGTAAAGCTCTAATAAGTGGGGACTGGACCACGAAATTTCACAGAAGTTCGTATGGAGGGCAGGAGAAGAAAAGCTGCCTGTGGTGGCACCACCAAGCCTTGGGGGGGGGGGGGGAGTGCATTTATTACCTGCACAGTCCCATCGGGTCACTGATGGTGGATTATGTTGTAGGAGAAACTGGGGTAGAGGAGGATTATAGAAATGGGGCTGGAATAGGCAAAAGGACTTCAGAAATAAGCCCCTGTGAAAAGTTAGATTTTTAAAAGATTGGAAAGATTATATAAGATGTCAAGGTGTCTTCTTTTTAGCAAGGTTGGAGGGACAGTTTAAGTGGCACTCAGAAGTCCTTCAGGATCTGCATGTCTAACCTACTCTATTCACACAACTGGACAGACATGTTCAGCTCCATGAATAATTAACAAAGGATTTTAACATTTTTCTTTGGCATTGCAAGTTTATCTTGAGCAAGAACTATTCAAAATTCTGAGGAAAGCGTTAATTGTAAATTCACATTAGGCTCTTCAAATTATGTTTTAACCTTACATTAAAAATTAAAAATAAATATTTTTAGGCAAAACAAGCTAATTGAATCACAGAAAAAATCTTTCTCTGCCTGATTATTTGATGGCCACTACAATTATTTCTCATTAAATGACAAAGGTTTGAATATGGTTGATCTATTTTAACCAAATTCTCTACTGTGGCAGATATTAAGTACACATCAAGCTATTAAATTTATTATCTTTTTTCTATCTTTGTATTTCATGCAGTTATTTCAGCTCTAATGATTCTTACTTTCCCTGATTAGAATAACAGTCATTTAGGAATTTTAAAAAATAATGAAAAACATAAAAATATTAAATATATAAACATAGGGGATAATGTTGAAATGACTCAAAACCTCACAAGACAGAAGCAAGGATCTTTAACAATTTTTCTCTGTATATAAACTGTCCAGAACCAAAGCTCTTCCACAAGACTCATCTTAGTGACACATGTAACTAGAAATGTAGGTTTCTTCCTTTATAGTGGTTTCCTTCTTAGAGGCATCTGTTGAATTTCTCTGCGATAAAGTACATGACAAGATAATCCTAAATATCAACTATCACTTGATACATATAGAACAGTTGTTGGGGTGCCAAAGATTGTCTGTCTCCCAGATCCAACGAACATGGACCTTTAAATATTGGCATACAGAAACAAGAGTACACCTGCATTCTCTACCCCACAGGTCCAAAACCACCTCATCCCACCTCTGTCAGACTGACCCATGCCTGAGCAGAGGGGTGAGTGTGACATGGAACATTGTTCTCTCCTCACGACTTCCCTTCATTACCGACAGCCTAAATTTAATCCTTCTAGTTCATGACTTGGAGATTCGAATACATTTTTAGTTTTCAAATTTGAATCGGATGTTTAATGAGCATTTTTCTGAATGACATCAGAGTCAAACTACTCTTCCCTTTGTTTGAATGTTTATTTTCGACGTTAAAAAATAGTTTTCTGTTTTGTTCTCTAATGATAACCTAAAGCTTCAGCCTATTTTCTCCAAAAACGTTTATTATTTTCTCTGGAAAACAAAACAAAGGGGCCTCTCTCTTTGGCTCTGCACATAAAATCTGTTATTTAATTTGTGTTGAATTTAATGAGGAATTAGCTAATGTGTTTTAAGACAATCCGCTGTTAACGAGGAATAGCAGTTTCTGTCTAACAATTATTCAATAGCTTTATGACCAAGATGCTTCATTAATACCCATTATTAAATTGGCATGGAATCTGAGAGGCACACTGCATTAATCAGTTCCTTTTCATCTTTCCATGTTTTCCTTCGGCATCTTGGCGCACAGGGGGCACCCACGGGTAGCTGATCGCCTGGTTTCTGACTTTGTAGTAGCAGATGTCCACCACAGTTTGGTGGGCACACCATCACTCAGGCCTCTTCATGTAAAATGCTCCAAAAATTAATCACAGAGGATGGCAAAGCACATTATAGTTTTCTATTCTTCTCTGGAAAATGCACGTTCAAAAAAAAAAAAAAAAGAGTGAGAGAGCCAGTGCCAACATCATGCATCGTTTCCCCAAACTAATAGGGTAGGCCTCTTAGCTCGAGCTGGACCTGTCCTGCAGCATTACTGATTCCAGATGTCACAAAATAGACTATTTCCAAAATGGGCACATGAGAATAAAATTGAGTTAAACTACTCCCTCCCTCCCTCCCTCCCTCCCTTCCTTCCTTCCTTGTTAAATACTTTGTTGCAATTCCCAGTTTTTTCTTCCAGAGCCATCATAGTTCTGGAAAATGGAAGAAATTAGGATTCTATCATGATGAAATAAACACAACCAGAGATGAGTGAAAATGAGGCAGCAGGAGAGACATGAGCATGTGGTTTTTTTAAACAAAAACTAACTCATTTTAAGCAGCCATTGCAGATTGTATTAGCAAATGGTGACAACCCTCCAGTCTTTTTCATGATTCTGGTTATCAGCTTTACCTGCATTCTCCAATATCCTCAGTGTTTACCAGATTTTGTTTTTCAGCATGTCTCTTTATAATACAGTACAGAGGTGTAAGTGTACACTATTCTTTGTTTTTAAGAATAAAAAGCACTGCAATAAAATTGTAGTTCTTCCAAAAATATTATAGATTAAAATTTAGGAATGATTTGCTGCTGATGCAAACCTGAAACTTTACACAGGACAAATAGCCAGTCTAAAATTGATGGCACGATCACAATCATGAATTAGATGATCCTCTATCTGCGTATTACATTGTTTATAACTTCTTTTTATTTGTATATTTGCAGTAAAATGAAGTAGAATTTTCCCAGAAGAACTTAGTCTGCTAGGAGCTCATAAAAACAGACATGTGAAGTCCTCCAGCAAGAAATGAGATTACAGTTAGCTCCTCAGCCACGTGGCAGCTCTTGTTTATTGCCTGAAGCCCCCACGTACAGACTGTCCCCCAGCTCTTGCAGACATGGCTGCTGTTTCCCGAGGAGTCACTGTATTCATTGTAAATGTTGGTTCTGCTCAACCCACATTGTCTTCAGTGATATGTTAAAGGCAAACTGGGAAGCACATTTTTGGGTCAGTAATACCCAAATCAGAATATGACATTTGGCACATTTCGACCTGAACTACAGCTCGGTAAATGTATATTAGATGGCAAGTATACCTTTTTGTACCTAAAGTTGTGTGACTTATAGGAGTAACTATCATGCATTAATTATAAACTATCATTGAATATCATTTTGCTATGTAGACAAGTTTATGAATCGTCTTTTTAGGCTAACAGCATATTTCTAACTAAAGAACTCAGGTTTGGTTCCTGAATGATCTCAACTGAAAACTATAAAGTAATAGAAAAACTATAATGCTGCTTAATATTTATAAAATAATTTTGTTTCACGTATGGAACATATATCGAAACTTACACGGGTATGTGAATTGCTAATGAATCTCGTAACTTGTTTGCTGTGATCTCAGGAGGGACTGTCAACTTGATGGAATCAGGGATGAGCTTTCCATGTGTATGATTGACTTGTGGATCAGCAAATGAGGGAAGAACACCCACCCTGGGTGTGGCTGGCCCAACCAATAGGCTGGTAGCCTGAACTTATTAAAAAGGAAAGATGAAGAAAGATTATCACAGCTTCTTCTCCTGGGAAGAAGTCTTGGCCATCATTGCTAGACATCCTGCCCTTACGTCACCACTCTCCCTCATGGATTCACTCCACGCTTCAGACCTTTGCCATGGGACCACAATCCAAAGTCACAGATTGGCAACCAGCTGTCCTGCAGTCTCCAGACCGCTAGAACCCTCCAGCTCTGGTAGGTGCAAAAGTCTATCTTGCAATCTTTTTTTGGACTTCTAAGGAGTACTGATAAATTCCCTCTTATTTACATATTTCTATTAATTCCAGCTCTCCAAAAACACTAATCAATACAGTCACTGTATAACATTTGTAACTTTCTAAAAAGATATTTTAAAAGATTGTTTGACCTTAATCCATTTGATTTTCTCTTATTAATCTGTAACTAGCATAACTATGATTTGAACTATCCATTTAAAGTATTAGACGGAAGTGCAGAGCAAAGTGTATGTGAATGCAAACCTAATAATGGAACACCCCACCCCCAAGTTGATGATGGCTGCCTTTTGCGATAATTACATTTAGTAGTGAACTTGTTAGGCTTGAGAGATACCTAGAATGGTAAAGCACAGTTCTGGGTGTGGCTCTCTGGGTCATGGGGGCGTGGCTTTGGGGACTACATCCGGTGTTGCCTCTTTGCTCCCAATGCCCTTCCCCTGTGCTGTGCTTCTCCGCCACCACAAAGCCAGCAGCTCTGCCCTACGGAGCACCCAGTGTTCCTATCTTGCAACAAATCCATGAAACTGCAAGCAAAAATCAAGTTCTCCTTTAAGTTGCAGGTGTTCCAGTGACTAAAACACTGAGCACTACAGATGTCTTCGAACAACATTATTGCAGCCACTCCATAGTGACCGTAACCATTCACCCCAAATTTCTTCATCTTATGCCTAAAATTAACATAGGTAGATAAGGGGATTTTTAAAAAACTGGTCATGTATTGACCTTACACTTTCTTCTATGGGTTGAAATTGTTGATGATACAAGCAAACAAAGAATCTACTCTTTATTAAACATTTTAATTATTTGAAAACAGTCTTATTTATAATAAGAGATAAAGAGAGACACCAGACTTTTGAATACACAGAATTTGAGGCAAGACCATAGAATGAGGGCATGGATAACTCATTGCAACTCATTTTAAGTTTAATCATTTTATCCTTAGGCTAATAGTTATGATGAGAGAGGCACTTTGTTTCTTCCACAAGGGATTTCTGTTACAGTTTGTGTAACAACAACAAAAATTTAAGTGAGACAAGAGACTTATTTAAAAAAAACTTGTTAAAAGTATCCAGGGGAAAACAATTAAAATTATAGGAAGGATGACCAGTATGAGTGCACAAAAAACAAAACAAAACCCTTCAAATTAACTGTGGTACTCATAAAAATATTGGAATTATCAGATTTGAATTTCTGAGAAAGAAAAGAGGCTGTGAGTTGTAAATAATTTCCATTTAGATAAACAGACTAGTTCTTAAAACACCATGAACAGGTGGAAGATTCCTACAGAACATCATGTTTCACATTTTGAGTTCAGCAAAGCATTTTTAAATAAAATTGTTGTCAATAAGGACACAGAGATGTGTCTGAACATATGCAAAAAACATATGTAAAACTCCAAATCCAAGGAAAAAATTGAAGATATCTGATACTCAAAAGGGTGTATGCATTGCAACCACAAGTGAAGTCAATAAATTTGGTTTCCTGTGCATTGCTTTGCTCTTTATGCATAATTCATTACACAAAATCTAAATGTCAATCAGATTTAATATGTAGAAATTCTACATGATTTTTTAAATTGTAGAAGAGAAATTTTTGCAATTTTCAAATTATTTCCAAGTAGAATATGTTGTAGATTCTGAATATAACTTCAACCAAATATTCCAGGGAGTTAGACAAACATCATAAAGGCACACACACACACACACACACACACACACACACACACACACATATATATACATAACTACATGAATTCAATTTAAAGTAAGAACGGTAAAGTTTGAATAACTGAATATTATCTCAAAGGGTCTAATACCTTAATTATCTTTTAGTGTATAAGCTTCTGGAAGATTTATTTTAAAATAATTAGTATTGGCTGGAAGAATGGCACAGCAGTTAAAGCTCTTGCCTTGCAAGCACAAAGCCCTGAGTTTGATTCACCAGCACTACATAAGGCTGGGCATGGTGGCGCAAGTCTGCAATTCTAGCACTCGGGAGGCTGAAGCAGGTGTATTGTCCTGAGTCCAAGGCCAGCCTGGGCTACACCAATGAGTTCAGGACCAGCCTGGGCTATAGAGCAAGAGCCTGTCTAAAAATAATAACAATAATAATTAGTATCCACAAACATACATAAAATAAAAAGAATCTTAGAGATAATTTTATGATTGAAATGCATATCCTTTTTTACTACACTAATTTACAGAAAGTCTGTTTCTCACTTAGCTTTATATTATTGTGAAGTTTGAAAAGATTTCTCCTATTTAAAAGGTATAGAACTTTAATAACTTTATTTTTCTCATTTAAATCATTCTTAATTTAAATCATTCTTAATCATTCAGAATTAAGTTCTGAAAAATAAGAATTTACTAATCTGTTTTTCATCCATAACCAAAAAGATTTAGGTTTTCATGTCATTTTTAGTGATAGACAGAATTTAATCATAATCATTTATAGGGTAATTCCATTTTGTAAAATTGGCTGTTACTCTGTTGAACTACTCACAGCTAGAGTCAGATTGGATGCTATTAGGTAATGTGGACACCATCATGAAAAATAGGGTGGATAAAGAAAAAAATTGTTCAAAATGTGATATTTTATCTAATTGTTACAAGCAAAATATTTAATAACCAACGTGTTCCAAACTTTTCCATTTGTGACCATTCTTAATCTTGTAAATTATAGTATTGCAGAGCAAACATAAAGAAATTTAGGGTAACATAAGCTGATAACCAACATGTGATCTATTTGCGATCTATTTTTTTCTTACTCTCATAACTTATAGTACCATACAGTGGACATGAAAATTTTAGAATACATTGATATCAGAAAGATACAAACTTGTCAAGTGTCAAAATATAAGCTATATGTAAAAGTTAATCATGGAGCTGTATTTACTTATAAAATTTCAAATATTCTGCTAAACCATGATCCAGAAATAATAGTATTTATATTTAACATTACAAATTGAATCCTATCTGCTTTATCTGAACAATAACTTAAAAGATAAACAGAATATCACTAAAGAGTGCATTACTAAGTTCAAAAACATGTTTTATGTTACCCATAATGAAATTAAATAATTGTTAATATGTGTGACACATCTCTTCTCATAAATTGGTGGCTGTAGCCTCTAGAAATTAGCTTGTAGAATTAGTGGTTGAAAGATTGTTCAGAATACTCATGTGCACCAAGGAAAAGCAGAGTGGAAAACAACAGTGTGTTTTAGGACTGGTCTCCTTGCCTCATTCTTACTGGACTTGTAAGCTGTCTGAGCTCACTTATATTTGAAAAGTCTGAAACCCAGGAATAATTATGGATGTTTCAGTGTTGTAGTGAAGATGTGTTAAAAAGAGTGAGAAAAAAAAGTTGTCAGTGCATATGTCCCCAAATAATGTGTCCTTGGAAGACCGAAAACTCTCAAGATTTTACCACTCTTTGTTCTAAGTATCTTGAGATCATAATCTCACAAGCAGTAGTAGGCAACATTCCTACCCATGCCAATTTTATCAAAGCCAACTTAAGACAAAACAGGGAAGTTTATCTCTTTCAACAGCTTTGGGTTAGGTAGAATCATAGCAAATAATACAAGAATGACAAAAGATCTTGATGTGAAAACGTATAAAAATGCACATGCTTTCAACATATTCCTAGAAAAAAATAAACTTAACAAAATGATCTAGAAACAAATAATCTGAATAGCGTACTTCTACAAAGAATTTTAACAAGCTAAAATATTTTCACAAAAATATGCCATATCATTATTTGGTAAGTCATAAAAATGTTTAAAAAAGGATGATAAGCTTTTTCATAAAATAACAAATGGGTCATTTGTGGAGTTAGCATAACATTCATGTGAAAAGAGATTAAAAACACTATGAAAGGAAATGTGTTCAGAATAATCCCATTGTTGGATAAATTAAATACAGAAGAAAGTCAGCAAGAAAATATAACATGAAGAATTTGAGAGTAACTTAGAATTTCCAAGTTGCTTTAACACCAAAGAGCCTATAAATGTAATTCACCACATTAAAAGATTAGAGGAGAAACATCTAAATGATCATTTTGATAAATGCAGGGAGAAAATATAAACTTCTATAATCTTTCATGTTAAATCTCTTAACATAAGGAAGAAAGAAAACTTCCAAAATATCATAAAAATATTTACTTCAATTCACAGTGAAATACCCTGAAATTTTGTAGTCTGTTTAAAATCCAAGGTATATTATAAATCCAGAGACTGCCTATTATAATCAATTTAATTCTGTTTTTTACAGGATAAAGTCAGTGTAATAAAAGAGGATAAATAAGTAATATCCAAAAGTTTGAAAAGAAGAAATAAATTTTCATAACAAGCATGCATTCTAAATAGAAAGCCAAAAGATTTTAAGTAAATTAATGTACTATATTATTCACGGTATAATAAGGAATGAACAGAATAATTTAATTCCAGTAGTTAGTTATAAAATTGTAACATGGGGAGAAATAAAGGCACAATAAGTAATATTCCGGAGACAGGAACAAAATCAAAGAACAGGGGAGGTGATAAGTGCCCCTGGTTACCAAGTGGCCTACCTCAGTGGTAGACACTACAGATGGGTCCTTCAGCCCTTTGCTAGGTACTAGCCCCTAACACTTGGGCAATTCTGAGTTCATTTGTCTCTGTTTCAACTCCAGCCTACTCACCATGGAAGCCAGTAATTGCTTTCAGTTAACATCATTACCAATATGAAATCAGTTGACTGAAGCCATTGACGGCTCCTTGAAAGCCAATCACTGCCTGTGGAAGTCACAGGTTCAGTGGCTTCTACCTTATTCCTTCTGTCTCTCTAATCTTCTGAGAGCCTTGACTATTGACAGAACTTAAGCACAACCCAGTTTGGAAGGCATTTTGGGAAATGGAGTTTTCAAGCTTCTCTCTCCAATTCTAGAAGGATAGAAAAGTCATGTGAGCCGCATAATTAACAGAAAATGTCAGCGGAAATGAACAAGGAAAATGACCAGGTTTTCTCAATACAAGAGCTGGATTTAAAATCTCTATACAAAATAAATTCAAGTTTCATATTGATTATCAAAAATTAAACATTAAATGGCATACTAATAAAAGTAATATAATTCTAAATCACAATTAAAGTATCAGGACTAAAACTAGACCATACATTTTTATTATTATAAGGCATTAAAATATCAATGGGAATTGCAAATCATGGCAAGACCAGAAAAAATAATTTCACATGTCCAATCTCTCCAAAACTGATATATAGAGTCAGTGAACTTTGATTATTCCTACAATATTTGTTTTGTTAGTTTTTTGTTAGTAACTCTAAAATGTAGGAGAGAGATCAAAGAGAAATTTGACTTAGCTCATGGCTTTTTAATTTTTATTCCCTGGTCAGGGGTCTCCAAGCAGGAACACCATGGCAGACGGGGATGTGTTGGCTCAAAGCTACTCAGCTCATGACGGCAAGGAAGGAGAGACGGGGAGCAGCATTTGAGAGGAAAGGGCAGGTAACCAGATGAATTCCCTGAGGTATCCCCTACAGGACCCACTCGGCCACATTCACAAGTGTGCTTTCCTAATCCCTTGGGTGGCTCCAAGCCACTCGAGTTGATAATCCTGCTTAACTGTCATAGACCTCATGAGTGAAAAATGGTGTCTGGGAATTTGCATACAGTAATTCTGTTCAGGTGAAAACATGAGCAAACCCATGGATGTGTGTGTCAGTGTACAGAACACTACTGAAAGATACAGAGATCGATGAGGTAAAGGAAGTGTAGATCAGGCTTGGGAAGAATATTTTTCTATTGCATCTACAACAAGACCACAACAAGAACAACAAAAAACCCACAAAATTTGTGCCAACTTATCCATAATGGCTTTTCCTCAGTGGGTCATAACATCAAAGTACGCTGTTCTGTTGTGTCATCATGACTTATTTCTCTTGAAAATAAATATGAAGGAATGTTAAACGCTGATGATCCTAAATAATGAAAAGATAAGTGATTGGTGCTTAATATTTAACTATATACAATTTTTATCATCGAACAGAAAAACTGAGAGAAGAAACAGGGAACAGATGAGACTTAAAAGGATGAATAAAGACAAAAAGAAAGAATTAGTATAGGTAGGAAGAGAAAGAGAGAGATAGGAGAATATAACTTGCATGGAACTACAAGTAAAACAGGAAGAAACCAAGCTGCTTTCTTGAACCTGAGAGGGTTCCTAGGCTCCCAGATGTCTTGTCTGCGTTGCCTCGTCTGTTTCGTTAATGCTGTAGAAGGCTTCTGAGCCTGCAGATCTTATTATTCATTCCGACCATTCCAGCAAAGGATAGCACTGGCCAACATCCACTGACTTCCAAAGCAGCATACATGCATATTCTGCTATTGAAAAAGCCACATTTGGAACTTAGTCTCTGTAGGTAAATTTTCTGCTTAAAAATTAATAAAGAGGGATTGGATGGTAGTTAAGTGGTTAGAGCAGCATCCTAGCAAGCTCAAGGCCCCAAGGTCTATCCACCAATACCACATACACCAGGCATGGTGCTGCACACCTGTAATCCCAGTACTTGGGAAGCTGAGGCAGGAGCATTGCCGTGTGTTCGAGGACAGCCTGGGCTACATTACAAGTTCCAGACCAGCCTGGACTATAGGGTGAAATCCTGTCTTTGTTAAAAAAAAAAAAAAAAGAAATTAACAAAGGTACAGGCTACACGTCCACATTATGGGACAAAAAGCTGAAGTAGAGAGGGGAAAACACTTTGCAATGATAACAAATTATAAATTCCATAACAAAGATCCAGCTGAAAATTCCACAATGGAAAAAAATGGTTTCTTTTACTTTGGAGGGATACAAAAGTGGGTATTTATCAACCTTGTGTAATTTGTGGAAAAAAAAAACCACAACAACGGGATTTTCAAAGTAGAATTTTACATAATTACAAGAAAGTAAAGGAAAACATTTATATCAAATATGTGAACCAACTTCTGAAATGACTGGTCAGATCCTAAGTAACCCTAACTTGCAACTTGGAGCCAGTTTACATAGAGGTCTGAGAAACTTCTCTAGGAAGAAGTGACCCTATGAAAACATTAGCGTAGTATCATGCCTTCTGCAAAGTAAATACCTGGACATACTAGGGGACAGATGATTCCACATAATGGAACAAGGAAAGTCAGTGTGAATGTCACTTTGTCTAACACTCTGTGTTCCAGCTGAGGTCTTAGGCCAAAGAATCTGCCCTAAAGTGCAACTAAAACCTGCTGAGCACCCAACATTGAGAAGGAAAACGGGGCTGGAGTATAGCTCAGTGGTTGAGGCTCTAGCCTAGCACGTTTAAGGCCTTTGGTTCAATTCTCCAACATCACATAAAGATTAGCCGAGACAGCAAGGAGCGGTGGCTAATGTCTGTAATCCTAGCCCTTGAGAGGCTGAGGCAGGAGGATTACTGAGAGTTCAAGGCCAGCCTAAGCTACAAAGTTAGTAAAAAAAAAAAAAAAAGTACTATATTGGGTGTAAGAAGTTCTGTGGTAAGAACTGGAAATACCGATAAAACCTGCTTTCAAGGAATTAAGTTGCGAATGGCTGGTAGCATCCAGGCCTCGGTGGTGAGGAGGCAGTGGAGAGGGTGGAACCAGTGCCGGGGTGACAGCTCAGCTAAATCTTGACTGTCACCTAGATGGAATTAAGAGCCACCTTGCAGACTGGAAAAGCCCACTTTGGAAGTATCTAGGTGAGTCGTGGAAGCACAGCACAACTTGGGGGACTAAATCTGTTCCTTTTTCTCTTCCTTCCTGGCACTGTGTCCCTGTGCACTGTGTCCCAGCTACATGAACTTGACTCACGACCCTATTCCACCATGATGTTCTTACTGCGGGGCCAGCTTACTATGGATGCAGATATCTGAAACCCAAGGCCAAATTAACTCCTTCTCCTTGAAATTGTGGGCATTCTGCCCTAGTGATGACAAAAATGGGCCAGTACATCACATGGCATCTTCTTTGGTAAGTTTGGTAAGAATAATGACTTTATTGTGTAAGTACAGACAAAAATATCATAATAGAGTGTTATAAAAGATGAATCAGTTGGTAAGTACTAAAAAAAATCAAAAGCTTTTATGGAAAATTTAGGGAACTCTTAAGCACTACTCCATGGAAAAAATTATAAAGGTAATAGATATAAAAATACAGATGAGGATATGTATATAGGATTAGGGATACATATAAAGGAGATAGAATATCTTTAGATAGATAGATAAACAGATGATAGGCAGATAGACAAATTGATATTACTTTATTTCATATAAGAAAATAAAAGTCAGGGAAAGAATAGTAACAAATAGACAATACAAATAAAAAAGTTAGAATATTCAGATAACAATTATAAGGAACATGACTTGGGACTACACAAAGAATTTGTTAAAGACTTAGAAGGAGTAGGGCATGGACAAGTGGAACCTGGCCCTGTATTCCTTTCATTTCCTCACACGGCCAGTCTCACTTTACTCACAATTTCTGAGCCCTTCCGCTCCTCTCTCGGTACTTCACGATTTCCTTAGGAACATGCAATCACATCCATGTTTCATTTCCATCTGCACTGTGACTCTTACATGCGTATGTTCAGCCAGGTCTATAAGGAACATGCAGGAGGCACTGGTGGCTGTCACTGCTTGGCAGAAGCAGAACATTTATGACTCCTCAAAACAGAAGAATTCAGTGCTGGTAGCTTCTGCGGCTAGAGATGGCCTCCCTTCCCATCACTAGCCCCAATATCCGACATTTGGAAGGACGACGTGTTTGCTGTAGCACACGTTGCAGAGGTCTTAATCTATGCATGGTCAGCTGGCTCCAGAGCAGAGATCCAGTAGTGGAGAGCTGCTCACTGCATGGTAGGCATGAAGCACAGAGAGAAGGGAGGAGCAGGGACAAATCATGCCTATGGTGACCTGTTCCTTCAAGCAGGCCCCACCTCTTATCAGAATGTGAGACCATCAAAGGAGTAACTCGCTGGTGAGTACAGAATCCACTTGATCCAATCATTTTACAAACATATGAGCCATTATGGGGATGGTCTAGGTTGAAACCGTAATGCTAATCCCAAGAGAAAATGTCTCAGTGCTGATGAGTCTACCCAGTCTCACTCATACCCCCTTCCTTCCCAGCCCCAATGACCTCACAGTCCTTGCCACGTGCCCAGTGGGTGATGCTCTCCTGGCTTCCCTGAGGTCCCTCTGACCTTGGTTTTTTTCTATGGTAAGGTCCGATCCATCAGTGAATTTGACATTTTTTAATGACATTTTTCTTCTAATCAAATACTTTTTGAATCAAAACCTTTGACTTTCAGATTGATTTACTGTTAGCTTTAAGAACCTATTTTGGAATTCTGAAGTGGACTACTCACGGAAGCTTTCTCTTCCCATTTTTATGATAATAGCTTTGTTCTTCTACAGATGATGTAGCAATTTCTTTCATACAGCAAGAATACATACCTGAATATTTATGAATGAATATATCATATATATTACCTGCTCTGTAACAGGAGAATGGAGTATGCATCTCAGGAATTCCCTCCCACCTAGTTTTCTTTCACACAAAGTTAGCAAGGAAGTACTCATCTGAATCATTTCATAAATACAGGAAGCTCATATCACATACCACATTTGGATTATGAACAAATGGAATGTATATTAAGAGGCTATTTCTCCACACAGAAAACATTATTTTTACTATAAACAGAAATAATTGTAATCACTAAAATTTTTATAATTATAATATGCTTTATAGTATGTTGCCTTATTTATTTGTGGTTGGGACATAATACCCAACACCCATAACTTAAAGGAAGAAAGATTTGTTTTAGCTCACAGCGTAGAAGGTCTCAGTCCATTGTGGTTTGGATCCAGAATGTTTTCCCAAAGTCTCATGTATTTGAATGTTATAGATTGTCTATGGAACCATGTGCTCTTGGGAGACTGGGGCCTAGTCTGGAGGGGTGGGTTACAGTCGTGTAAACTGGATTACAGGTGTGTAGTGGGGGCTTACCACACCTTCCACTCCTGGATCCAGGAGGGGCTGATCACTGGGATGAGACCTGGAAGGCCATATAAGCTGCTTCCTTCCTTCCTTGAGGACTAGTCTCAATGTGCCTTGACTTGGCTTCCTGTGTGTGATGTCGTGAGAAGCTGCCTCCACCTCTGCCTCTGCCATGGACTTCCACTGTTGCTGGCTGCCCGAGTGGACTGTGACCTTCTGAAACTGTGAGCTAAAATAAATCTTTCCTCCCCTAAATTGTGGATGTCGGGTATTAAGTCACAGCAGTGAAAAAGTAACTGAGACACAGTCCTTTCGTGAGTGGCTGGCAGTGGCAGGAGGGGTCTGGTACAGAACAGCTGCTCATGGCATCTCAAGAGGAAGAATCCGGAGCTTCCTGAAGAAGCTGGTGCAAGAGTGTACAGCCCTCTCTTGCACGTGCCTGTGATCAATCACAAGATTGTAATCCAGCACACACTTGCAGTCCACTCGTCCTGACCAGGCCCCATCTCCTAACAGCCCATGAAATCCATAACGTTCCAACACATGAGGCTTTTGGGGGCCACTACACACCCAAACCATAGAGATTTTGGGTTGTCTGAGCTTCATTTTTAGATGCACTGTATATTCCTATCATTGTTGTATATGTATATTTCCACTGTCACCTATTCCTAATGTATTTTATTGCATATTTTTATATTATAGTGTATATTATATTTAAATTACAAATTTTCTTTATATCTTTTTGGAATAGAACCTATATGAACATAAACAATCAGGCCTTCAACACTTAATTAGGGCAGAGCAGAGAAAATTTAAGATATAATCATGCATGCCAAGGGAGGAGTAACAGATGGGTGCAAGGATTCTACTAGTTCAACAAATCTTTTATACATTTTAACAAAGTTATTGTTGTCTCTTTCCCAAAAGCCCCCAGCAGGCATGAAAAGCAGATGTTTAAAAAGTCACAAAGAAACATATGAAATAAGTTGAGGGAAAATGAGCCCATGCTGGAAGCCAGGCAGCGTGGCAGCTCTGAGTGTCATATTCAGATGTGACTTTAGGTCATGGAGAAAGTGAAATCAATGTTGACCCCAGAGAATTAACAAGAGATGCATCAAAGGGATACACAGGAAAAATAAAATGAGAGTGCCACACTGCTGACCAAGAAGATGCACAGGATACCTGTATCCTTTAAAGAGTAGAGTAAGTGAAAAGCAAACTATCTACTTCTGTGTATTTGGCTAAATAATGAAAGATACAATACTTTGGAAAACACAATTCAAACTGAAAATATTGTAGAGAAGGAGACAAAAGAAAAAAAGCCTGTTGAATACTCATAGAGAAGGGCATGGGAGAACTGAATAAGCCAGATAGGATGCCACAGGGTGTTGACTTTATGTGGCTTCATAAGTGTCTTAGTTACTTATTCGTTGCTGTGACTCAATACCCAACATCCACAAAATTAGAGGAGGAAAGGTTTATTTTAGCTCACAGTTTCAGAAGGTCACGGTCCAGTCAGGCGGCCGGCAGCAATTAAAGTCCATGGCAGAGGCAGAGGTAGAGGTAGAAACAGCTTCTCATGACATCACACACAGGAAGGCAAGTTGAGACTAGTTTAGAATAGTAGAAGACCATCAAAGAAGGCAGGAAGCAGCTTATATAACCTTCCAGGTATCAGCCCAGTGATCAGCCCCTCCTGGATCTAGGAGTGCAACGTGTGGCCATTATACGCCGTTAATCCTAACTTACACACCTATAATCTGCCCCTCCAGACTAGGCCCCAATCTACCAAAGCACATAGACATAGACAATCCATAATATTTAAATACATGAGACTTTTAAGGGGACATTCCAGAGCCATACCAAAATAATAAGAACAGAAGATTGAGGACACTGGTCAGTCTTTCAGTTTACAAAAGATTCCAGAAGGAGAAAAATACTTCTACATTTAGAGTTTTAGAAAAAAACAAAATCTTACTTCAGTAAAAGTAATTTCCTGTAGTAATATAGGAAGTAACCAAAATGAACAAAATATTTTATCTACAAAGAAAATTTAGAAACAGATGAAAATGGAAAGATCTGTTCTTAGTTGACGTTCATAAGTTGAGGGGTGTGCTAGCCAATCTGATTGTGTTCTTTGATTCTAGGATGAAAATATCAAAGTGCTAATGATATTGTGGAGTTAAAAAAGACTGAAAAACTAGGAGACTTCAATAAAATGTTATTCAGTGGGTCTTAGACATTTACAAGAAGCTTCAGGCAAACAAGATTGAAAATCGATAAAATAATTTGCCTGGACTTCATACAGATGATGAGATTGTGAAAGATAACATGTAGACTGGGGAAAGATTGCAGAAAAAAATGAAACTAAAGAAATATGAACGTTAATGATGTAAGAGTGCTAAAACAGGGAGGGTGGGGAAAAAAGAGTGCTAAAACAAACAACAAAAAAGACACTTTTTCAAGTTTGTAAGATAATAGTGATACGTTTTTGATTCTTAAAAATATATCCGTTGTGATGATTTTAATAGATGCTCAGATATGCTTTTATTTGTAATGGAGTGTAATGGAATTATGATACTATACCATGAAAAAATAACATTTTTTTCTATGAAGTTCCTAACCATGTCTGAGCTATAAGCCCCACAGAGCCCTACCTCTAATACTAGAAAAAAGAAAATTCATACTCACAAACATAATATTTTTATAGACATAAGGAGAGAAAAGAATAGAAGGGATACTTATTTAAAATATACAATTATGTTAGGTCTGAAGTGATTCCAAACCACTTTTAGGAATACATTTAAGATCTAATCTTTAAGATCAATATTAAAATGAGCAATTAACATGCACAGAAAACTTATGCATGGGGCCACCTATATTATCAAATCTGAAAATAGTTTTATAGCATGGTTGGCCTTCCTCTGAAAACAGAATGAATCTGCAAAACCTTACTGGAATGTTTAAAGTATGAAGGAGAGAAACTAATTTAAGAAATATAAAAGTTAAAGAATGAGTAACTTTGAAGCTGGATTTTCCTAGATATTTGCATTTCATTTTCTAGGCTCTTTTTTCATCCTGTTCATCTGTTATTAGCCAATTCGATGATGGCAATATGCACATCTGTACAGTCCAGCCTGAGGCAAAGATTTAGGTACCTAATGTTTAAAAAATTAAAAGTGCCCATCAGTGGGCAGGAATATGTTTCAAGTAATCAAAAGAAGGAAAATTTGAATTTCCCAGTTTTAGTTATTAAAAATAAAAGCTCACAGCTTTCAATCACTTTTCAATAGCTTTTTGTCCTTTGGGATTTGACGACCATATGTTGATGCTGTAGTCTCCAAAAGTGGGCGTTACCTATGACTCATTACCATTACCCATAAAAGGTGGCATATACTACATTTATGTAAACTGCACAGTTGTACACAGACTTCTATGTGTTATCTGAGTAAATACATAATTTGATACTGAAGCCACTTTGCTGTTTCAGAAGGACATATTAGTCCCTCATTCTCACATGATATCATCTACAAGGGTACTCAAAAGCTTTGAGTATAACTTCCCAAAACTAGTCATCACCACCTTAAATGCAAGGTACTAGACTTCCAACTCATCAGCCACTCCATGAATGTTGTCTTTTCTGAAGAATATCTTGTTCCCGGCTTTTCCCCCTGAGTAAATAAGACACCAGCAGGGCATTCGTTGCACTTATCTGTGACATCACCAATGAGACTCACCAAGAAACTGTGACTATGAAGCAAGGAATGAGCTCTTAGAAAAAAGCATTAAAAGCCTGTCAAAGATCCATTAGCTACCGATTCCTCTGGGAGAGTTGCCTCTTAGCACTCACTCCCTGACACTGATTAGAAACACGGGGTGTGAAGGCAGCTCCCTGTTCGTTAGCCCCGAAATTACTCAGGAAGATACATAGCATCTGGCTGAATTCAGCTGTCAGAGATTCTTTTACAGCAGGCCAGAAAGAGATTCCGTATCTTATTTCTGCGGCCAACACACTGTTAATGTCTAATCTGGTGCAAAGATCTGATTAGTCAATGAACATATTTTGTTGATAAAAGCTCCTGCAAACAATTAAAATGCAAACGACTTTGTTTTGGAAACTGTGGAAACTATCTAAAAGACTTGCATCTGGCTCCCTAAACATTTCAGCTCTCATCAAACTCTGTATGTCCCATTTTTGGCCATCCCAGCTCATGATTATTCCCAATTTTTTCCTTTTTTTTTTCTTTGAAATAACCAAAGGACTAATTAGGTCACTTGTAGCTTGGCGTCAACGCCAGGTCCAGGATCCCAGCTGGAAGAGAAGACACTTAGGAGAGCAATCACCATGTCTAACACTGCTGCCTGGCATTGGGGATGATTGACATTTCAAGAGCTGAACAAGCTTAACATTGAATGAAATGCACTGAGGCAGAGCCGGCAGGAGGAAATGAACACATTTGTTCTACAAATATTTGCCAGGCATTCGCTGTGTGCCAGCCATTGTGCTTGGTGCTGGAGAGGAAAAGATTAAAATGAAATAGCCTGTACTCAGAAGCCACAGCCTATCCGACCAGTGTGGGATTTATAGTATTATAGGATGCCCATCAGAACTGAGGCAAAAAAAAGAAGGCATTTCTAGAATACAAAGCAAGGGCACAAAATGAGTTTTAAAGCCTTTGAGGAAGTAGAAACATCGTTAGGAGTGCAGAGCTGGCTTAGACAGAACAGCACAGGTAAAGGTGTAAGACAGTGAGATGTGCAGTCCCTTCAAAGAATGAATTATGATTGCTACTGTTTTAGGATGTAGACCATAAGATCATCAGCACTGCCCTCAGTACCTGTTTATCTGCTTGCTCCTCTTTTTCAGCATCCTGGAGGTGTTTTCTCTTTTCTGGTTCCTTGGGCCTATGTTCAGATCTTTCAAAACAAGAAGCTTTTTCTGGACTCAGTATGTATCCATTCGATTCCGTCACAGTTGGGGCCAATCTTGTCCTTTGCCTCAGTTTAAGTATCACCTCTAAAAAGCAATGATTTATCTCATCTCACTTTATATTATTCACTCTTAGGACAATCTGTAGAATCCTAGCATTAGTAGACATATCAATTGGCCTTGCATTTTGCGTTTATTGCCTATTTATTGAAAATTTGCATCTCTACAGCGTGATGTAATGTTATAGTTTTTATAATATGAATGTTGCCTTATCTGTGCCTAGATCAGTATCTGGAAAACAGTAGATAATAAATTTGTGTTTAACAAGTATAAGAATAATCTCTCTTTGTCACTTGAAATTTCAAAAGAGCAACGACAACTTACCTGTCTACCTTTATAACCTCATAGTTTAGGTCACAGCTTGATACAAAGTAGGCTCCTGAAAGGTAAATTTTGATTGGCTGAATGAATAATTGTACTGTGGAGAGCTTTGGCAGATTGAATCAGATCCATGAAGCACTCTTTAGCGTCATTAATGAGTTTAATTTTTGCTCTAAGAATAATATGAGCAAATAAATAATGTTAAAATTTGGAATGATGTAATAAGAATTGTGTAAAGACTGACACGCTGTAGGATAAAAATGAATCCAAGTGATAAAAATACAGAAAAGGTAGAAATAAGTCTAAAGAAATCATCCTTATCATCAACTCTAGGTGCTAGTTATAAGCACAATAGCATAACAGATAATGCCATCCAAGAACATTGCCCGTGTTGTCCTTTATCTTAATTGAGCCTTATAAAATTTGCAGTGTTGTGTTTACATCTCTGCCCTTTTCCTACTCTTGGCTGAGAAAAGAATATTTTGAAAATAAAGCTAATTCATCTTAATACCATAGGGATATTTTAGAAAGGAGTAGCTTCAGTTTCCTCAAAATTATGTAGATTTATCCATATTTAAATTCCTTTTTACTCGTTTTGACATTTTATCTGAGAATTTATAAAAACAATGTCATGGCATCTTACAAAATATGTTTAAAAAACTCTTCAAGTCTTTACCTGATGCCATCACTGTCCTCCCATTCCCACACAAGGAGGCTATGTTTATCTCACACTAGGGAAATACTACTTTGGCAAGATGGACAGAAATACGAATATGCTGACTTTCAGTGGTATAGCTTGACCAATCTGCTTGCTTGCTTGCTTGCTTTCTTTCTTTCTTTCTTTTTCTTTCTTTCTTTCTTTCTTTCTTTTTTTCGAGACAGGGAATGTGATTTCTTTCGGGCCTCTATTTTAGTTTTCTATAAATAAACTTAGAAACTGAGGTAATGGTCCCAGATGAAAACAAGTTAAGCAAGACCTAAAAGCACAGGCCTGTAACTCTAGCATTCTGGGAAGCTGAGGCAGGAGGATTGCAGGTTTGAGCCCAACCAGGGCAACTTAGCAAAAGCCTGCCTCAAAATCAGAAAGAAGAACAACAACAACAATAAAAAAGGGTTGGAAATATACCTCAGCATGAAAACTCTGAATCCAACCCTCAGAACCTGATTCAACACACACAAATTATTAAGTATGATTTAGATAACATTTTGATTGTAGGATTTAATGAAAACTTTTTATCATATTGCATATAAGAAAAAACAATAGGTTGCCCTGCAAGTTTATCTATCAGCTTTTGAGTATCTAGATGAACCTGAAAACAATAGTATAAAGTTGTTTTTAGTAATTTCTCTATAGGGGGCAATGTCCATACCTTTGAGAGTTGTGACCAGATCAAATGGCACACCCGCTCAGCAGTAGGGCTTTTATTTGAGAACATAAGAACATACTTACTTTCACATAGACTTTGGTTTAACCTGAAACCAGACGTGGTTCTTCGTTCATTTCTCTTTGCATAAGAGTTTCCCAGATTCATCAGATGAAGAAGATACGAACACGTCTGTCATGATCATCCTTATACAAAGAAGTTCGCTTCACATGATAATTCCAAGGCTAAATGGATGATCATGTCCTATGAGAAGTAACTGAGAAAGCTGCATAGAACCATGTATTTGGGAATCTTACCATCTTAGAGAAACCAAAAATTCCTTAAATGGGATTCAAATAATATCAGAGAATGCAATGTTTAAATAAATTCTAAGAAAACATAAGGTAGGAAATAGCCAAAAACAATATGAATAAAATTCAAATGAAAATAGGATAAAAAATGAAAAAATAGTTTAAGAATTATGATTATTTAATAACCTTTAACAGAAATTTTCAGGCGGCAAAGACTGCTTATTAATTTATTTGAGCTTATAAAATTCATACAATTGAAATTTGCTTACCTTAAGCTAAAAAGAAACATTTGAGCTTGAATTATTATGACTGTAAAAATTTTATGTCTTACAAATTTATTAGAATGTCTTAATCTTGAAAGGTAATTTATTTTTTATTATTTATGAATCATTGATTTCATGTGTCAAAAGTGGGTCTATTGATAGAATTCTTTGCAACGTGGCTGAGAACTCTGTAAGGAATGTAACCTGAAACTCACTCTGTAGTGTTTACACACTGCATACAAGAGAAAAGACCTTACCTCAGTGTCTCCATGTCTTATGGCAGGCACAGAATACCAAAAGTCAGTTTTCTTTAGAGACAAGAATATGATCCATGGATGTAGAATGCCAACTACATTATCCCCATTTGCAGAAAGTGTGCATGTTACCATCTGTCCAGATACCTACCTATAGGAAGAAAAATTGGGTTGCATTTATTCCACTTAATTTCTTGCTATTTTCATGGTAAAGCACTGTTATGGTTTATACCTGGACTGTTCCCCAGAAGTTTCATGTTTTCAGAAGTAGTGCTTTCAGAGGGTGGCTGCCTATGGGGGAGCGACATTCATCGGTGGATTTGTAGATTGATGATTTCATAGCTGCATGTGCTGCTTTGAGGTGAAGCCTCATTGGAGGAGGTAGTTCACTGGGGTGTGGCTTTAAACGTTACAGCTCTCACTCTGGCACTTGTTTTCTGGCTACCACAGGGTTGAATGGTTTCCTCTGTATGAATCCACCATGCCATTTCTTCCATGGATCTGGCCAACTGACTAAAACCTGCTAAACCATGAGTCAAAATAAGCATGTCTTCCTTTAAGTTGTGGTATGAAGCAAACTGTTCCTACTACAAGTAATATAAACTAAGTTCCACTTAGTTTATTTTTATTTTTTAGTTTATTTTTAAGAAAGTCATAATTTGCCAAACATATAATGAAAGTTTTAATTTTATAAGATTTTAATTTTAGAACTGTTTTTCTGTGCTTCTAATACTCCTCAGTTTCATTGTATGCACAGTTATTAAATATGAAAGATACTAAGAAAATCAATTGCCATGTGGGAGCAAAAGTCAGTAGATAAAGTGCTTGACTCACATGTATAATTCCCTAGGTTTAATTCCACAGCACCACATAAAAATTAGGTGGGGATGCTTGTGCATGTCTAATTTTAGCACTGTGGAGGCTGAGGCAGGAGGATTATCATGACTCATGGTCAGCTTGGCCTACATCGTGAGTTCAGGACCAGCCTGGACTACAGACCAAGACCCTGTCTCAAAAAAGAAAAAGAGACAGAAATGAAAAGAAAGAAGAAAGAAAGAAAATTAACTGATAATGTGGAACATATGCACACAATTATAGTTCTCTTAATTTCTGCACCACAAGAAATCATGTTTACCTCAATAGCTGTCATACTTACGTTCTCGTTGCTGAGACAGGATACCTGCCACTCACGACTTTAGGGAGGAAGGATCTTATTTTACCTTACAGTTTAAGGAAGTCATGGTACATTTACAATTGAGCAGCTAGAAATGCTGGAAATAGTGGAACAGGGCTGGAGCTGGAGCCAGACCTGGAGACATAGGAAGAACACAGCCAAGTCTGGGAGGAAGGGCAGAACCAGCAGACACACCTCCAGGTCAAGCCCCAGGCATCCACCCTTTCCAGCCAGGCCCCACCTCTCCCAGAGTGCACGGGATCCTTAGGTACCTGAGGCTTACAGGGACAATCCAGATCCAAACCACAGAAATAGTTGAAAAGGATTCCTTGCAGTGGAATCTGAAGAGGAAACAAAAAACAACAAGTGGCAAAGGTTATTGTCTCCAATCTCGTTTGGAGAAAAGAAGCAAAATCTAGCCATAATGGTGCTTCACTTCTCAGTCTTTGAAGGCTACCTCCTTTCCCTCCCTCTCTGAAGGCGGAACAAAAGCAAACACACCTATGGCGACGTCTAAAAGAACTGACACACTTGTACTTCTTTCACAATCTCTGGGTTCAGACCTTGGCTTAGACTGAGCATGTGTGGGAATACTAGTGATTATTTCTATATTAGAAAGATGGCTGACATACTCACTCTGTCACTGACTAAAATGAGTCTTTCCTTTCTTTCTGTATGGAAAAAAAAGTTTGCTGGTGGACTACAAAAGAGGGCTTTTGTTGTTTTTTAACCAGAAAAACCATTTATTAGTAGTATTATGATTTCTGTATTGCTTAATAAAGATATGTATTCCTCTTTCCTCTCAATCATCACTTCATGTACGAACACATGTATCAATATATATCATGTACTTATGTTCCATGAGTCAGAACTTTAATAAAGAAAGCACAGAAAATCTGCAATTGTATTAATGCAAAAAAGAATGGAAGTCCATTGCTCCTGGGTTTTGATAGACAATAAACTGTCTGTCCATGAGTTCTTACCTCTATTTATTATAGACACAGAAGGGAGAATAATATTACTTCCCTAGCCAAGTTCTGAAGACATTCTACAGTATATGAAGTCAATAATTACAGCAATGTAAGTCACCACAGACCCAAATTTTTATATTATTCTAATATGAAAGTTTTCCCAAAATAAAGTGAATGTTCTTTTCAGTTAAGAAAAACATGAAAGGCAACATCCGCATTAGCTACTAATGTTTATCAGCTGATAAGTATCACTTTTTAAAATTTTGCACATTGAAATGTGATCTTATCTTTCTGCTTACACCATTTCACTACCCATCCTCCACATAAAGCACAAGTCCTCCTTATGCTTGAGATATATGTTCCAAAACAAGTGGATGCCTGAAATCATGGACATTATCATATACCATATGTTTTTCCCAAGTCTTCATATTTATGATAAAGTTGAATCAAAAGACCATAGTAAAAGATTAATAATAGAAAATTTTGACAAAATATGGTAATATGATTGCTAGCATCACTGTGCTTCTGTATTGTGGTGTCACATAAACTGAAGGTTACTTGAATACAGGCACTGTGTCACATGGCAGATCATGTGATTAATGCAAACAGCTACAAGGAGAATAATTAGTAAGTAGCTTACAGGGCATGGATGTCTTGGGGAATGGATGATTCAATTTCTGGACAAGAGGCAGCAGGAAAACACTATGCAGAAGACATGCAATTTAGAATCTGAGAATGGTTTCTTTCTGAAATTTTCCATTTAGTTATTTTTTTAAGATGGCAATTAATCATGGGTAGCTGAAGCTGCAGAAAATGAAATCATGACTAATAGTGGGTCACAATACTTTTAAATGAGTGACCTTAAAATATCATTTTCAGTGTCTATGTATCACAAAGCCAGTTCATAACTAGATGTGTTTTAGATGAGTGCAGAAATAATTACTAGTGAACATCCAAGATTATACACAATACAGAAAAAAATGAGGGAAATTTTCTTTAGATTCATTTGATTTGATTTGGATAAATAGGGTAAATTAAAAAAATTTAAACATGACTTTTCTGTTTATGTGAATTGGCAGGAGAGGTGAAAGGTTACTGACCTCATTAATTTTTTCCCTGAAATGGACTGATAAAGTGTTGTAGCTGGAATTGTGTAGTTGGCAATCGTAAGAGCCTCATAAACTCAGAGTGAATTGAGCTCATCACCTGAAGACAGCAAATCAACAAAGTGAAATGTTTTTTGTGTTTTAATTTAGACTATATGAAGGATTAAGAAATGAAAGAGACAAATTGCATAGAAAAAGAAGAAATTTCATTTAGAAAAAAGTATCCATTACAAGCCAGGTATGGAGGCACACACCTGTAATCTCAGCATTCTGGAAAGCTGAACATGAGGCTGGAGGATCACAAGTTTGAACCCAACCAAGGCAAACAAATGACTTAGTGAAATTCTGATTCAAAATCATTTTAAAAAAACATTAAAGCTTGTAAAGGACTGAGGAAGTAGGTAAGTAGAAAGTCTCTGGGTTCAATTCAAGTACAATCTGCCGGATAATAAGAATTCCTGCATCTTGTGGTAAGTCAGACAACTCTGTGTGCTTTATATAGCATTGCTTAAATATGGATATTTCATACTTTTGAATTTGATCTTTATGAAAAATGTCACCTTGCTGTACTATTACATTTTTGTATTTTTGTTATTTATAGAGCTAATAAAAATGTTTGAGCAAAATCAAGTCTTTTATAAACTCAGTAAAAGAACAAAAAACAGGATGTAAGTTGTAAGTTGTGGGGAAGGTCAGAGCTTGGCAGTAGAATGCTTGTTGGACTTGTCTAAGTTTGATCTTCAACACAAAAAATGTGGAACTTAAAAATTGTTCCCTTGGTCAAAACTTGAAAATTATATAACTTAATTAAAATGTAATAACGGAATTTTTTATAAATTTAAAAATTTTAGGTATTATGAAGAGCTGTGATGCTTGGATCCTCACAATATCATTACAGAAGTAATTTTTTAAAACTGCTAACGCGTAGCAGGAAACGCACAACTAAAATGGCTATCCACCATCTTCATACGCAAAAGTCCTACTTTATCCTTGAGATATATGTTCCAAGACTCTCAGTGGGTGCCTGATAAGATAATTATGTTTAAACTTCAAACCTCACAAATTAGGAAGCTCCGTGGTCAATTTCTTTGTCTCACTCTGGCAGATACTCCTCAGTGTCACGTGCATCAATCCTGAGACTCCACCCACCTGTGAAGCCAAAGTCACTCAGGTTAACCTTGAACCTACGTTTGTTTCTTTAAAACTCAGAATTTCAACTTCCTTCAAGGACATTCTCTCCTGATCTAGAAGCTGTATAATTGGACTTTATATGCAAAGGTCGGAAGAATCATCAGCACCAAGGACAGCTCCACACAGACTAGACCTTTTGTTTCCCACCCAGGTTTATGCTGAGGATATTAAATTCTTTAGACAGAAATGTTATCTCCAGCACCCAAATAAAGTGTTGATTCTGCTCCTCAAACTAATACAGATGTTAGGAACCCAGCTTTCAGCATTTAACCAATTCTGTTCATATCCCCAGCTTATATTCCTACTTTTGGAAAGTCCAGGCCAAGGCTGTTGCTTAATACAAGGGACTTCTGGGACTGGGTTAAAACTTTCTTGTCACTCTTTGCCTCGCAGATCCCCAAGTGGAACTTCTCTGAAAGCTCAAAATCCCAAATTTATTTTCATTCTCATATCTAAATCTCTTCACAAGTCTAAATATATCTTTCATTTATGAGACATTTCAGCTTCCATGCACAGCATAAAACATACATATTTAGGATGCAGTGAAGTGGGAGGGATAGAATAATGTTACCTACTTCTTTATATTTAACATTGAACTTCTCAATTTAAACAAACTTAGTTTTTACATTGTACAATTTAATATTGTATAAAGGAATGATATCAATTTACCAAGATCCGAGTTGTTATATATACAGTTGTATATCTTGTGATGAAAGAAAATGCTTATCTTTTTCAAAAAACACTGCCTGAAAGAAATTCGTTTTCATAGTTCATTGTCATGATCGTGATTTTGTTCATTTCTCCAGCACTGAAAACAAGCTCTTAGATTTTCCATGTACACTTTGCTTCTTGTCCATGGTTAAGACAGTCCACATATTATTTATTAGTTACATACACCTGTTTATTGTATTCACTATTACATCCCAATACACTAAAAGCATCAGGATATGGGAAATCAATATTTACTGAAGAAATCAAGTATATTAGTATGCTAGACTTGCCATAACAAAGTATCACATACTAGGTTGCTTAAACACTAGAAGATTATTTTCTTACAATTCTCACAGTTAGAAACCCAAGATCAAGATGGTAGCAGGTGTGGTTTCTCCTGAGAACTTCCTCTGTCCGTGGCTTGCAGGTGGCCGCCTTCTCCCTGTTTGTTCATGTGATATTTTCTCTGTGTGCCTACAAAACCTAGGCTCCATACTGTTAAGTTTGCATACTGAAGCTTTAATCCATAGTACTTAAATATGTGGCTATATTTGAAGATAGGGCTTTCAAAAGGGTGATTAAGACATCAGCGCACAGATAAAAGGCCATGTGAGGACAACAAGCAAGATGACAATAAACCGGGTGACACCCATTTGCCTATTATGTATACATGTCATTGTTCTCTGTATAGAAAATAAATAAGCATGTTCTACAAAAAAATCTAAAATGATTAGCTATGGAGAAGAAATTCAGGAAAATTAACAAATTTTGATAGGAAAAAATTAATTCCCATTCCAGTGACTATGTAAGCATGGTATTTTAAGATCTGCGGTAGTTAAAAGTCTCTTGCAGTGAAGTCTCTTCACAGCTGGTTAGGTAAGAAAACCAAGAAGACAGTATGAAGACTGAAAAGTACAAGAAAAAAGGGAGAAAGTAAAATTAAAATTCAAAACCAGGTTTATCCACTCTGCTTCTCATTTTTTGCACTTGATTTTACTATTGAAATGAAAATTAATAAAAAGAAAGAGAAATTTTAGTACTTATATACATACATTAATTACATTATATATTTTTATATGACCCAAGACAGTTGCTTCTCACTCAAAAAGCAGGGCTTGGGAAAAATGGCCAGCTACCAGTTGGACATTCCTGTAAGTATCTAAACCCAAGGGCAAAATTCCTAGTTGAGAACTTAATTACATAGATAGGCTTTGTTAAAAAAATCATAAAAGCACTGTAAAAGATAAGCAAAATTTTGCAATAATTAAAAGCAGAAGTTGAGAGCAAAAGAGAATTGTATCTGAATCCCTGTCTTATACTTGGGTGATTTAGATAACTTATTTAACCTTTATAAACCTGTTATGCATGCAGTGGAAAGTAATAATTAGAAATTAAAAGAAATACAGAAAGGGCTTTGCCTAAGTAACAGAAAATAATCAATAAATGTCAGAGAAAAAAAGAGGCATAAATTAAACTAAGTACTAACTAATCAATTCACTCAGATTAATATATATGGTTATAGATGTGTGGTTCATTTGGCACATGTTTGGTATCTGGTTTACAGCAAGATATAGGAGATCAAATCTTTGATTTTTTCTATCTCATCATCTTTTCTAACCTTTATGCAATTTATCTTCATTGACTATTTATTCTATGAGGTAATGTACTTGACATTTTGCAAGCATGATCTTATTAATGGCTTCTCAACATACACAAGGCATGAGTGAGCACACATGCACACACACACACAGCCATCAATATTCACACTTTACAAATGAAATAAATCATCCTTCCCAATGCCATATACTCGTTAGTAACTTAGATATTTACAACTCTAGAAATTGAATTTTGACCTGACCTACTGACTGTCGATTGCTAAAAATATTTAGAATGGATCCTGAGAAGCCAAGTCATGTACTATATCAATTAAATTCTTTAAAACATGCAATGTTGAAATTCACCAATTCACAACTATATCATGGAACTTAAAACGAAAAACAAAGTGAAATAGGGAGGTAGGGTGGGGAGGGAGGCGAGGGTGGGTTGGGGGAATGACAAAAGGAAAAGTGGGAAAGTACTTGTCACCTTGACAAGATACGTAGGTGCACAGAATGCTCAACTTCATTGTAAACCTTGAATTTTGTGCTTATACATATCAATAAAATGGGGAAAAATAAAAGTTACAAAATTAATTTGAATAAACAGTGATTTCAATTTTGCATTTTATAAAGTATGTGTAACTACCAAGTTAAAAGTTAATGTTGGACATTTCCCTAAGAAGATAGCTCATCTACCATCATTTCAATTGATAGTTGTAGACCATGGAATGAATCACCCAGAGAACTGTCTCTGCTATTAAACTTTCATAGAGACCTGTAGCTTTCAAAAGCAGATACTTACTGGAAGGAAACCCCTGTCCTTCTTCTTGCCTAGCTTTGTCACTGACGTGTAATGATAGGAGGCTTGCAGTAGCACGTATGATCTTTTCATTTGACTGTAAAAGTCAGAGACTCTGAGAGGTGTTGAATTCAGCAACTTTGGAAACTCTGACATAGTACTTCTTGTTATAATTTTTGAATTCATTAAGTGTTAAAGTCATGTTTAATTGTGCTTTCTCTTACTAACAGCCAAAATCTTACTTAAGAAACATAAGTTAATTTCACTATGCAGAATCTTCAATAATCAAACATGAATCAATAGTGATAACTTCTTTTAGTAATACTTTCTTTAGACCCAAATAAGCTTAATATATATGGTCCTGGAGAAAAATAGATTTTCATTTTAGAATAGAGAAAGTAGAAAGTCATTCTTACATAAAAACCTATTTTTAATCTATGACTAAATTAACAAAAAGGCCCTTGGCAAAAATTGAACAATTCCAGCAAAAATAATTTCACAGATGATGTGAAAATTTTATGCAGCTGTAAAGATGACTATAATGCCCATAAAATAGTTGTCATTTTCAATATCAAGTGCAATAGCATCCCAAATTTTTTTAAAAAGGATGCCTCTTCGTCATCTTTTTAAATGATTGTTTTGCCATAAAAAAGTAAATATTTTATGTTTACTCTCTCGTCATAAGTAACAGAAGAATTCACCTTATCCTTCTGTACATGCACTGTATTTTCAGTGCAGAGTATTCAGAATTTGGAGTCATAGCTGGCTGTGAACCATATTCAGTGCCCTGATGATCTTCTCCCTGGTACCTATTACTCATGAACCCTTCTCCGAAGTTTCCCTGCTATCTTCACAGAATCACCCAACACGGTGGCCTCCTGTCATCTGTGCTATCACTGAAATTTCTTTTAATGGTAATAAAAAAAGAACAAGAGAAAACATTCAGGAACCAAATAGATCTTTCCTCTCCCCATAGAGTCTCGTATTACAAGAATGTCAAACCAAACAGGGCATTGACACAAAAATATAAATTCAGAAAAGCATCCCAGATTAGAAGTGTGTGGCACTACCAAGTTAAAAGAAATAGTTATTTTAAAAATATAACTAGCTAATCACATGCTGCTAT
Source organism: Ctenodactylus gundi (assembly GCA_004027205.1). Taxonomy (NCBI): domain Eukaryota; kingdom Metazoa; phylum Chordata; class Mammalia; order Rodentia; family Ctenodactylidae; genus Ctenodactylus; species Ctenodactylus gundi. Next base: position 174,318 of record PVKB01001583.1, read on the forward strand.
GGATTAGAAACCTATGAGAATCTACACATTTATGACTATTTGAAAAATGGTATTTTCTTTCTCCTCAAAACTCGTCACGCTCCATACCAACAGTATGCTACCAACTCCTCAAAGACAAGAGAGGCGCTCCAGCGCAAAAGGAAAAGTTAAGTGTGATTCTGCCTGCACAGGCATTTAAACTTTTAAGATTTATCCTCTGATGCCTATGTAACTTGGACAACTCATCAGAAAAGATCTTCCTCTGTTTTATGATCCTATGTATCCTAAAATACCACCATCTCTGACCTTTTTGACACCAGGGAAGGGTTTAGTTAAGACATTCTTTTTCAGACACCATGGTGGGAAGGTGGTGTCAGGGTGATTCAAGCACATTACATTTACTATGCACTCTACTTCTACTATTACATTGTAATATATAATGACATAATTATATATCTCACCACAATAGAGGAATAGTGGGAGCCCTGAGATTGTTCACCTGCAATTAAATGGTCCTACCTGGAGGTGACGGGAGGCAGGGATACCTGAAGCATGTTGCTTATGCACTGCTTACTCAGTCATCACATTGGAGTTGTTTTCTTTACAGAAAACCCAGCTGCACTGAGATACGGTGTTGGAAATAGGAGCAGGCCTTTCAGCGCTTTTATGAGAAATTCACGACATTATATCTTGACTGTAATCCAGAACACATGGAGTTCTGAAGTCGTCTCAAACGTACTGTGTGTGTGTGTGTGTGTGTGTGTGTGTGTGTGTGTGTGTGTGTGTGTGTGTGCGTTTGTCTGTGTGTTACTGGGGATTGAGCCCACAGACTCCACAATGAGCTGTAGCTGCAGCCCACTTTTAGTTTTGAGTTCGCTAAGTTGCTGAGTTCCCAGATTTGGCTCAAACTTGTGCTTCCCCCTGCCTCAGCCCTCCAGAGTGTGAGGATCAGATACCTGCATCCTGAGTCCAACATCAAACATACTTCTAAGGCCACATTCATTTGTGATCTGAAGTACTCAAGCCCGTTCCAACCTGGACAAAGTCTGTTCATCTGACTTATTCACAGCTCCATTCCTCTGTTCTGAGTGCTTCTGATTTGAGGAAGTAAGGTTCAAACTCTGTTTAGAGCTGAGACAGGTGATCATGCACCAGCTGGGAGCAAGAAGGCCCTGGCTCAGCCTCAGTGAGCATCTCTGCTAATGTTTGAAATGCGAAATACCCCAATCCTCGCTCTTCATCCCACAATCCCAGTTTGGCTTTGAAGGCAGCCACTTTCCCTGTGACTTGAGCACAGTTGTCATTCTCGTCTGAAATGACAGATTGAGTTCACCGAGCAGGTTGAATATGTCACACAAGTATGCAAATTTGGCGACCCATCTGTGTCACTGAAATGTGCTGCCAATGGTGAGTGTTTTTCTAAAAGAAATCTGTGCCGTGGCTTTGGTAACTCAAAACCTCTGGGCAGTGATATACCGTTAGGAGGTCATCTCGTTTCTTTGTATGTGAGGACCCATGTGTGTTCTCTGTCTATCTCCTTAAAGACCTGCACAATCACAGGGAAGTTAAGGGCATGCATTTTAATGTGGCTAATACTTTTAATCACATCATGCAGAACACTGTCAAGTACAAGTGACATTTTTCACCACACCAGCCTTTCTCTGTGGATGATGCAGTGCAGACACACAGTGAGAAACCACCTCTTTGACCGAGTCTGAAACCAGACAGCTATCCAGTTATGGCGCCTGCTCTTTACCTGCATGTACCTACACAAAGTGATCAAGTCAGTTTTTCTGATCTGTAACCACTTAGAACAGTTGCATAGTTTTGGTTAGCAACAAAAGTGCATGTAATGCACCCTTAAACACAACCTCCTGAAAAATACACTGCACAAAAACATGTTGGAATCAATGCTGAACTTGTCCATGTGGATTGTGAACCATGGTGACACATGAATCCCCTTTAAAAATCATACCTCAAGATCCTCTGTCATTTTATCAATTTATACAGTTATGGTACCAGCCAGAAGAGGAACAAGTTCATGGAAGTTCATGATCTATCTGGGCATTTGGACTAAGTAAGCCTTTCCTGAATATTAGCAATCCTGATTACTGGGCCTAGTGAGGAAGATTTTTCTTCTCTATCATGAAAGAATTTAGCTTTCTTCTTACTATGTTATACATTCTTAATACTTTTGGCATTAAGTAAAATTATACACTTCTAGATGAAGAAAACAGGAAAATAGTTGAAGGCAGAAAGACAAATTTGGGTTAAAAAACATGGCAAATAAGATGCGACACATCTCTTGTTACAAATCTACTGTAGAACTTTCTTAAAAGATTTTTATTGAAACAAATTCTGTTATCTCTATGCTTTCCTCGTGTGGACAATGTGAAACAATAATTTTAGAGGTATCAATGTGAAAAGTACAGAAAAACAAAATAAATACTGAAACTAGTATATTTATTGATATTTTGCTTATTCTCACTGTAATTTTCTCATGGAAAATACTTAAGACTTTCAAATTTGGTGGGAAAATTTTTCAGAATTTAATACTTTGAAATTATAACTTTTACCTAAGTTTATTTGTCTCTGGAAAGCTTCTATAAACTAGCCATTAGTTTCTAAAACTATATAAATAAGTTAAAAAGTTTAAGAAATCAAATTTCTTATGTAATAAATACTCTCTATGATAGCAAGACTTAGAATATATGATCCTCTAATTTCCACAGCTACTAATTTCCCCTAGATTTTAAGAAAAAATATGTGCATATGAATAATAGCTTAACCCCAAATGCCAATCCACCAACAGAGATCAAACTTTCATTTTTAAGGAAAGTTCTATTTGTCACCAAACTAAATGTTTTGCAAGTATACTTATACCAAATCTTTCTTTTATGTTGGTTCCTTATCAAGAAAAATCAATCACACTCCTGTGTAATGACAATGAAGCAGTACTGGACATTTTGTTTCTGCGTTCACTATGTTTCCTTTTGGTTTTCATACTTTCAATCATCTAAATTTTATTACTCTTCCTCTATTTATTATTTCCAGTTTCTTTTCAGTTCTAATCTATTATGATCTGGGAAATAATAATTTTGAACTTAATAAAAATCTTGTCAGTTAATTACAAAGATGTTAATTTAATATTTTGAAATGGCCTCTCATAACTGGCTTTGCATTCATGAAATAATGAGATGAGCTTTCTGTCAAGGGCGAATTTCCTTCAACTATGCTAAATCTTAAATCTTTGTAAATTAATTATGTTATAGTTCATAGTAAAAACAAGATCCTGGGGATAACAAACTGGCAGTTGAATAAGGACTTGAATGATCTCCCACCATAGACAAACCACAATGAGCAGTTGATTCAAACATCAGGCTAACTACATTCACAAGAGCTTAGGAAATAAGGTAAGAAATCATAGTGGCTTTTAGGATGATAAAACAAAAAAATACATATATAGAAAAAGGTAGGAAGGAAAGAGTGGCCTACATATACCTCTCTCAGCTCCAAAAATTCCAGCTCATAGGAGGGGACTCTCACTTGGAGAGAGAGTTAAATCCAGGCCTAGACTAGAACCTTACCAGGGCTGCAGTGGTGCAACTAGTCACAGGTGACTCCATATCTGTGCTCCCAAGACTCATACTACCCTGGGAGCCAAAGGCATGGCAAAAGGATTTGGAAATGCCTTGAGGCAGGTGACTGAAGGATTCCATGCTCCTCTTACAACCTGAGGCAGCACTGAGGGGAGCGGGGTGGGCAAGCCAGCACAGGGTTTTGTCTCAGTCATAGGCAGTCTCTACACGTGCTTCAGTTTCAGGCAGATACCTACCTATGTGTGGATGGAAGGAAGTGAGTTTCCATCCCATCAACCTCGGGGTAAGCCTGAGGCACTCACCCTCTTTCAAAGACTGTGCATGCTTCCACTGTTCTGAGAATGACGTGTGATCCACCTCCGCTCCAGCTCAGGAATCCAACATACTGCCTTCAGCAATATGACCCAGTGTCCATCAGCAAGGCCTGGTGCAAGACCCCGTTTACTGGGGGTAGGATTGAGAATAAATGCATAGCTGTTGGGGAGCTTGATGTCAGGCTGATGAGCCCTAACGCTAAAATATCCCCATGACACTGCCCCTGGGCAAGCTTGCTAATGGCTTCTGGAACTAATCTAATGTCAGTAAAAGATATGCAGCTCAAGTCTGTCGGACTTTATTCCAGATACACTGCTACTCATGGCGGTTGCAGTGGATATGGGCCATGAATTCACTTCATCAATGGGCAGCCACACAGAATGGGCCTTGATTCTAACCCAGTATGGTGCTGATCTTGGTAGACTGTTGTGGCAAAGCTTAAAGACTTGGGTGGTTCTATATATGACACTGGGACCTGGCACTTGTTTGTTGACAATGACTGTGCCCAGAGTTGGGCAGAATCCTACAATATTTGACCACAGGCTAGAAACTGTGGACAAGGCATATGGGCTTCCTGGTCCCAGACAGAGACGTATGGAGATAGAAGATAGTAAGCACACTCCTGTTTCCTCCAAAACAATACACCAATGGCATATCTGAGACAAAGCCGGGCTTGCATTGCCCTCTAGTACTGAAACCCTGACAATGCAACAACAGCAGATTTCTAGCTACACAGTAACAGGCACAGAGTTTAACTGGCTTGATACACCTCATTTTCTTCCCTTTGGAATGTTTGCATTTAAGATGACATCTCTGGATGTCCACCTTCTATAGTGACATTTTGGTCCCCCATATCAGGGGACACCAAAGGCCAACAAGGAGTTCACATGCAGATAATGTGGCTTAAAGGCCTAGATGAGCTCCAGCATCTACCACATTCCCCGTGAGTGGACTGTGTTAGATGTCCAGCACAGTACAACGATCACTTCACATAACAAACTACTATAACCCTAGATGGCACTCAGGGATCATCCACTGATCCCTATTAAACCACAGAACCATGACAAACAGTAATAATTTGGGATGTTCCACTACTAAGTTTGGAGTGTTTCATTACACAGCAAGAGATAATCTGAAGAAGTGATATATTAAGGTGTAAAATCACAACAGAGATTTGACCAAGAAAGCATAATATAAAGAACTATTAACTAATAAAAAAGTGGTTAGTGGCCAAAAAGTAAATTTAGACTCAGAAAAACATAAAAGCATTATAAAAATTGTTTCTATGCTAGACCTCACTCAGCAAAAAGGAGCAAAGCTAGTAATATACATTTCCACCTGACAAGACTCAGCCATATCTCATACAAATAAGGACATTTTGCAGTTCTGTCCTTTCCTCAGTAAGAAGATTCACAGTCCTATCAGTCATTTCATCAACTGTTGATTCTATTAATTAATCCTCAGATTTGTTCATAGTTGTGTTTACCTTAAAAACTCGTGAATTTAAAACGATGAGTAAATTACACACACACACACACACACAGACAGACAGACACACACACACACACTGAGCAAGGAGAAAATCTGAAAATCTAAAACACATCATGGTTTTTTAATTCAACAGGAAGAATTATTTGAGTTCCTTGACCAAGTGCCATTTTGTACTTCTGATTTCTATCACCTCAGGAGGCTGTAACACTTCACCTAGTAAGATAAGGCATTATTGCTGAAAGGTCTGTATCTATACTACTTTTGACCTTTCTTGTCATTTTTGTGTAAGTGTTTATACAAAATGGTGGTTAGGGAAATCATTAAAGGGATGTCACACAATCCTCCAGGTTCCAGACATCCTCCTTGCTCTATCATGTAACAACAAACTCAATGTCTTAGTGACTTATTCATTGCTGGGACAAAACACTTGACATCGACAGCTTAAGGGAGGAAAGATTTATTTAGCGCACAGTTCCAGAAGGTCTCACTCAGTGCATTCATGGGCAGCTGAATGCACATGGCAGAGGATGAAGAGACTCTCACACCACTGCAGACACAAAGCCAAGTGGCCACAAACATACACTACATACAAACATATGAGGTTTTCGGGGGACACTCCAGATTCAAACCATAGGACTCAATTTCTCCTTAATAGTTAAAGGCAATGACTTCACTCAGTACAGATAACAATCTATTCTTTAAAGTGAAAGAAATCGTCATAATATTTCTTAAGGAAAACTTTTGCTTCCAAGGAACTAAGACTTCCATACCAACTGTTGTGGTTAGGATCTGGAGTGTCTCCCAAAAGTCTCATGTATCTTAATGTTGTGAATTGTCTATGGAACCATGTGATGTTGGTGGATTGCAGTTAAGTTAGGATTAACGGTGTTTAGTGGCCACACCTGGATGCAGGAGAGACTGGTTACTGGGCGGAGACCTGAAAGGATACATAAGCTGCACCAGCCTTCCTGGAAGGTGGGGACTAGTCTCAACTAGCCTGAGCTTGCCTTCATGTTTGTCCGGGGAAGCTGCCTCCACCTCTCTCTCTGCCATGTACTTCGACTGTTGCCGGCCACCCCCAAATGGACTGTGACCTTTGAGACTGTGAGCTAAAATAAACCTTTCTTTTCCTGAGTTTGTGGGTGTCAGGTATTGAGTCACAGCAATGAAAAAGTAACTAAGACACCAGCGGACCTTGCAGCTTTCAGAAAGGGAAACATACGGGTTGTTCTTGGGTTACAAGATAAAAGTAATCCATTCCAGGTTTGCATTAGACCAACTCTTTTGCATAAGTGATGACACAGTAAGACCAAATTAACAAGAGGACTGTCACAACTGAGAAAATAATTTACTTGATCAAAATCTCATGGCCCTGATTAAACTACTCTGTTGAGTACAGACAGCTGTGCTAGGTAAAACACCATAGTCATGGAAGAAAAATCCATATTTTAGAAAACATTTTTGTTATAGTGAGGTTAATCTCTATTTCTGCACTCACTGAAAAAGGTGCGACAAGACCAACCTATTTAAAAGTTCCATGCTAACCCACACGTGAAAGATGCCATAAAGAGAATTTAAAGTTGGACTGTGTTAGCCAATGAGGGACGTAACTATCATTATCTGTCTAAGCCTTGAAAAGTGGAAGTCCATATTTCAACCCTATTGTCCAGGGTATTTTGTTCATGGGTCCATGGAATGATAACAGATATGGCTGAGGAAAGAAGACACTGGCATCCCCAAAGCCATTTGTCCACCTTATTATTTAAACTCTCCTCCGAAGCACATGCCTTGGTGGGGATTTACAAGGAGCAAAAGTATATTCACACTCTGCTCGTTCAGAAGTGCCCATCCGCACAACTCTTCCCAAGAGTTCTTCCTAAGCAGTATTCCATTTGTCTTAGTTACTTTATTGTTGCTGTGACAAAACACCCAACATCCACGATTAAAGGGAGAAAAGGCTTGCTTAGCTCTCAGTTTCAGAAGGGCTCTCACACCTTTATGGGACAGCCAGTAATGGCAGAGGCACATGGTAGAGACGGAGGCTGGAGAGCTGCTCCTCCAGTGCAGACAGAAGCCTAGTGAGCATGCAGACTCAGGCAAGACCAGAGCCTTGCCAGGAAGAAGCGTGTAACAATGTTTCTTCTTTCTCTGTCACTGATCACAGGCTGTCATCCCAGACCTCTACATCCTGGTTGGTTGCCCTCTTCCATTTCGTGGAGGGCAAGTCAATGACAAATATCAGAAATCTGTGTCCTGGGCAACCCCAATCTCAACAAGTTGATACAATGTCTTCAGGTCAATCCAAGTATTTCCCCTTCTAGCCAAGCTCTGCCTCCCAGCAACACACAGTTCCAAACACATGAGGCTTTTGGGGTGGTCACTCAAGATCCAAACTGTAACACCATTCCTCCTTCATCAAGGTCCCACCTGTCCAATTCAATTGCTAACAATACATCAATCAATCAGTGTGTGTCATATGTCTGGTTGTCATGATAGGAGCAAAAATAATGCTTGAATTTGTGCTCTGTGGGAGACCACACTTCATGGCCATCCTTCTGAGTCATCTTAGTGTAGTATGGATTCTGAGTCTGCAGTTGCTCATGTTTAGACAGTAGGAGCACATCACAAACATTTACAAACCAGTATAATAATATATTTTTGTTTACTTCATGCATGTAAGGAACTCCTCATGAAGCCAGAAATATGGGCTAGGAAAGAGGAAACAATGCCACAACAGTTGGTTTTACAGTCAGAACCACCTGCTTATTTCAATTCATTTATACTTTCAGGACCCACCTGAGTCCAGTCTCCTCTAGGTTGTCCCCATCTGCTGACACACTTTTGCTTATGCCTAGTTTTTGCTCTTACTTTAGTTTAGTAGATTAGAAAATGACTTGCTCATAACTAAAAGCTCAGCATCATGGTTTCATGCTCACCTTCTTCCTATGGTTAGCATGGCATCTTTACTAACACCAGGTAGTAAAGGAGTTTTTTTTTTTTTTTTCAAATGGAAAATAATCATGGCCAAAGAACATATGGATTTTCTCTAATATCCTTGAGGTTTCTACTGCAATTCTACTATAGGTTGTTGCCAGATTTTCAACACGATATTTCTACCTTTTACAAGTAATTTATATATTATAATTAGAAGTTCTGAATTATAAGGACTAAAGGGTAAATCAGATTATGTTGGAGGCTAGACTTGCTTAAGTCTTCTTTTGCGTTGGTAGATCAGAATTATAGGTAATTTGGTAAACAAAATAAATATACACACACAAGCATAGCACATAGTGTTTTTTTTTTTTCCAAATTCCAACAATAGTTACTAACACTGTGGATACGTAGGGAATGGGGCAGAGAGAGGCTGTGTAATGTACAGTAAACTGCATTTCACCACGAAGGCTAAACTTTGTGTTAAAGGCCATTAGCTCCTCAGAAATTTCATTGACATTATAAGCCTGAATTTTGGGAAGGTTTACCTTTGATTCATTGGCATTCATATATCTTAGTTTGAAGTCTTAACTATCTACTACTTTCTGTTCACTCAACCAAATCCAAATAATATTACTCATTCCAATTTAAATCATAATATCAGTTTATGCCTTAAATGTTTATTGCATTAATAGTATGATGTCTTATAGGGCTTGCACATGAATGAACACTCTAAAGATTGTAATATGGCTTACAGCACCCCCTAGATGGAAGTTTGAGAAGATGCTGCTGAATTTGCCAAAAGAGGCAAACTTTTAGTGGTCCTTGAAGTTTTTGGTATAAAGCAAAAGTATTTCTCAGTTGAACATCTATAAACTAAGTCCCAAAGGCTGACCTGATTTATTCTATTCAAAATGCTGTATCTGGATTATTGGCCAAAGCCATTCTTTAAAATTTGTTCATCCTTTGCACAAGCAAAATAAGTTCAGCAAAGATCTGGCATCTGCATTTTTATAAATTTTGATGACAGCACAAATCTTCTGAATAGAGTATTGTTTCTGATTTAACATTGAAATAGAAAGAAAAATGGTTCAAGGATTTTCATTTAGACTTGCTACTATTGTGCCCTCATGCATGAGTCACACAGTGTAAGGGTTCTACTGGTTGCTACATGTATCTTTTGCAGTGTATACTCAAGAAATAGAAAAATGGCTTTTGGTCCACCAGCGAACCATTTAGGAGTTCATCCACTACAGAAAACTTAAGCTATGACTTTTTTTCAATTATTACTAGCTCCTAATGTGACTGGTAAGTCACAGCAATGTTGTGGGTATGGGAAGAATCTTTTAAAGAGTGCTGGCTGCATACTGCAAGAAAGACATTGTGACTTCTGCTTGGATGGCAAAGACTTACCAAAAGGTAAGAGGTGGTACTGTAAGAAGGAGTATGAGGGACCCCACGTGCTAGTAAAGGGTCATATGAGACAAAGCACATTGATAACTTTCATGGGCTCTGATCCTGCCCTGCCCTGGCAGTGCCTTCTGTTGGCACAATCTAACAGCAAACCTAATGGTAAATGACAATCATCTGAAAACATCCAGAAGGCGTGCCTCTACCACTTCAAAAGAAGGCAAAAAAAAAAAAATGTGGATTTGGAGCTGAATACACAAAAAATTGCTACAGATAATAAAGTTGAATGAACTAGGGATGAGTACATAAAATTCTTTATGACTTCAAGTAAGAATACTTCCCTTCCATGAAAGAGGCAACCAAAGATTTCCATTATTCTAATTATCAAATGTAGAAACTGACCCTTGAAAATGACATTTGACTTGTCTCTAATTGCCATAATAAAATCAATATTTTAAATTCTTTTTGTGTACATAAAGGGAATAATTTTACAATTTAACTTTCAACCTATTTGAGTCTTTGAATCTCAAGTGAATCAGTGTGGACAGAAGAGTTGAATGATTTTTTTAATCCACTTCTACCTTTCAATATGATGAGTTCAATTTCCTAACATTTAATCTATTTTCTGAGAAAGAACTTAAATTAGTATTACACAGACATTTAATGTGATTAGTGATAGAAAAATAACTTCCTTGTGACATTTGCTATTTGTTTTCTATAAGCTTTAAAATCATTGACTTTTCAACCTCTGTTATTGATTTTCTGTGTTAACAGATGTCTTCTAGTTTACCATTTTAATTCTCTTGTCATTTTTCTTAAGGTGTATTGTTTGATAAAATCTTAGTGATTTTTTCCTAGAGAATATAAATAACATTGATAGCAAAAGAAATTTTTTTAAAATTCACAAGCATGTGGACATTAAACCATTCTCACCTTAAAAGTTGGTTGGTAGAAGAAAAAATCAGAAGAAAAATTGAGAAATACTTTCATGTAAATATATACAAAATACAATGTATACCAAAATACAACAGATAACAAAATTTATGGGATGTGTGAAAGCACTTTAAGGAGAAAAATTCTCAGCAGTAAACATCCACAATGAAAAAAGAAATCGCAAATAAATAACCCGACTTTCAAGCTTGAAAATCAATTTAAGGTATTACTTAGTCATGAAAGAAAAGAAGGTATTACTTAGTCATGACAGAGAAGTGCTGGTACATGCTATAGCATGTATATACATTGAAAAGAGTATGCTAAGCTAAGTGAAAAAGAAGGACAAAAGAGTATATGTTATACAATTTCCCAACTCAGACAAATTCAGGTTCAAATATGGCTTCTAGGACTAGGGACAATGGTCAATATGGCTGCTTTGTGAGTGTGGGTTTCCTTCTAGGGGATAAAAATATGAATAGATAAAATGGAAGTAGATTGTGATGATGGTTGCCCAAGTGTGAATATACTAAAATCTACCCATTTGTAGGCTTTGATAAGACAAAATTTGTTATGTGAATTTCACTTCCATAAAGGATGAGCCCAATTGGATTAAGTAGGTGCTTTCTGGAGGGTACAACCGTTCCTCTCTCTCTGCTTCCGGGCTTCCATAACGTGAGCAGTCTCCTTTCCCAACATGTTCCCACCACCATGATATGCGTGCCTTTCCTTGGGTCCAAATTAAAAGGTCAGGTGGGCTATGGACTGAAACCTCTGACACTGTAAGCCCTAATGAACCTTTCTTCCTTTATTTTGCATTTGTTAAATAATTTGTTGCCGCAACAAAACAGCTGCCTAGCTCATCTGTTATCAATGTAACAAAACCCAGAATTAGTGAAAGATATAAATAACAAGGATCTAGGAAGAAGTAGATAAAAAAGAGGCTTAAAAATCATGGAAGAAATCAATAAAACCAAGACTTTTCAAAAAATAAAGTGACAACACTAGCTAACCTAAGTGGGGAGAGGAAGAGTCAAGAAAAACTCAGAAAGTCTGAAGTATTGGATCTGCCTGATCTTGGTTTGAAACGCTGAAAACTATGAGCTAAAATAAACCTTTTCTCTTTATAAGCTAATTATCTTGATTGGTTTGTTATTGCAACAGATAGCTGAGTAATGTAAGGTCATGTAGTTGAATGGAAAAGGTCTGTGAGTCATACTCTTCATCTCTCAAGAGACACTTTGTATGACTATGACTAAATACGTGGTTGGATCTTTGGATCTTTTTTTGACATTCCAATGGAAGGATTTTAAGGTCACACTCTGTTTTCTACAGAGCATGCTTCTGTGTGAAAGTAAGTTTCTTTAATTTTAGAATTTTTTTTTTCCGTGTGGGTAGGTTGAAAATTTCCCAAGTCATCAGTCCTGTTTCTCTTTGCTTAGTAATTTTTTCTGTGAGTGCATCGCTCTCTCCTCTCAAGTCTTCCTGTAGGTACCAAGAGCACACAAGATCATATCTTCAAAAGTTAGGCTGGTAATCATCTAACGTCATGCCATTATTCACTCAAGCAGTGTCAATTACTATATAGTTGGATTGTTTTATATTCTGTTATTGAAATTGATTTTTCTGCATGTTTTCATATGTTTGCAGTATGTTTGTTGTAGATATCTAGAATTACTAGTTAAAGGGAAAATGAGTATGTGATTTTGCTGAGCTGCTCTTACTGAGCTATTTTCCTAAGAGCACCTGCTCTCTCTGTCTCGCTAGCATAATATTTCCAGTTTTTGAGCGATTGTTGTGTCAACAGATGAAGAATGACAATTAATATTTCAATTTTTGCGCTTTTCATTGTATGAGTGAGCCGCATTTCTTAATCTTAAGACCTAGTCACTTCATTTTTAAAGGATATTTTCTCTTGGTATTGAATTCTTACTTATTTGAAAAACACTATTTTCTCCATTATTTCTAGTTTCTATTCTGTTCTTCTGTTAAGAAAACTATCTTGAAACCCATTTTGACTTCTGTTTAGGTAATTCATCTTTTGTCTATGAGTATTCTTATGATTTCTCAGTAGTTTTTTCTGGTTTATGTTCTGTTTGAGTTTGTAGTGTTTTGTTTTAGGCATGCATTTACCTAACAAGGTAAATGTGGAAGCATTTTCTTCAAGAGTTGCTTAATTTGAAGTTTCATAGCATCATCCTTGGCTATCCTATTTTTTTCATTTTTCTTTTTCTTTTCATCTTTGTAACTCAATAATGTGCACATACATTTTTGTTGCCTTTAAAAAAAAACTCTGCGTTTCACAGGCTGTGTTTTGTATTTTCCATCTTTTAAACTTTCATTCTTCATTTGGGACATTTCTTCCTGATCTTTCATGTAGTTCAATATTCGTCATCTGTATCAAGTATGTCATTAATCCATCTGTAAGTTCTTGATTTCAGTTTCTGAATTCTACAGTTATACACATACAATTTGGATTTTACAACAGTTTTTGTTGTATTTAAGCCACCTTTCATTTTCTTCAATATGGTAGGTACAGATTTTTTCTTTTTAGGTAAACGTTTAATACCATCACCATATGGATAACCTATAAATACTTCTCTTTTCTTCCCTTGAAGTTTGATGACTATTATTGTGCCTGAGAAGTAAAGGCAAATTGCTACAGATAGTGGCTAAATCTGCAAAAAATTAACTTTCTCAAAATTTTGCCTTCTACACAACTATTTTCCTGTCCAGTTTTCACATGGTTTTCCTGGTTTTGTGCCTTTGTGTACTAATCACTTTTTATAAAGACCTAACAGTATTAAATCAGAGCTCACTCACATGACTTCACTTTACCTAAGTTATCACCTTGCAAGCCATATTTCCAAACACATTTACATTCTGAGGGTTAGGACTTTGACATCTGACTTGGGGGAATATATTTCATCCCATAACAATCCATATGGCTTTGAATATCTTAACTGAGTAATAAAACGTTGTTTGTTAACAAATTTTGAGAGTTGATTTGACACCTAACGTGATACTCCCTGATGGTCCAGAATCACTAAATATGGCACCGCTAAGCCCTTGAATTTACTGAAAGTTTTACTGTTTAGTAATTCTTCAGGAAAAGTTACAACTAATCCTGGGTTTGTTTTATTTGGTTTAGCTTCTCTTAGACATTTCAACGTCCACTAGCTTTCTGGTTCTCTGTTCCTTTGGTAGATGGAAAGACAGACAATAAGATAAATGTGGTTAAAAGGTATAAATATAGAAAAAAACAGAAACTCTTATTTCAACTTGCTGCTTTGAGCCACGTTATCTAGAATGTCAAGGCCAATGAAGAAGAAGCATTTTCTCCCTGATATTTCTTAAAAGAGTTAACAAGGGTATTGAGAAAGGGTTGATTTTAAAATTAGTTTAATTTTTTCATTGGTACATAAGTGAATTAACAAAAAAAGAAAAAACAAAAATTGGCATTAAAAACTAGAATTTCTGAAAGAATGATTAAGCATTTTGGTAACAATTTTCTGTTCACAACTTTCTTTTGAAAAAGGAGTTACTAATTCACTATGGACAATGAGCATAAGAATCAGATATTGTTTTGAAATGAAAAAACTTTATAAAGTTCATAATTAGCTCTTTACTTTTTGTGTTGACAACTGGACAGCTACTTTTCAGCTCAAAAGCCAGTGGCTTGAGTCAGATGTAATAATTGCTTCGTTTGGACATGTGTTTATCAAATAAAGAAATAGGAATATAGTATTATTTTGGATTGTGGAAAAGAAACAACACATTCCAGAAATGCATTCTATTGAGTTATCATCAAAATTGAATATTTTAAGCTTTTTATAAATTTAAAAAATACCTCATTTTTTTGTAGTAGTGAAGATTGAACACAAAGACCTAACCTTATTTATTTTTTTTTGGAGACATGGTTATGCATGTTTGCTAAGTTGCACTGTCATACCTCAAACTTCTGATCCTCCTTCCTTAGCCATCCAGAGTGCTGGGATTACAGGTGAGTCCCATCACATACAGCAAAATTAAATTTTTAATCAAATGATATATCCAAACCAAAAAGAAAATTAGAATTTTGAAATGCCACTAGTCAGCCTAAATTAAAATTTTCTTATTTAAATTATAACTTAAGTCTAAATAAAACAACTACTTGCAAACCTGGACCAAAGTTCAAATGTAAAAATATTAAAATATTATTAAATGATATAAAATATTATTGATAAAACTGCAAAGTTTTGTAGCATAATAATTCAAGATGGAATAGTATAAGAACTCTCAAAAATTCAATATGTTTACTGTATAGCCTTTGGGTAAAGGAAAATACATTTCTGTCTAAGTCCACAGAGTGAAAACATGCTTTTTGTTTTCTTAAATTCACCAAATTTAAGTTTTGGTTGATATCTACTTGAAAGAAACATTTTCAACAATTTTTTGTAGAAACCATGTGCATAAGTATATAAAGCTTGATAGGGGTAGAAGTGATTTTTGTCTTTAGAGAACATAAAACAGTAGACGTAGGAGTAAAGTGGTAGGATTTGTGTTGTTTCTTCAAAAGATTCTCATAAGTTATAATTCAAAAGAATATTTGTCTTCTATTATGACTAGAAAGTGAAAAGGAGGATGACTTGAGGTACTGGTAATATTCAAGTTGTTTAAGTGCTGTTTACATTGGTATATTTACTTTAAAAATTCATTTGCTCTATGATTATATATGCACACTTTGTGTATTGATTCTAAAAAGATTTAAAAGATAATTGGAGTAGAATACATAAAATACGTAGAGCAAATGTTTGATATTTATTGAAGTTGGATGACAAGATATGGGGCTTTCCATGTTTTTAGAATTTTGAAATAAAAATATTTTTAGAAATAAGGTTAAGTTATTCAAGATAGAAAGCAGATTTGGCAACCATGGCTGACTTTCTGACATGAAACTTTTACATGCATAAGCAGAAATAACATAATTATCTAAAAATCATTTCTTCAAAAGAATCTTTGATGACACAATTTGGAAGAAAAATTTTCTAGGAAATTATCATTTGTACTTATATACATTAACAGATTTGTATTCATCATTTTCCCATTGAGGGAGAAAAATACCTCACACCACAACTTAAGTGAGAGGTTTATTTTAGCTCAGAGTTTCAGAGGGTTCAGTCCATGCTTGACTGTCTTCAAAGCACAAACACTACGGAGCATGGCCACTATGAAAGAACACTGCTTAATCCATGACATCCAGAAAACAGAGAAAAAAGAATATTCCTTTCCGGCCACACTTCCAGTGACCAGTCTCAGCTAAGCCCTTCCTGCTAAGAGCTGATTAACTGTCAACTCAGCAAAGGATTAACCTCTTGATCAGTACCGTGCTTCCTTAATCGATCACGTCTCAAAGACCCCTCCTATGAACAAATAAGATTTTAAATCAACATTTCAGATATAAATCTTAACAGGACATTATTAACATTTTTTTTTTTTTTTTGGTTTCACACATATAAATCTTCATCCCTCTCCTGGCATTTCCTCTTCCTTAGGTGACGTTTTGCCAAGAGCCCAAGGAGAACTATTAGAGAAGAAAGAGAAGAAAGGAAATAAAGTCAGTGAACATGTTAATAAGTGACACAGCTGTGGGAAAGTGGAGCTCAGTCTTCTTAATTACTCCTGAAAATTTCCCTCTCTTTGGTGAGGCAGCTGATGTGTTTATTTTCTACCAATGAATGTCCTTTGTTTGATGATCACTTCTGTGGACATTAATTTCCCCATAGATCTGCAAAGAAAAATCATGGCTAACAAGTAATAATATAAGGAAAGATGCATGAAAAAAATGTTCAACATCCTTAGTCATTAGAGAAATGCAGATGAAAACAACACTAAGATATCATCTGATCCAAGTGAGAATGGTATATACCAAGCACTTGAGTTGCAGTAGATGATGGCGAGATTGCAGGGAAAAAGGGAACCCTGTTACATTACTGGTGGGCTGTAAACCGGTACAACCACTATGGAAAGTAGAATGGAGATTGCTCAAAATTTGAAAATAAATTTTTCTTTTGACTCTGCGACATTTCTCCTAGGTATCTTTCTGAAAGTGTTAAAAGCACCATAGAAGATAGATACATGTTTATATCAGCACAACTAACAACAGCTACATTGTGGAAGACATGGAAATATCCAGTAACAGATCAATGGATACAAAAAGTGTGGTATATGTACACAATGGAGTTCTACCCTTCCATAAAGACAGACAGACTTGAGTCATTTGTAGGTAAAATAGACACAACTGAAGACTTTCATGTGTAGTGAAGTGAATCAGACTCAGAAGGTAAAATATCACATGGTTTCTCTAATACGAGAAACCCAGAACACAAGTGAATAATAGAGTTAAGTGGGTGAGATGTTGGGAGACAGAGGAATTGAGGGAGGGTGAGGGTGGGCAAAACAGCAGGAGATGAAAGGATTGTGAAGTGGACACAATACATATGTGCACAAAATCCTCAAGCTCAATGTAACCATTCTGTATTGCACACATGTACTACTAAAAATGAGTAAGAAGAGAATGACACCTCTTGTCCTGGGTTGCCTCAGGAATGGAAGTAGAGTAACTTAAAAGTCTAGAAAATTTGTAAAATTTAGTATGATATAATCTCTCAAATGACATCTGGCTGAGATACCACTAATGTAGCCTTCTTTCTGCAGAGGGGAAATGCAGAAAATAGCAAAATATTTAAAGCAAGTGAAACATAGTCAACCTTAGTCTAGAACTGGAAAGAATTTAACATACTTAGATACAGTTTAGGAGACGTGAGAAGAAAGGAATTAAGGGAGGGAGGAGGAAAGAGACACAATCAAGCTATTCTGGCTTGTAACTTTTGACTAAAGGGAAGAGTCCTCTGAATAAGGCTAAAAAAAGATGCTTTGTTTCTTCGCTGACTTAGAGAATCTGAACTAATTGTTATTTACCCATCCCTCATCACCTTACCGGTGTAAACTGCAAAGGAATGAACATAGCGCATTTTCTGAAAAGTATTTCAACAGGGGTTCACTACAGAAAGGATGGATATCAAAACATTGCAGTATTCTCAGAATTATAATATCTGCATATTAAATTGGTTTCGAGCCAGAAATTCAGATGATGCCATTAGTAGAATAAAGCCCAGAGGTACTAGAGAATTGCACGGCCTGCCCTTTGTGGGAGCTCTAATAACCTACCCTCAGTTATGAGTCTCTGAATGAATTTCAACATTGCACAAATAAAAGAGAACATTTAAAAATTCAGTATTTTTTTCAGTTCACAAAAATCAAATTGTACTAGACATAAGCCCTTAAGAAAAAGATTAGGGTTGGACAAGCACAGATTTCTGCACTGAGAAGAGCGTATTTCTGACAACAGTTTACTGTGAGATCTAGATAAAAGTTACAATTACTTATTAAACAGGCCATGTGACCTCCTGAGTGTCAATTTACAAGAAGACAAAATGAACTGAAGTAATGAAACGAACTAATGAGTTATGAAAGGGTCTCGGGGAAAATTATAAATTAATTATACATTTCAAATTTCCATGTGGTTCTGGAGTGGGTTTTTACGGCTGTGGAAAAACCAAAGCAGCATACAGACCATATGTACATGGAGCAAACAGACCCAGGTTTTCCCAGAGGCCAGACGAAAAGGACAGATATTAAGGGGTAAGAAAATGTGAATGTAGCCAAATGCATATGCAATATGAATTGTAACAGACATCAATATGCTATTTATATTCCTCACATGCATCAAAAGGAGTCCATGATATAACAAACACCAATTTCATGAGTACCGTAGGAGTCCAGAGAAGATATAATTAAGAGACACACTGTAAGGTTAAGAGGGCTTATTCTGTGGCCATGATGGTGAAAATCTCGAACCCCATCACTCTGGAAGCTGAAGTCACAGGAAGATCACAATTTTAAGGGCAGCCTAGGCTGCTAGTTAAGGCCTTGTCGACAAAGAGCAAATAAATAAAAGAACAGAGTTTACAAATTGGCCTCATCCGTATAAGGTACAATCACTGGGAAAAATCCTTATCCAGATATGCTCTGATACAATCTGTGAATCACAAACATGAAATAAAAATGCCACCGACATGTAGGGAAAATGAAATACATCTTGTTCATGAAACATCTATCTGGTCTCAGACCGGTCCTCCGCAATAATGAACTTCAAAATATACTGATGCACCAGGCATCAAGGTAAGTGTATTAGGGTGCAGAGTCCACTAATAATCTTAAGATTACCCTGCTATTTTTTACATTTGCATAAACAACTATATATCTTCCATACAAACTTACTTGGTATTTTCAGAGTCCATAAAATATTTACCAAGGGAAAGAATCTAAAGAGTGCAGAGAAAATTATAAAATGGTTAAAAATCAAGAATAAAATTGTTAAGATATTATTTATGTAGCATGCTATATTTCTGGTGAATACCTAAGAAAACATTTTTTAAAAAAACTCTCCATGGCAACTGCTATTAATCAAGAATTCAAAACAACCATTGTTACAGTGTATAGGAAAAAATCTGAAATAAATGACAATTAATATGTCAAAAGTATAATGAAATAGCAACTTGTATACACAAATTGTGAGGTGTATATATAATTTCCTCAGTAAGCAATAAAAATAAGTTGACTAATTAGTCAGTCTAGAAGCTGTAACTAGAATGCCAAACTTATCCCCAGATATCTAACAGATAAGAATAAGTAGAGATGAAAATAGACACAAGACAATTAGTTAGGGAAAAGGAACAGTATGAATAAGAAACACATTTGAAGAAACAAAGAGGATGAAACTTGAGAATTCACAAACCTTCCAATGATATATGTACAGACGAAGAAGATAAAAATGTTCTAGGTTTTGAGAAAGAGAAAAATGATGTAAACACATTTGAAAAAGACATTTCTTAAAATTTCAGACTACACTGTGTGTGTGTGTGTGTGTGTGTGTGTAAACATTAAGAAGTTACTAAGATGCCTCCCATTTGCAGATAAGAGTAGCTCCTTAGCAGGTTGGATTTAATTTTAGAGGATATTCAAGTTTCATCCATAAGTATGTGTTTATGATGATAAATTTTAAACCTGTAATTCAAATTTTCTTCCCTTTATTTGCTATTATAGCACATCTGTAATAGCTCCAAATGTATAATTTTTTGTTCAGTTCTCTTATCTTTTATATCTGTGATTAATCAAATCACTTGTTCATCAGAAACAGTGGATTTCTTTATAGTTTAATGAAAAATCTCTAATCTAACTACGATGTTATCTTTAATCTGGTTTTAATCTGCTGTATTGTTGACGTAGAAGTAAAGCACTTTTTCATACTAGTCTGTATTTAAAGATAGTAAATCAAGCCTAGAGGTAAGCAAGAACTTCACGGCATTAATATTAAAGCTGCAGAGTTCTCCAAGGACATACCAGAATGCAGCACTTTTAAAAAAATAATCCTAAAACAGAATTGGACTCTCAATTTTTCAAGTTTTCAGAAGATGTTAAGCTATTCCTGAGAACTAAACTACCAAAACCTTACAGATAAACAGTAGAAAGACTTTAGAGTTCAATGTGACTAGACAGAAATAGGGCAGAAGAATTTTGAGCAAAAGCAAATCAAGTACTACTTCATCATACCTATGAAAGTACAGATTCTAAGCCATCAGCTAATCCCCAAATGGAAATCATTCACACTACTTGCCCCATACATTAATGCTCTGTTAAAATGAACACATATTACCCAGAAACATATTAAAAGCATTAATAAAAAGGTATTACTAAATCACCGTGGACCAACTGCTCAGCTGTGGTATCCGGCATATATTACCATACTTAAAACTCTTAAGTCATTTTTTGTTCTTTTTCTAAGACTGAGTTCAAGGTCACATGGATGCCAACAATTCAAGACTAGACAGAAATCCGGTAGAAAGGTTGAGCTATTTGCCCAAAGTGTTGTGGTGCCCTGAACTAAATATCTACTCTGGGAGAGGTCAACCGTGTGTCTTTTCATATAATTGTGCCATAGTTATGAGCTGGAAAGAGACACACCAGAATAAGAATAGGTCTACAGCAAGATCCTAAATGGTCAATGCTGTAATGTCTGGACTGAGATAAATCTGAGTAAATCTGGACAATCTGTACTGAGTGTCCATACTGAGATAAATCTTCACACCTTTATGATTTTCTTTAAATGTCTTATTTTGAGGTAGGGTCTCACTAAGTAGCCCAGGATGTGGCTGAAATTGTGATCCTCTTGCCTCAGAGTCCTAGAGCATACATACATAAGCATGCTTGGCAAGAAGAAACTTTTAATTATGGGATTGAGATAAAAATAAGGTACAGAAATTCATAGAAATGAGTAAGAACTAGCATGTTTGGCTTCATATATGAGAGAAGATACTTTTTCCAAGGAGTGAAAACTCAGAATTATGCTACTTTTAAGCCATAGATGGACTATCAAGAAATCGAGGTTCTTGCCTCTTACTTTCTGCGTCGAAAACTCAGAATTATGCTACTTTTAAGCCATAGATGGACTATCAAGAAATCGAGGTTCTTGCCTCTTACTTTCTGCGTCTGCTGCAACTTTCCTCAGTGTGTCAGATTCTCCTGGGGGCAGTCACACTATATCTAAGACCTTAGCCCCATCATCCGGTTACATATTACTTTGGCATCCTCTCAAAACAGCCTTCAGGCACTCAGCTCTGCTGGGCACCTCCCATTCCATTATGCCGCTGGATTTGCTGTTATTCTTTGGTAATTTTGTTGCTTGAATCTCTCTTGGTCCATACAATAGGGACTTGACCTGCTTCCTTAATTCTAATTTTAGCAGCTACCTTTCTCATTCCTTTTTTTTTTTTTTTTTTTTTTTGCTTTCATTAAAGCCCTGTTAAGACACAATCCTGTTTCCTGAAGCTAAATTCATCTTTTATATCTTACACTAGTGTCTGGGTCCCATTGCTTGGAGTAACTGCCCCCGGCCCACCTCCTGCAAAAGGCCAGTATGTGGAACACTTGATACAATGCTACACTTCATTCCTTTCATCAGAGCCAGTTCTAGAGATACTGCTTAGATTCCTAAATCCCCAAGGAAATTCTAAGTAAGAGGAAGTAACACTAGGTGGAGAAGGGTTTGGCTAGAGAAAAATTTAAGGAGACAGCAGATTTCATATATTATATTGGTGGCTCCAGTTTGGGACTTTATCAAAATTTATTATAAACTAAGGTAGCATCAAAGAGATATGGTCCTTTGGCCATAGGTCAAAGGAGTGACTGGGGAATCTCAGGTGTGTATAACTGTGCCATGAAAAATACAACGTATGTTAGCAGGCTGTAGAAATACCAGAAGTAGGTTTAGCTTAAGGAAAAAAAGAAAAGACTAAGAGTTCAGATGCTGAGCAGATGACTAGGGTGTGTGTCAGTTGGCTGTGGTCTCAGCAAACTGTGAGATGGGCCGGGAACCACTGACCAAGAGCAACAGACAACACACAAAGTATGGAGTAGAGGTCAGTGTGTGGAATTCTCAAGGGACTACCTATATGTATTCCACAAGTGTTTTTCACATTCTTGTTTGATTTTATTTATTTATGAATTAGATAGTTCATTTTCTAAAACAGACACTGCAAAAATCCTGAACATCAGCTTTTCAATACCATCTCCAATTTCTTTCATTTATTGATGCTAAAAATTGGAAAGGACCAACAGGCTGTACACACTCCCTCACTTCTCCTTTCCAACATGCTTATAGCTGGAAATCTAGGACACTTGTATAGGAACTACAGAACGGGTAGGTGGAGGACTTTTGCAAAGCTTTCCAAGCACGAAATTCTACAATATCTTAACTTGTGTGAGAATTTTACACATGCAGATACATCAGCCGGGTCATTTTATGTTCTATCATCTCCTGCAAAGACAAGAATTCTACCCAAGGGAGGTGACTGTGTAGCACATCACAGACATCCTGGAGGATCACTCCTTCACACATTCATGGGTGTGCCTGATGGGCAAAAGAGTCATGATCTGACAGATTCTTCTATGGCCAGCCCTAGACGAGGTGAAACCGACTACATAAAACAGGAAGTGTCCATGATGGGCCACAGGATTTTACACAGCTGCATTCTGAGTTACAGAAGGACACAGGAGGTGTGGCAACACGGTGAGAGGCAGCAGGCACCTCTTCTGGTCATCAGCACCATTTTGTGAGATTTTACAAACTGGCCAGGCAATACCTGTATGGGAGACTGGCCAGCAGGGGAACAGGAAGAAGGTATAAACAGCACAGGAGGCATTGTCTTTCCATTGTATTTAGACGCTAGACTAGAAAGAAAAAAAGACAGATTTGCTATTGACATTCTGAATTCATCCTACCCAGAATTACCACTTTTTCTCAATTTGGTGCTACTATCTTGAATGGGTCCTGTAACCCCTTCATCCAGTACACTGCCTCACCATGGCACTTAGGATGAAATACTATGCTCATACTGGACAATGGAGGAAGAACTTCATAATGAAACTGCAGTCAATCAAACAACACCAGCTGATGAAGGCAACTGAGGCTGAGAGAGAAGTGTTCCTAAATTTCGTAACCTGCCATCACAAACGGTAGTCTCTAGTGCTGTGCCTCTTATTGGAGAAAGCCTACTCGAGAACAGACCCTGGTAACAAAGCAATCCGAGTAGCAAAGCAATTTGTGCACCATGTAACATCGATGCTCAATGAGAAAATCCAAGAAATTGGCCATTTCTGAAGTTACTTATACTAGTTCTGTAGGAGACTGCTCTAATTGGGCCATGTACAGTGTCTGACTCCCTAGTGGTCCCACTGTTGCTGCTAGGAGCTACTTGCTTCACCTCCTGTTCTTCCCCAAACATGGCTCCAGCTCACCACCTGGAGGCCTTCACTAGCCAGTGCCAAGGTAATGCTGCAGGCCTCAAGACTGGTCAGTGCAGCCTACACACTGCTGAATTTCAGGAAGAAAATGATATGTTCGTTGACTGGAGAGCCTCATTATTTCTGCAAATAATCTATGCTGTATCTCCTCAGGAACTAAAAAAAAAAAAGGCCCATATTAAGTGAAGTGCATTTATTCTTGTCACTGTTGTGTAATCCAATTAATGGTTACAAGCAAAAGTTGTCTCAACCTGTGCCTTGGGACTTTATTTATAGCAGTTATAGACAGTGTCAGTAGAAGGGGGACATGTGCTGACCAACACATAGTGTGCACTGAAATGTGTTTCTTAAAGAAACAAAATTCAATATTTAGGACAAAGCCTGATGCTGAATATATGTACTCGGTTACATCTTCGATTTTTATTTCAACTACGAATGACATAAACTGTAGACTGACAAGTCCTCTATTTTTTTTTTCTAAGCTCCACATAGTTCAGTTAGGAACTGCTGACAACTCCACGGAGCAGAGAGAAGATCTTCCCTCTGCAGACATGTCTATAATATGGAAAAGGAAGTCTCTCATTCCAAAAGCTGCTGCCGTAATGCTGAAGGTTCAGAAGGGTAATCACACTAAGCACACTTGCTTTTCCTGGATTCTGCTGTTACAGCGATGAATTGGCTAAATATTCCAAAATAGAGAACTACAAAAACTGAAAGAGCCTGCATTTCAATAAGAGAAAGGACAGTGAAATTAGGAAGCGAAAGCAATGCTTCCATAGATCAAATAAAACCTGGAATAGTCCCATGGACATGTTCCTTCCTGAGATTCCTTCTGAGGGAGCAGCTGTGGTTGCCTGGCCCCTGAAGCTGCCCTGCTGTGGGCAGAAAGGATCTACTTATAAAAGGCAGAACCACAAGAAAAAATATTCCACAGGTGACCAGTGAGCCAGCTTCAGTCATTTCCAGTCTGAAAAGCCCAAGATGAATTTTGTCTCCAGAGGGATACTTCTTTGCATCTTGGCCAAGTGGCATCCCATAAATACTTGGGCCCTGACAAGGTGAGCCACTCCACGGGACCCTCAGAATTCCTGGTTCCTCATGTCTTGTAAAGCCAAGGGGTGAACACTAGCTCACACCTTGTAAAAAAAAAAAATAACACACACAAGTCACCTAGGGGAGGAAAGGGGCCTTGGTGGGAACAGTGAGGGTTATTCATGTTCTAATGAGCTAGGTCCCCTCCTCCCCTGCCTAGTAGAGCATGAACACAGAAAACTGGCAGCCTGTTATTCTAGTCTATTACAGGAAGCGACAAATAAACACTGTGCTCCGGATTTTCCACAGCGATTACTTTTATAGCACCTGTGTAAGTGCACATTTCAGATCCTCTAGGTCTCTACTGTTTGTACCCGGGAGGATTCCACAAAGTGGACTGCACTAATTACTAAACACTACTTTCATTCCAGAAACAAGGCACAGGCATTCATTCCTCTATCCCCAGATCTTCGCAGTTTTTAGCGAATTAAGAATTTTAGACTGGCTCTAACGTCAATTAAACACATTTGGGCTTCAATAATAATTCTGTAGCCATGAATTTTTTAAGCGCCTCACGAATCAGAGCCAGCTTTGCCCTAAGGAATGATCCCCGTCTTTTAGGAAAGGGAAAAGATTTCCCAAGCAGTTAACTTTGGGACCCAGGGCATCTAAAATCATCTCTCAGCTCCTAGTGTCACATAAAACCATCTCTCAACTCCTAGTGTGACTTCCTCCGCTGTGATGACCGTATTTCCATGAGAGAGCGAGAGCGAGCGAGCGAGCGAGAGAGAGAGCGAGAGAGAGAGAGAGAGAGAGAGAGGGAGAGGGAGAGGGAGAGGGAGAGAGAGAGAGAGAGAGAGAGAGAGCGAGAGAGCGCCCGCGAGAGCCAGCAGCGGAGGACTTGGCTTCCAAGAGCTGTGGCCTGTTCTGCCCTCTAGCCGAGCCGAGCAGATCGGGGAGACCTAGCGAAGGATCGCGCTCCGCAGCCGCCGCGGGGCCGAGGCGGTCGGCGGCGCCCGACACGCACACGCACACGCACACCGCGGCCACCGGGCGCACGGCGGGCGGCAGGCCGGAGGCTCCGGGCGCGGTCCCCGCCGCGCGGCGCAGGCCGAGGAGGCGCGCAGGACGGCGGCCCAGCCGCGCACCCCGCTTTGACGTCGCCCGGCTGCGGCTGCAGCTCGCGCTCCCCGCACGCAGCGCGCAACGTGACCACACTCGGCCCCCGCCGCCGCGACAGCCCGCGCCCCGCGCCGCCCAGCGACCCCGCCGGGCTCGGCCCGGGCGCCGCGCGCCGCGCAGCCGGGCTCCTCCGCCGCGGCGCCCCTGGATGCCAGCGCCGCGCCGGCCCGGCCGGGGAAGCCCCTCCGCGGCGGCGCCTGCCCGCGAGCGCCCGCCCGGCCCGGCCGCCCCGACCCGCCGCGCCTGGCGGGGGCGGCGCGGGAGCCCGAGGACGCGCGGCGCAGCCCGGACCGCGCCGGCCGGGGCGCGGAAGGCGACCCCGGGGAGCAGAGGGGGTGACGCTCCGGCGCGCGCCGCGCTCCCCCGCCCCTCCCCGGCCCGGCCCCACTCCTCCTCTTCCTCCCGGCGCTCGGCGATGCGAGTCTGTGCCGCGGAACCGGATTGGCGTCGCAATGGCAACTGACGGCACGGGGGACGGCGAGACGGCAGGGCTGGGGGCTCCGGACTGCGGGCGGGCGGGCCGCCGCCTCCGCGCCGCGCCCCTCCGGGGACCTTCGCGACTTACTTTGTGAAGGAGACACCCCGGCCGCGACACAGCCCCGCTCCGCGCCCCGGCTCCGAGGCCGCTTCCTGCTCCCCGCGGCCCGCGCCCGCCGGCGCTGCGGAGCGCAGCCTCGGTCCCCGAGGGGCGCCGGCCCCCGGGCTCCGCCGGCCCCGCGCCCTCCCCGGCGCCCCGCGTGAGTGCGGCGTGCGCGCGAGTGCGTGTGTGTGTGTGCGCGTGTGTGCACGAGTGTGGGGCGTGCGGGGCTCCCGCGCTCCGCCCGCGGCCGCCACCGGGGAAGGACGGACGGACGGCGCTTCCTCCCCGGGCAGCTCGGCCGGGCGCGGGCGCGAGCCGAGCGCGCCTGGCCGGCCGCCGGCCTCCGGAAGGTCCCCCCGCGGCCCCCCGCGGCTGGACATGTTCGTGCTCACGTGAAGATGGATTTAGTGTGCGGGCTCGTGTGGCTGCTGACCGTGCTCCTGGAGGGGATCGCCGGCCAAGGAGTGTACGGTGAGTGCCGGCGCCGGGCTGTGGTGACCTTGTGGTTCTTGGGCTGAACGGGCTCGACTCGCGCCCTGCCGGGGCCCCTCCCGGCGTGGCGTTGGATTTACGCGTCCTCGCGGTGCTGGGAGCGGCGAGCAGGCGGCGAGCGCGCTGCGGATTGGGCTGCGAGCGGCTCCCCGGGCGCAGGCACTCGGGCTCCGAGTTGGGTCGGGCCGGCAGCCTTCCTTGATTGATTCCCGCTGTGAACGCGAGCTCCAGCGGTCTTTGATTTAATAATGATCTGGCGCTTGGCACGCTGCGGTGTCGGTGCCGCTGTTCCTCCCTCCCCGGGAGTCTCGGAGCGAATGTCACCTCAGTAAGTCTCCCCACCCCTCTCAGTGTCCCCCCACCCCGTCTTCCTCTCCCTCAACACCTTTCCTCCTGTTCTGTGTGTGTTGCCTACACGGCTTGATTTTCCTCCTCGCGAAGTGAGGGACAATCTAGTTGCGTTCTGCATGGTTGCCATGAGCACTGACTTGGGGAGGGGAGATCGCGGGCAGGATTCTCAGTGCCAGACACAATTAAGGGACGTGTTTGTGTGAATGGATGAGCCGATGCATGAATGAACGACCTGACCGGCAAGTCCGCGCCTCTGGGCTCCAGGGCAGGACACCCGCTTGCTGGGATGAAACTCAGGCTCAGCTCCGCCTCAGAAAACCCACCTCTGGGAGGGCCAGGACGCGGGGAAGGGTGAGCTTTTAAACTGGGAGGTTTTGAAGTCCTCAAACGCACACCCAGCTTCCTGTGCCTGTCAGCAGTTGGCACTCTTGGCTTTCTGCATTGAAATTTCTCTCTGACACACACACACACATACACACACACACGCACGCACCCACCCACCCTGCTAATAGGCGACAACAGTCAGTGCCCCAAAAGGAAAATAAGTTTTTGGTTTTCAGGGTGTGATGCTGAGGTTAATGTTAAGACAGCTGGCCGAATCTTCTCTACAGTGTGTCTCCCACACCCCAGTATCTTTGGGATATGTGCTGGAAAGCCAGACCACTTTGCCACTGGTCTCATTCTGGAATTCGGGCCCTAGACCATGGCTGCTCTGGAGCAAGAAGGCCACAGTATCTGTGGAAGTGTGGGAGCTTCCCTTGCAGCCCCTAGGACTGGCTGCGGAGTGGTCATGGCTGCCCAGGGACCTGGAGTCTTAAAACTCTCCGTGTAGTGTGCACTTGGCAGGTGTTCAAGGAGGCAGGTGATCCTGTTGAGCCTTTTCCTCTTTCCGCTTTTCTGGCTAGGTCCCAGTGAGAGCGCTTGTCCTTCCATCACTCCATCTGCCAAGGAACTGTAGTTCTCCTGCCTCTAAGCATCTATAATATCCCTTTTCTCCAGCCTGTCTTTCCCAAATGAAAGACAGTTTGGAAGCTGCCGTGGATGTAGCAGTGACGACAATGGTGCTCTTGGTGGTGGTGGTGGTGTGTGTGTGGTGCCTACTGTCCCCAAAACCTGACTGATAGCCGGAGGTGGAGCCTGAGGAGGGCAGAACTCAGTGGTTTCCTGGCCCTGATGGACTCTTGTCTAGTGAGAAGCTGAGAGAACCAGATTCTAGAGAGGAGGGATGCCAGAGATGATTTCCAGATAGCTCTTCCTTAGGCTGGAGCATTCTGAATCCTTCTTGCCCCATGTTCAAATTTATATTTTTCTCTCGTTGCCTCAGATCATCCCATTAAAAAGACTTTTGGCTTGCATTTCTAAATTGTGTGTGTGAGACAGTGTCTGAGTGTGTGTGTGTGTGTGTGTGTGTGTGTTTCAGTGCACCTGTGTGAATATGCAAGGGATTTCTGAGAAATAAGAAAATGTGGGAAGTGGGTGGAATGCTGGAACTGGAAGGATGGCCTTGTTTTCCTGTTGCTTTGGGTTATTCCAATTATCTCTCTTGGGAAGTCTACTGTTGAGATATGGGAAAGGGAAAAGTCCAGCATTTTATATAGTGTAGGTAAAAAAAGAAGCAACTTTATATTTAAAATGATCCCATCCTTATGAGAAGTAAAGAGGAAGGCAGTTCCACTACTGAGTTGCTCGCGATGAAGATGGGTCTTCATTTTGTCTTGTTTTACTGTCGATGTGGTTGTTAGTCACTTAGCTTGGAAAAGAATTGACTTTGCATGAAAATTTATTAATTGTCATATCTGGCTGTGATAAATATTAAGTTATTAATTGGGTGAACAAATTATACACATATACACATATATGTATATATGTATATGAATGTTTATATAATATCACATTTCAAGTCTATTTTACATATCACAGATAATAGGATTTCAATGTGTGTTCTGGAACTTGTCTCAAGTGCATATTCTGGGATTTCTCCCAAGACTTTCTATGTCAGAGACACAGGGCATGGGTCCCGGCAGTCTCTGTTTATCACCTTGGTGATACACACTGGAGTCTGAGAACCAGTGTGACATAGTCTTACACTTTTTATTATTTTGACTCATGACCTTTGTTAAAATAGTTTTGTTTTATTTGTTGAAGTACTGGTAGGAAAGAGAAGCTTATTTTTTAGTTGAAAATTGAGCAGTTATATATGACACATGGAAGATTTAGTGTCATGATACAGATTGTTTTGCATATTGTAATTAAAGATCTTAGAAACGGATTAATTGAAAAAGCAGGGCAATTTTAACCAGAAGCTTCAAAAACCTAGGTTGGAACTTGGCCTGTGGAAAGGTTGATATTCATACATCTTTTCATTTGCCTGTATTTACCAGATGTGTAACCATTCATAGTCTACACAAAATATTATTTCTTAACCTTGTGTTTTAGTAACTACATCCAAGAGGAAATAGCATTTTCTAAGTACCTCAGGCCACCCCTTCACTCTTCCACTTTCTGCCTGGAAAATTCTAAGAATGAGATTTACAAGCTAAAGTTATTAAATGGAGAAGTTTTAGTGCATAGGTAGGTGATATTATCTTGAGTAACATGATCTTCATCCTAATACACTCATTCTGCCTGGCAACTGTGGGCACTATATTAGTAAAAGTTTCTGTCACAGACCTCAGAACTTCTTGTTATGGCTCTGCGATTTTGCTAAGCCAGTTGTACAAATGCTGACTTTTATAGATGATGTGGCAGTTGGGTAAAGGAGATGAATCTTTAACTGCTGTCTTCCTGTACCACTAATTCTAATGCCACTAAAAAGTATTTGTCCAATAAGTTGTTTATATATTTCATTTCAGATAGGACATTACAATAATATAAAGTGTTTGAAAACACATTGGAAAGAAAATTGCCAAAAGCTTTTCATATGAGAGTGCGTAAAAAAGTCATGTGGGTTTCTTAAGATGACAGTTTAAATGGATAATATGCATTTGAAGATGTTTGTGTACTTTTAAAAATTCATGTTCTTAAGCAATCAATTTTACCTTCTGGAGTCTTAGAAAGTTACTTGCATTAGCTTTTTTCAAGAATATTCCTAGAATTTTAAAGTTTTGTTTGAATTTTTTTTTTGGCCTCAGCACCACTAAAAACAAGTCATTAAAGGTGCAGTGAACTGGTTTCAGTTTGGGGTGTTTTACTTTGCTCCTCTCAAATTGGGCTAGGTTTAGGAAAATTAACTTGACACAGTTTTGAACTCCACAACGTAAGTTAAAGCTATGTGTATGCTTCCTAAAATGCCTACACCTGGGGATCCGGAGCTTTTATCTGGTTTTGAAAGTTTCCTCTGATAGTGAATTGCTTAGGCTTTTAAATTGTTTTCTAGAGATCCTACTAATAATAGCAATACAAAAATCATACTTCCTATAAACATCTCAGTTGGCTTGATTTATTTATTATTATTTATTATTTATTTATTTATTTATTTTGAGACAGAGTCTTGTTTTTTTGTAGCCCAGATTGGTTCTGAACTCAGAATCGAGTCCGTGCTGACCATGAACTCCTGGAAATCCTCCTGTCTCAGCCTCACGAGTGCTGGGATTACAGGAGTGTGCTACTACGTCCAGCTTATGTGGTGCTAGAGAATTGAACCGAGGGCCTTGAGCTTGCTTGCTGGGCAAGTTCTCTAACTACTGAGCTATTCCTTCAACCCCTGAGTTCGCTTGATTTTTTTTTTTTTTAAAGAAAAATCCTCTATTGTTTCACTGCATTTTTTACTTAAATTTTTGCCGGTGATTTTGCCCTTAATTTCCAAGGACATAACCAAAATCTTAAGGTTTCATTAATACAGATAACATCCAAGTTGTATTGGGCACCAAATCAACGCGTTGCTTGGTGCCCTGAAGTAATTAATGAACTGCCTGAGAATAGCTTCCAAGGTGTGCTAGAAGCCATGAGTAGAGGAAGTTGAGGAAACACATGTGTTTGACCCATTATCTCAACTCAAGGAGTGTCAGTAAATCTCACATGTTTTAAACATAACATCCTAGACAGTAGGTGGACAAAAATGGCTTTGGGGACTTGAAAAGAAAGAGATGAGTGAGGCTGGAAGCCTCAGGGAGAAATTTTAGACTGTCAGTGGGTATTGTTGGAAATACCAGGATGGGCAAAATCATCCCAAGTTACATTGGTTGGGATTTTTGTCAAGGTTGGAAGTGAGGAGGCTCTGCAACGAGGAGCTGCGTTTGACTGCATTTTGTTCTGTGTGGACAAAGGGTGGACGGGGGAAGCTCATGTCGATGAATGCCCCTTAAAAAGTCTATTTGAAACTCCGTTACTCACAGTCAGCTGTGTCTCTCATCCTGTCCTTCACCGCACTGCCTTGCATCTTGATTCTCTTGCATTGCTCATACTTCTTGGTCACCATCACAGAAAACACAAGCCCACTGTATTTTGAGATTACTCTTGCACACCTAAGATTGTTCTTCCTGTCTATTTTACTAAGGTTTTGCTTGTGAGTCGGCAACTTTTTAATATAATATTACTTCCTTATGTCCTGTATGTCCCTAGGGAAGTCCCTGAATTGGCTAATTAATATTTAAGATCAAGCAGGTTGTATGTCAAGACCAAACAATCTTTTTATCATGGAATCAGTGAGGGTGCCATGGTTCAGACAATTAGAAGTCAGAATGAGAAGTTTAGGGATCAGGTCCTTCTGGTGAGTAGATGTCAGGAGTGGAATTCTAGGAACGCAGTTTTGTCTTAATGTCTCTGCTTAATTTTTATCCTCTCTGGTTCTGAGTCTTGAAATTAATGTTATGCCATTGCAATTTTTCTTTTCTAGTTGTGGGCCAACTGAAACCTTTCTTGAGAAGGAAGCTGCAGGGAAACTTTTCTGAAAGAGCATGATGTGAATTATTTTGAAATTCATTATTTTAACATAACTTGTGTAAGGTTCATGGGGATGTGATTATAGCATGAGCCTCATAGGTTCAGCTGGTGTCTTATTTAGCTAGTGTGGGGAACTATACTTAGGCTGCTTTCCAAGTAGAGAGGTGACTCATCACTCATATGCTGTGGCCTGGTCCTCGTGCTTTGGGAAGAGTCTGTAAGAGATGTGCTAAAGGCTTGGAACCCACAAAGGCAAATGCAGATAGCCACAGGTATCAGCCTGATCCTGAAACTAGTGTCTAGAGTCTGTGCTTTGCGGCAGGTAAAGTTATGGTCTCAGCTGAGGATTAAATTGAGGATGATCTTCGTTCCTCTCATTGTTGGATATACTGGATGGATGTGCATAGTATCATATTGAATGTATTTCATATATGAACAGGTGAACATTTTAGCTTCATTATAATTGCTATTAACTGAATGGTCTGGCCAAATGAAATTTCATTTCTTTGCTTCAGTGACCACCAATATAAATAGATTTCATTGAGCAAACTGAACACATGATTGCATTCATAGAGAACTGCATCCTGTTTTTATTTTCAAATCCAATTAATGAACTTTTGATCTTGAAAAATTATAAAATTGTGAGAGGAGGCCTTAGGATGTTGTTAAATCATTCCACTGATTTATGACACAATGGTTTTACCATCATGTCAGGCAGTTGAAGGTCCTAAACTGCTTATGAATTTTTCCCCATAATCCAGGCAGATTCACTGGATAGATTTTTTTGTTTTTGTTTGTTTGTTTTTTCACTCTGCTGAAAGCTTTCACACACTATTATTAGGACACGAACTTAGTTATTTTCTGTTTCATACCAGTACAATTCCATTCTCGTTCCTAATTGCAATCATGTGCTGATCCATGTAAGCTCTTTTTATGTTGGTTTTTTGCTTTTTTTCATTCCAACCTTATATCATAAAATATTTTCTTTCCTACTGATGTTACTGATTGGATTAAGAGTGATGATTTCTCTTTCTTAATCCAAATTCTATATTCCCTGGGTGTTTACAATCACATGAGAGGATTTCAACAACTAGGAACCTGTTTTTGGAATCTCATTCATTTACATTAGATTTATCATTTCATATGGCAGGATGAAAGTTATTACATATTATCATATAACCTATTTTTTCTGTATTTTAGAATGCTAACTCTACAGCATTGCATAAAATTAGGAGACATCAATTTCTTGCTAATTGCGGGCAAACCTATTGAAAGACCATTGTGTGGTAGGCAAATGAATTAAGTGTGTGACACGTTGCCATATCTGAGTGGAGTACTTCTTATCTTGTCTTTTAATGAGAACAAGGAGAAAATAATTAAGTGATTTTGTGGCACGAGGACCATGTCTGCCTGAGAGAGGAGGTTGGCGTCCAGATCCTAATGGATAGCACCTGAGGCAGCTGACACCTGGAAAAAGGGCAGTGTGGAGTAAAGGTCATTAGAAAAATGTATCTGCCCTTTAAGTAATGACAAACAGCAAAATCATATTTTATTTTCCAAAGTAACTAGAACTTTGCTCAAGTGCATCAGAGTAAAAATGAAAAATGTTTGCTGTCTGGCTGAAGGACATACTCAGGGAAATTTTTCTGGTCTCTTGAAGCAAGAATGAGGGAATACTGAGTTCTTAAATAGGCTTATGTTTGCTGTGGGATACATTGTTTTTCTGGTGGTCAGTTGTGGGCTTCGGAATATAAGAGGAGAGCTGGACTTAGATGAAGTCACAGGGCTGGTCTCTCTGTTGTTTTGAGTGTAACTATGAATCTGGGCCAGTATCTCCTTGGGTGGAATTTTTAATGAGGAGGGAAAGAGGTTACTGTGAGGATCCCAAGAAAGTTAGAAAATGATCCAGGAAGACCGCCTACTTTTTAGAATGCATGACCAGTTGGAATTCTATGCATATTTATGTTAAATTCGAGTAATCTCGGTCAACAAAGTAATGTATAGCCGCTATGTATAATTCACATAACTGTGTAATAAAGCAAGACTGTAAACTCAAAGAGGTCGTAAGTTCAATGAGATAAAAGTGTATGGATAAAGAAATACAACAAAGCAGTATGAAAAATACACAAATGTTTGTGCCTAGGCAAAGAGAATAATTATAGTTGCTGTTGCGGCCAAACTTGGAAAACTGGGGGAACGTCTCAAGTTGAACGTTTTTAGTGGGTCGGGATAACACAGAGAGGGAGGAAAGGCGTTGCTGTGTAGGGATCCCAGCTCCAGGGCTGGTGGGACAGAAGGAAAAAGACCTTCAGTTTAAACAAAACCTGAGGAATTTCTTCAGACTTCAACCCAACTACAGAGAGAATTTGTTCTTCTGTTGTAGCTATCTAACATCTGAGGGTAGGGCTTCCAAAAAAAAAAAAAAAGTGTGTTGTGTGATATTTTGGAACTTGCTCGTACACTGATGTTGTGACCTTGGAGAGATGATGTCAATTTGAGGCAATCAGGAACCACACCTGGGTTAGGGTTTGCTCGCCAAGCCTAGAGTAGGCAATTGAGAACCAGCTGGGTTAGAGTGTGAGTGATTTGTGGGCCAGCAAATGAGGGAAGAGCATACACCGGATGTGGATGGGGGCGGCCCAACTGGGAAGTACAAAAGAAAGGAAGGCTGCCGGGAACTTCCTCCAGCTTCTTCCTCTGGGGCAGCGCTTGCTTTCCCAGTTGTGTGGGAACGTTGACTTCCTATGCCCAGCCGGTTTTCATCACAGATTCGCTCCAGTCTCGACTTGCGCCTGACCCTCCCTCATCTTCAGTCTCGGGTCTTCGTCGTTTTTCTTCCAACAACCGAGATTCGCAGCCTACTCTCACTTGCTGTCCTGGGGTCCTGGACGGCAGTTCTGCTTATGGGATCCTCCAGTTCTTGCTTGTGCACGCAGCCATTTTGGACTCTCTGGCCTCCGACTTGTAAGCCTTCCAAATAGATCCTTTTTCTTACTGTTTCTGTAAATTTTGCCTTTTGAAAGAACCCAGAGTAGTAGAGATGTCTATCAAGATTGTGAGTTGGTCATTGTTCAGCATGCAGCCCGCTGACCTGTCCTTCAGAAGACGGGACGAATGTCTCAAGGGTTCCAGGGGGCCACTTGGAAAGCTTGGAGCCTAGGTAGCGGCTCATTTCAGAGTCAAGAGTCAAAGACTTTTCAAAGCTATTTTAGCGTCTGGAAAATAAGCAGGGCCCAGAAGCAGCAGACTGTGGGTCCAGAATGACTTAAAACATGTTGTTTCTTACGAACGTACAGCCACGGAGATGAATGCTCAGCCTTCATGACGAGAGACGTGTGTGTTTTCATGACTGGCTTCTATTCCTGCACAAGGCAGCGGGAAGCAGCTGGAGACTGTCAGGTGAGTTGGGCTTTCTTTGTATTTAGCTGCTGCTTCACTGTGTGACCTCAGGCGAAACTCTTAATCTCCAGGCCTCAGTTACTGGATTTCGTAAATT
The DNA here is from genome assembly GCA_004027205.1 of Ctenodactylus gundi. Classification (NCBI taxonomy): domain Eukaryota; kingdom Metazoa; phylum Chordata; class Mammalia; order Rodentia; family Ctenodactylidae; genus Ctenodactylus; species Ctenodactylus gundi. The sequence goes on from PVKB01001583.1 coordinate 209,890, forward strand.
GTTACAGGAATGGAATGATGGGTAGGGGAATGTCAATTTTAAAAAATCGTGTCGGCATTTTGTTGTGTTAGTGACAGGGTCTGACTTTGTTGTTGAGACTATTTCTGAATTCACTGCGGAGACCAGGCTGGACTGGTCAGCCCCCAGACTACTGGAATTATTGAAGGATGCCACCACACCTAAGTGTTATGTGGGGTTGGAAGATTGGACGTAGGGCCTTCTACTAGTCAGAACACTAGTCACTGACCTACAGCCCTAGCCTCTGTATTTGCGTGGAAACTTCATTCTTGAAAATTTACATTCTGACGCTGTAGCCATTGAACCTTGTGAGGAGATTGTCAGGTGGTTGTTTGGGATTAGAGTGAGGAGGTAGTAAATAACGGGTAAGTAATAATTCTTTTCTAGAAAAAATAAAGTGCATCAAAATTCAATGTATCAGCAAAAAAACAAGTGGTTTATTTTTGTTAACAATGTTAGAGGCCAACTTTCAGAAACCCACCATAAAGCAATTAAGGCAAGATAAAGATCTGTATTGACACCTGAGGGATCCTGCTTCTCAAGGTGAGAATACAGAGAATGGCCCTGAACCAGGACAGCACAGGGTTGATAGAGGGTTTTGGAAGGGGAGGTGACATAGGTATAGCATTATTACACAAAAACCAATCACAATTACATAGCATCCATAGTAACAATATCAACCACTTAAAATCTATAAGGTGTCCATTACATTTGATGGGACCTAATCACACACAACTAGGGTTCTTTGAAAATGACCAATTATGAAGAGGGCTTAAGAGCCCACGTGGGGCTGAACTGTCTGTCAGCCCATGTGTGCCTGGTCTCTGGAAGGTGTCTTAAAGATGGATGAGAGTTGATACTGTGTTACCCATCAATGTACCCAGGCGTCAACAAGGCACCAAGAGCGAGATGCAGAGGTGAGAAATGAGGCTATAAATCCTAAGGGTTACAAATCATCACAGCACCTAAAGTTCACGAGAGTGTCACGAATGCCCTAAGGTGACTCACTGGGCTAACTCAGTACTCTGCTTAGTGTCATAGCAATCCTCATCAAATCTTTACAGCAAACCCACAGCACACAGTTTAGCCCATCAGAAAAGGCTCTTTGAAATAGTACTTAGAAGAACAGTACAAAATGGAGTCACTTAAGTATGGATCAAAACTTTAATGATTACACCTGTATGGGATATTAGTGTGCACACAAACAAGCTTTTTGGCATTGTAGCCTATGTGCCCATGGAGGTGACATTGTGTGTGAGGTTAGTGTCCTGCTTTCAGCCCACAAAGCTTGCAGTTTTTCTTTCTGACCCCTTATAGTGGTGGCTCCCAGGAACCTGGTAGTCTCTTAATTTTGGAGCTTCAAAGAGCATTAGTACAACCTAAACAATATGGTCATGGGGGAATTTGTGCTTTTGTAAGTGTTTGCGAAATATATGTATAAAACTTATTTTGTATCAATGTTAGTGGTATTCTCTAGTTGGAGACTAATTGAAAAATAATGGTATATAAAAGTGATTTATTTCAATGAAAAAAAACCCTAGGGGTATATATGTAAGAATATTTCTGATTGGGCCTGAAGGAATGGCTTAGCAGTTAAAGTGCTAAAGTGCTTGCCTAGCAAGTGCTAAATCAGGAGCTAAGTACCTGAATTCAATTCCCTAGCACCACATAAGCCGAGTGTGGTGGCACAGGTCTGTAATCGCAGCAGCATTCGGGAGGCTGAGACCGGAGGATTGCTGTGAGTCCAGGTCAGAGAGCAGGAGCCCCTGAAGGCCAGGCAGATTATCTCCGCATCTATTTTGAGACAGGTCTCACTAGGACTGTAATTGATCTGACTGGCCTGGAGCTTGCAGTCTTCTTGTATTAGCCCCTCAGTGCTGGGTTTAAGGCCCTGCATCATTGGTATGTAGGTCTTTCTTTATGTGGGTTCATGAAAATAGACTTGTCAAAGAAAGTGTGGCTCTCTTCTATAATGATCATTCTCAACAAGGCTGTCAGCTGCACAATAATCTCAAGTCACTATGAAAACAGGTTTAGAAGCCTCCCCTACTCTTCTCAGATGAGGATATCTTCAAGGGATGTGGCTGGAGATAATCCTGCCTGGCCCTCAGGGGCTTGTACTCTCTGATTACTTCCTGTGTCTCTGTCTCCTGTGTCTCTTGTCTTCCTGTGTCCTGCACCTGCAGCAGCTGGCCTGGAAAGTAGCCTTGTTCCTGCACACCGGGACTTTGCTGTTGAACTCTGTTATCACTAGGATACTTGGGTGACTACTTCAAAAGCGTTTATTTGTCGCTACTGAGACTTGTGTATTTCGCTCAGAGCTGCCTTACAGAAAGAAATACTTTGAAACTTTAGTGTTCAACTGCTTTTGGTGTCAGGAAAGGGCAAAGGATACATGTACAAACATGAATATGCACTATGGACGTACCTTTGTATATGTATGACATGTGTATGTACTCTTAATGTAAATTTATTAAGAATATATATGCATATATATACATATATATGCGTGTATATATACATATATATGCGTGTATATATATATACATATATATGCATATATATATGTATATATGAGTGTGTATGTTTATGTGTATGTATATCTCTAGAGTGGGTCTTCTGGAGTGGCAGCTTAAACTCATGGACTGGGTGGATTTTCAGCTTCCACTTAAAGCAGAACCTGACTTAGTGTCCACAGCAGGGTACATGATTCCTCCCCTCCCCTTCATTTGTTTTCAAATATCTTCATGGATACCCTCATGCTGATATCATTTGTGATTCTAACAGATCGCCAGTAGAAGTGCTACTTCCTTTCTTTTTCACAGTTGATGACACAGAAGTGATCCTTAGCTGTACAGCCACGCTACATACAGTTTATTTTACCTGCACAACAGGGATGTCTATGGTTGAAGCCCAGCCCCCCTTGTGTACTCAGAATAACATCTCTTCTGTGCTGTTGCTCTGGCCTTCACAGTGGCTTTATTCTTTTTTAGGTGAGTTTTTAGTGTATCCAGTGCATCTGTGTTTACACTTGGATGATACCCAAGGACATACATTACACAAACTTAAGGGACTGATTTTTCATCGTTTTCGTCTGTGATTGAAAATTATTTCAACAGAGTATATAGTATTTTTAATAAAATAATTACCATTTATCAAGTATATGCTACATCTTGTGTTAGAAGCTTTGTATTCCTTCTGCTCTTCTTTGGGCTTTGAGTTAGATTGGAAACCTGAAATTTGCGCAGTTTAAATAGCTGCCATGTAGTGGCTGGTGGCTAAATTTAGAATCACGTATGATGTGTATGTAACAATAACTTTGATATATTTTATCTATAGTATTAAAATTGTGCCCAAATGTATAACGGTACTTACTGTGATTAAAACATGCAGTTTAGCTCACATTATGCAGTACATGAAACATACCTTTGAAATTTATGATACGTTTTAGCCTTTTGCCTGATAAATACACATGTACATACATACACATATATGTGGGTTGCTGATGTCAGCATATTGTACCACACAGTTTTCTTTCTTAGAATAGAAAGATAGAACATATGTAAGTATATAATCTACGTATTTTGTTTTTCTTAAAATGTCCATTCTGAAGACTCTCTATAGTATAATTTCGGGGCTGATATCTGATTTTAATCTTATTTATAGTTAGTGACCTGTAAAAATGAAGAAATGGCTCTACTTTATGTTTTGAGGATGTAGTGTTGTTCCTCCATGAAACCAGAGTGCTTTAAAAAAGCCAATTCACTGTCAGGTGTATCTCTTCATTTTCCCCCAGGCTGATTAACAATCACTAGCCTTGAAAAGATAGATAGTTAAATGGCATATTTGGCCTGATTTTTGCCTTGAGTTCCCTCCAGGTACTACTTGAATGTTATTTTTTTTCTTTTTTTACTGTACAGAGTTAATCGAGGAGACTCTGTCATTTGGTTACTTTTCTTGAAAATCTTGTTGCGCTCAAGAGGACAGTTGATTGCAAGCTTTGCCCTTTCCTTAGCTCCTAGTGACTTCCTCTAGCCTCAGAGCTTACAAATTAGTGCAGCGTACTGATTTGTTTTAGGCGGTTAGCTACAGCATTTGCTACTATGAAAGTCATTTTTTCCTTTGCCTTTTGAATGCAGTTATTGTGTCATAGAGTATAATCCTGTACCATTCTGGTGATTGTGTGATTGATACAGAAACTGCTTCGATGGGAAACCATTTCGAGAGAGAACAGGAAAGGTATTATGTTCAGCTGTAGTGCCATGCATTTCTAAGTAGCTGATGTTTTCTTTAACTGATAACCACCCCCAAATTTTCATAGGCAATGGAGTCTTTAAGAACTTTAATTCTTAATTCAATCTGGCTGCAAAAGCACTGCCCTGAAATTACACATTCACATTCGACGACTCGGAATCCATTAATTCTGTGCTGTAACTGTGTTGATATTGAATTTTAAAGCCAGATCTCTCTATTTTAAAAACACAGAGGAGCATGGCTTTTGTGAATTCTTTTTCTAAACAGTGGTTTCTTCATACTTGAGCCAAATACTTGATGATAAAGAGACATGACTTTTCCACACTAAATGCTGTCATATTGTATGGTTGTGTGGGCCCTGGTGTGTTTTGTAACCAAATAGTTCAAACTAAGCTGTAAGGCTTTTGTGAAAGAATAAAGTAAATTAGTCAAATCCAAGTTGAGAAGCGTTTAATGGGTTTTGTATTTTTACTACTTCACATACTCAATGCTGTATTTGGAGTACTTGGTAGAATATAGTATACCAGCTTTATATGTCATTTTCCACTTCCAATTTTATAATATCTTAGATGCGTGTTCTGTTTTGGGTGAAGTGGATGGTAACTTAATCATCGAGGTATAAAATTATACACTTACGGTTTAAGTGCATCTGTATATTTGATGATTTATCATTTTACTAAATTTTATATTAATAATTTAATGAATGTGTCTAAAATATGGAGTTGACATTCTGTTACAAAGGATGAAGCATGACTCTTAAAATTAAGTATTCATTGGTTATGATGAAAATTAAAATCTAGATTTTTCTTAAAAATTACTCTAAATTTTATTTAAAACTACTTTTTCTGGTGGTTTAACAATGACATCTAATTCATTTTTTACGTAGTTGCCATCATCCCAACAAGGGTGAAGTTGTAGAGCTTTTTAAGATTTTTAATGCAGGACTCATTCTTCGAATGGATCACACATATGGTAAAGCCAATGATGAAAGATAGTAAGGCAGACTTCCATTGTACTGTTGTACTGTGCCCTTGGGATTGAACTTGAAGTTGCGTGGGTAGGAGTGGATGTGTTCACCTGGTAATAGAGGTAGCCTAGACAAACAGGATATCATTTACTGAGCTTCTGGGATGGCGTATTTCCTAGCGTGCTCAAGGTCCTGGGTTCCTTCTTTAGAACCACAAAAAAACAAGAATTACTGCTGTCACAGAGAAATACAAGGTCCCCAGATCATGGGGATTCACAGTATAGATCAAATCAAGGGAGGACTTGGCCTCTGCGTGTCATAGGATGGCTTC
>PVKB01001583.1:215559-389857 GCA_004027205.1 Ctenodactylus gundi
CCCCCCCCCCCCCCCACCGCCTTTCCACTAATCACTGAATGCAGGCTCCTCCTGGTTGTGGGCAGTACCTCTGGGTGAGACACAGCCTTTGATTGAAGCACACTCTGGGAAGAACTCAGCTGTAAGCTTTCAGCAGCTAGTGCTCTGGAAAGTTGAGAGAAGGTGCGTCTTCATGCAGAAGGGTTCAGAGTGTCACTGTGAAGCTCATAAACCTCACCCTTTGTGCTGCTTCTATTTGCTTGCTTAGAAGAGTTCATCTCATATGAAAACTGGTCTTCCTGGAGTGGCCTCATTACATAGGGAGTCCTTTTTTCTTTTTCCCCAAGGTGTAGTATAATAGGTCTTTATTTAGAAACAGAGGGTAGAGGAGTAAGGTAGAGGGGCAGAAGCTCCCACTATGTGGGAGGGGATCCTGAGTGGGTTCCCCCTTCTAAGGAAATCTTACAGGAGGAAATTTACCGGGATGAATTTCAACCTCTCATGCTGTTCCTGGTCTTAAACTCACAACTGTTACTCATTATCCCATTTTTTTTCCCACTACCCTTATAGGACTCTCTTGCTCCTAGCTAGTAACTGTGGTAGACTAGATAGAGACTTGATGGCATGACCCTGAAGGGCCTGCCATCCTGGCAATCACGTCGTTCCCAGGCCATAGCCGTTGCATTTGTGATTATTTTGATTAGGTAGAGGAGGACCATCAGGTATTTGAGTGGGTCATCTGAGTGCCAGATGTCTTCTTGCCTACCTTATGTAACAGGCTCCTGTCTCCTGCAATCAGATCTAATTATCCCTGCCTGAGAGGCAACTTCTTTTTTTGACTGCTTGTCTTTTGTATAAGGAGACTTGAAGTGAACAGGTGACAGTTGTCACGATAGCTTGAGACCCTTGTGGCTACAGGGGGAAGTGTTCTCTTAAGAATCATCATATCTTACTTACACAGAGCCTAAAATTATGGTGGCCAGAAGCATGGATACCCTTCATGTAACCAAGTACCACATAAACTTAGCTCTTACACCTGTGTATTCTACTTGTTGGGGACGCAGCTACATCTAATCATTGATTGGGACTCTACTATAGGCTAGTGTGATATCTAGTCTACTCATCCTGTTGTATTTAACCTACTTCAAAAGAGTGTTCTACTGTTCTGTCTGACTAGTAACTTGCTTGTGTGTGATGCAGTAATACTATTTTTAGGCTTTCATTGCTACACTTTTTAGTAGATCTTTTTTTCAGTGCAATCTTACAAGAGATGCTATGTTGGTGACTTATGTATTCTAAAGGCTGTTAAATTGCAGTGTTTGCAGAGGCCCTGTAGGCAGGAAATAAAAACTGGTACCCAGAGTGCAGGTCAGGTCCATTCAAGATGAATTTCTGCTAATCATTCAGGTCTAAATGGAGTCCAGTACACTCGGTTGTCTCCAGGTGATTGCGTAGTCTCTGGGGAATGGTGCATCCCTGGCTTCTCTGCTAGGTTGGGCATGAAGTTGCAGGTAAGTCAACATTCATTAGTGGTGGGCTTGTAAAGAATTCAACATATGCATGCAACTCATGCTGCTTACTGTGACATCGTCTGTTTGGTACCAACAGTAGAGTGAGCCAACATTGAGATGGTTGATGACAAAGTGATTGAGGTCAGCTGTTCACATCATGTATGGATTTTTTTTTAGGCTGACTTTCATACTGGTCAGAACAGCTTTTGTTCACCCCATAAATTTTAGGCTCTCTCCTGGGAAGACGAGAAGGTGGAGAGCAGCTTCATATCTGGAGGCTGGAGTCACTTGGTGGCATCTTCTTTCATCAAGTGTGGTGGTTAATTCCAGCTGATACCTGGAATGTGTAGTGGGGTGGCAGGTAGGACCTTACATGAGGCCTCTTCATTTGAGCTCTCCTATAATGTGGGTTTCTTAAAAGCATCTTAGGTTGGATCCTAAGATGAAGCATTATGAGAGGGTAGATGTGTTTTCTTGGAACGATGTCTTGAAAGTCTCATGTGTCCACACCATTGTGCTCTGTTATTTGGGGCAGAGACAGAGGTCTGGTCAGATTAAAAGTAGGGGAGTATAGATTCCATTACTTGATGGGAATAATGTCAAAAGTTCACTTTTAAATAGGACTCGGAGTGGAGGAAACATTAAGCCTTCTTTTGAACATACAGTCTGCCCTGCCTCTTCCATGTTGATACACTGTCAAAGGGGCAACAACGCATTATATGGAATCTCGCTATGCCCTGTCCTTGTGGATGTTGTTGTTTTGTGTGCACGTGTGTGTGTGTGTGTGTGGGGGGGGGTACTTTCATTTTCATTTTTGAGACAGGGTTGCACTGAGTCACCAGGTTGCCCATGCTAGGTTTGAGCTTGTCGTCCTCCGGCCTTAGCCTTCCAGAATTACAGGCCTGTGCCAGTGGAGTCAGCTTTGACCACTTTTGTGTGGGGGCACAGGCGTACGTGCCTCTTCTTCTGAGTTATTCTTGGTATCTTATGTTACTTCTTTTGTTCGGGCCTCCAACCACCAACAGCCAAACTACTGCTGCCAAGAAGGCTTTGTATTTTCTTAACCTCAGCCACTGCTTTGACAGAAAATATATGATACCTGAAGTTCTGCCCACTGAGTGGATTTTTCTTCACATCTGCCTTTGACATCACCTTTTAGTGGTGCTGCAGGGCAAGGGAATTACCATATTTAATTATGCCACATATAGAGGCAACTCATCCCAGAATCTAGCTGGGACTTGGTGATTATAAGGGACTTTCTATGAAGACCAGAGTATGAGCTGCCAGAAAGGAGCCAGTGTAGCAGGGTAGATGAGGGGTGGCGGGAGGGTCTAGACAGCCTCGCCATGCACTTGTATTTTGCTTTTCTACCTGTGTTAAATTTCAGATGTGCAGTTTTTATCTAATAATAGATTGTAATAGGACCTGCTTGATCTTATGAATTGGCTGAAACCACCTGGCTTATAATGAATACTTTTGGCAACATGGTTTTTTAAAGCCTATTTTCAGGCACTCTGCCTAAACAAGGGCTCAGGAGTACACCATAAACTGTTTTCAAATGATTTGTAATTCTCTATTGTTATTAAAGAAATTTTGCCTTTCACAAGAACTTGAGGTGTTTACATTTTGGTTTTCATCTTGTCCTAAATCCTTCAGTGTCTTGTCCCCCGGAAAATATACTGTCCTAGAGTTAGTGAGGTCATACGATACTAGAAGTACGATTCCTTCACAGGACTTCCCAACTCAGCGTCCTTCTGTGTGGTCGGCACAGGATTGTTAGGATCGCAGATGCTGTTTGCTGAGTCCAGTTAGGTCTCCTAGGAATTTACTTCCTTCTTATTCATGGGCAACGTGAGATGCAATAATTCAGCCTTTTCTTTGACAGAATTGTTTTCACATAACTCTTAGACTCCTAAAATTTTTACTGTAAGGTGTTTTGTTTTCTGTCCACAGAGCATTTGTGATACACCCATACTTCTAGAGTATTGGCTTCTTTTTGTTTATCTTGTTCACTTTTTGCATGTTCTTTGTAGAACGGAGTGCAATGTTATTTCTAATATCCAGTGAGTTTTTGTCGGAGAAAAATGGAAAAAAGTTATTAAAAGTCTTGGGTTATGATGGTAATAAATGCTGTTTGCCTGATGCCAACAAGAACTGCTTCTGGTTTTCTTCTTTGACAGACCTGGACAAGAAAGCTTTTACTAGATCAGTTGCCAAGTTCTGTGACCTAAAGTTCTGTTGTTCTCCAGCAAAGATACCACAAGTAGGGACTGGGGGCGGTGGGAGAATGACACAGTGGTTAAAGTGCTAGACCTGCAGGAGCAAGGCCCTGAGTTCAGTTCCCCAGGATCACATAAGCTGAACATGGTGCCACATGCCTTTAAATCCCAGCACTCTGGAACACTCAAGGCAGGTGAATTGTCCCGAGTCTAAAGCAGCCTGGGCTACACCAGTGAGTTCACGACCAGCCTGGGCTGCAGAGCCAGGCTCTATCTTAATAAACAAACAAATAAATAAAAAGATACCAAAGCTAGCTAAGCGCTTGCAATTTGGAATTTATACTTGGCGAAAATTTGTTAGTTCATTCCAGCTTCCAGTATGCACCTGACTGGTACCTCCATAAGACTGCTGAAATATCGTGCTCACCAAGGGAACTACAACACCTGCTGCCTGTAGGTCTTTAGGGTTGACTCTAATATCTTCTGTTGCTCTTGAATTAAATATTGCCTTTGATTTGCTGTTGTGTCCTAAGGTTGGACAGTAGGCAATTTGGAGAAGCCCCTTCATTTAGCTACCCCGAGCTGTGTGTTTTCTTAAAGACAGTTGTGCCAACAGTCTACCACAAAGTGGCCTCTGGTATTTAAGAATCTTGTCATTGAACTTCTATGAGGGAATCTAGTTTTGTAATGATGTTTCCTGCTGTCCTGGCTCAGCAATATGGAGACTTCTATCTTCTTTCTCCAGAAATGGTCACCTGTTAAGTTTTCTGACATTGAAGACTATAGGCATACACATACAGGCAATGCTTCATCTTTAAACAGTGTTCCTGTAGTAACAGAAACAACACTGTGCATAACAGTGTGTTTCTTATTTGGTATGGTTATCTCCATTCTTTAAAATGGCCTAATAATAATGAAGTAATGATTCGCCTCTGGTCTACACCCCTCTTCATTACTTGTTGCCTCGGTAAAATTAAAACCACACTCCACTGTAATGCACAATATTTCTCTATATTGTCAATCATGAATGTTTGATTTCCAAAGTAGTTTTTGTGGGGCTGGATTTTCTCATCCTAAAAATTTATGGTTTAAAGCCCTAAGTTTCATGTAACTGTGCGTGGAGATGGGGTCTGTGAGGACATTTAGAATTTCGGGGTTAAGAGAAGGTAGAAAGATGTAGCCTGAATATAATAGGACATGTGTCTTTGAAAGGTGAAGAGATACTAGGACAGTGTGCCTTTGAAGGAAAGGTCATGTGAGGTCACACCTAGAAGACAGCCAATTGGAAGCGAAGGAAAGAGATCTTCAGATAAACCCAGTTCTGATGACACTTTGATATTGGACTTCCAATCTCCAGAGTTGTGACAAAGTAATTTTCTGTTATTTAAGCCACTTATTCTGTAGTATTTTGTTATGGTAATCTTAGTTGACTAATAATGGGGCCAGTAGTACAAATTGACAATAACTGCACAAATCTGTTCCTCCTTACTAGGTATAAAATACATTGTTTTTTCAGTCCCCCCCCTTTTTTTTTTTTACTAGTTATTTCTTATTGAAAAAGGGCTATCATTTATAAACAAAGTTTGCTAATCTATATAGTAATATTATTGGACTGTATTGGGGTAGTCTTATATTAGAAATCCTTCTCTTAATCAGTTTTTTTAAGACTTATCCTTACCATCTTAATCTATCTCATCTGAAGTCTGTTGACCTGTGTACTCTTCTGCTTTTACTAGGTCTGCTTGATTAACCCTGTAACCTTTAGAGGTTTTTACTATTTCTGATTTGCTAACTCTGTATCCTTCTGAGTGTCTTTTCTTGTAGGTCATCAGTACTTTCATGAATGGGTTGTATTGTAACTTAGCTGTGGTTATTGATTCGGCTTTTAAGACAAAGGTTGGGGGTGGCATCTAAGGGTGAAATATTTTGTTTCCCTCTGCAGAGGTCTCTGCATAGCAAACTCTCATTTAATTCTTTTTGTCCCATCCTTGGTGACTCAATTTCTTCAAGATCATTCGCAAGTTTATTCCACCTCTTTTGATATATCTTTGCTACATCTTGGAGCTCATTTCGCTGTTGCTCCTTGTCTGTCATTGTAAACTCTTCCTTCCCCAGCTCGTTCTGGTTTTTGGCTAACTGTTCCCCTCTTCACCAAGAGAGGAGAAGGTAATGAATCCCATGTGGAGCTTGACCTTCAGGGAAAAAGTAAGATGCAGTATAAGTAAGCAAAAGAGAGAGAGAAAGAGTAGTCCCTGGAGAAAAGCAGAAGCTGGCCAGAAAACCAAGTCCCAAGAGGCAGTTCACATTTTCCATGAATTGCCTTCTGTGCTGAGTCACCTTCTTTCCCTGAGGAGATGTGGACATCAGCGTCTCTTCATCCCAGATGGGACACAGCGCAACAGCCAAAGTAACAGTTTCACCAGACTGCAGTTTAGTCAGTGAATGAGTGTATTGGGCTGACTTGCAGGAGTATGGGTGTGGAGTTCTTACAGGGCATAGATGAGGGGCTACCTATAGGAGCACAGGTGAGACATCAGCCACGGACCTATGAGTGACGCACAAGGCATCACATCACCGAAAAAGCTCACTCCTCAAGACTGGGGTTGAGCACCGGAAGCTGCACCTGTGGCTGACAACCACACATCTGCATGTCCGGCCCCCAGTAGGGCTCTGGGACCCGAGCGCTCCAAGTGCACACTCCTGCCACGTAAGTAAGGAAAATAAATGTGTCACATGAGTAACTTTTCCTGGAGAGATGGGAACACCAGCATTTGTTCACCCCAAATAAGGAAGAGCAGACAGGCCAAAGTAATGGTTGCATCAGAATCCAGTATGCTGAACGAGTGAGTGTTTTGGGGGTTACTTGCCAGGGCTGTGGATGAGGAGTTACTCCCAGGGGCACAGGTGGGGTCTATCTGCAGGAGCCTCTTTGCTTTGTCTTTAGGAAAAAGGAAAGGAAAGCAGGAAGCACTGTCTCTAACAGGGAGGAAACGTCCCTGGATTCACATAGTCTGAGTGAAGCTGATGATTGAGAATTGTGATGATCTGAGTGCTTCTTTTCTAGATCTCCACATATCTCCATTGCCCCTGTTTGGGTCATGATGGAGTAGACTTTTCAGGAGAATTAAAGTATGTGCAGAGGTTTTGCTATTGAAATTAGTTTTCTATTTGATTTTTAGGATTTGTTCTTACCTTAACATGTTTTTGTAGAAATAAATGTTTTCAGTGCCCAGTATTTGTCTGTCACATGTCATCTTAAATTGATTTAGCACACAAGCAAGTGTGTGTGGGTGTGTGGCATTCGGGATTCAACCTAGGGTCTTCCCAGTGAACTACATCCCCAGCGTTTTGTATTAAGTGGGACTTACATGGTACTATTTTCTATTGCTGTCTAACAGATTACCACAAATTTAGTGGTTTAAAGCAGTACAAATTATCTTGCAGATCTGTAGGTCAGAAGTCTGAGATTGGTCTCACTGGACTAAAATCAAGGGCTCAGCAGAATCACGTTGTCTCCCGGAGGCTCTGAGGGTTGAGTATGTTCTTATCTCTTCACAACGTCTGTCATCTTCCTTATGTCTTCTCTTACGGCTTGTGGTTTTCATGTGCAAAGATTGCATCTCTCTGTACCTTTCTACCACACCATAAATCCTTTTGAATTTCTTCTTTTTCCGTGGTCCTCCAATTCCAAGGACTGTTTTAGAATACATCAGGCCCATCCTGATAACCCAGGATATTCAATTTTCTGCTGATTTCCAACTATGATTACATTAGTAACCTTAATTCTTCTTTGCCATTTATGTAACCTGACTTATTCAGATTCCGTTTTTCTTTTCTTTTTGGAATAACTTTTTTTTTTTCAATTCAGAAACAAAGGAGGGACAGGGAAGACAGTGGGGTGAAAGCTTCCATTATCTGGGAGAGAGTCCCAAGTCAGTTGCTCCTAACTTATTTAGTTTCCAGGAATTAGGATAGAGATAATTGGGGGTTGGGGGGGTTACTGCATTATTCTTGTTATCACATTAACGAATCTAATTTCCATTGTATTTTTTAAATACCCGATTAGCCTTCAAAAACAGTCATCCAGTTGTGTAGACCTTGTAATTTTGCCCTTCCCCCCCGCCTCTTACACATATGACATTGCATGTCCTTCCTCTCATGCGTAGTCTCAGGAAGCCATAGAATTGTGTGGGACTCTGTCTCTATCCTAGAGCGCAGCAGAATCTTTACGCAGAACTGTTGTTTCCACAAAATGCCCTTCATAACGAGGTTGGTTCTCCTGGGGAATTTGTGGCAACTGTCTCGTTCTGAGTTTCTTGTGTTGCATTAAAAAATGAATTTTTATATTTTAGAGAACTTAGCTGACAGAATACCACATTTTCTTAGGGTGAGAATTATTTACCTAAGGCTCTTGTTGGGTATTGAGGTCCTTCTAGGATAGATCTACATCCTCCAGTGACTTACTGAATTAGTGTTAGAAAGTCAGGACGATGTACATAAGAGGGTGACTTTTAGGACTTACCTGTTTCTCTTTACCCTAAATGTAATCCTAGTTTATTTTTTACATATCTGTGGTGTGCTGAGAGTCCTGGCTCCACATGGCAACCCTGCAGATTCTGATTTTTGGATGTGAGTGTTAAATCCCTGTTTTTCTTTTTACTTTATGGAAAAAAAATTGAAGTGATGTTTTCTTTCCACTGTCAACCAATTTTCCATTCCTTAGGAAAATATTTATATTTACATATTCATGTGTTATTACACATAGCGATATACATATGTTTATATGTGTGTGATTGGGAATATTTTTGCAATTTTAAATTAAAATTAAACAGTGCTCTTTTCCTACTCAATACTTATTTGCCTGGCTTTTTGATGTTTTGTTATCTATTTTTTACCCCAGGAAATACATATAGAATCCTGGAAGTTTTAATATTCATATAAATTTATTATGGGTGAATAAAATTTTAATTGAGAGCTTATAATTATTACACCTGCTCAATAAGTTAATATTTGCAGATAAAACAAAATGTCTTTGTATTTTTTTCCTATTACTCCAGTTAGTCTCCTTTATGGAAAATTTAAGAACCTTCATGTGTTTGCCAATACTTTTATTGCTTGTTGTGTATGTATAATGAAAGTTCAGATTTATCTCTGAATAATTTATAAAGTCTATATAAAATTTTGTTCTCAGGAATAATAGATGAGGGGAATATTGGCCACATTTAAGTTACCTGTAAATAACTTTCCTTGTTCCAAAAGAATTTGAGATGTTCTGATAGTATTTTATTATAAAGAAAAACAATAATGTTTTCAACAGAGAAATCTGTTTTCTAGATAATGAGTCTGTTTATCCTGTAGGTCCTTTTTCTTCTCCTTAATCACCAGACAGTAAAGATTCTTCAAGTTCCGGGCTTTTTCTTTCTTTCAGTGTATCCTCTCCTGCTATTACTGCTGGCTCTAAGAACTCTCAAACACAACCTCTGTGTAAGGTCTTTGTTTAGCATTCCAGACTAACATGTGTAACGGCATCTTTGATGTGTCCGCTCAGTGCCCTCGAAGACCTTTAAATTAATGTCAAACCTATGTTTTTGATGTTCCTTTAAATCTTTCTCTTCATCCTTTCCCTTCTCATTAAATAAGTCCCTATGTCTACGTAGTTGTTGATTATCCATCTAGAGCTCATGCTGGACTGGGTCAGTTAATCTTGATGGATGAACTTCATTGGATTAAGAAATGCCAAGCAGATTATGAGAGTATGCCTCAGGGTGTGTCTGGGTGGGTCATGGAGGTGTTGGATTGAGTGCTAGCTCTTTATTTTAGGCCCTTGGAACCAACCTGTCATTTTTGTAGATCTGCTCTCAGTACATCCCTACTGAGCCACTGTGACCATCGTGGTTCATGTGATCTTTATGTTTTGTCTTTATACATGTACTCTCTAAACTAGGCTTCCCACATTTCCTAAATATTCATATATATATATATATATATATATACCAGCTCAAATGATTAAAAACAAAAATTATGGCGATCTTCTTAAACCTGTCTGTGGCTTTTCAGTCCCTTGAATATAACTTGAAGTTCTTCTATTATCCGTATGCCCTTTCTGCCTCTTCATCATCATCTGGAGATAACACTCATTTTTTATTTCGTCTTATGAAAGCTGTGAGTTGTTGCTTGTCTCAGAATATTGGTACATGTCTGTCCATTGCTCTGAAATACTCTGCCCTGTATTGATCAGGATTCTCCAGATAAAAGACCCAACAAATTATATGTGTGTATGGATGTAACTTTATGTAAGAAATTGGTCTGATACAGACCAGGAAAGGGCTAACGTTGAGTGTGAGATGCCATCCTTGGGAAAAATGATGTTCCCGCTTGAGACAGGTGCAGGAGAGAACTTGTCTCTCCCTCAAGCAAGAATCATTATTCTACTCAGGCTTTTGACTCAGGGGATGAGGCCCATTCACATTTGAGATACCGTGTCCTTCACTGTCTTTCTACGTAGATATCAAACTCTTTCTAAATCACCTTCAAAGAATAGAATAAAGCTCAATCAATGTCTCAGCATCTTATTACCCAGAAAGGAATGAAATTGGGGATCTCATTCATTTTTTTTTTCCTCCTACCTTCCCAGATCTTTCAGCTTGATTCATCCTGATTTTTCTGTGATCTAGTTAGAAACAGAGCAGTCTTCCATGATTACTTCCTCATTTTGATTTAAGTCTGCTATGATGTGTCTTAGACTTGCGTACTAAGTACCAAGTACTTATCACAGTACTTCTTCTTGCTGTGTCTGTGAAATGATTTGTTTGTTGTATACCTTTCTCACTAACCAGAATAAACTAGTCTGACTTGTTTACCATGTATTGTTGGATCACTTTGCACCATGCCCGATATAGCACATTGGCTTGCTGGAACTGAAGGAAGATGGAGTAGATGATGAACAAGCACCAGCTTTTATTTGTGTGGAAGACCTCTGAAGCAGCCCCTGAAGCCTCAGAACATCGGGAGAGTATTAGAGGGAGAGTATTAGAGCCTCAAACTAACAGGAAATTATACAAGTTTTCTACTGTGACGCTTTCCTTATCTATTTGAAAAGCAAATTGCCTTAAGGTCTCACAGTGAGAAGTTCAAATTAAGTCAGCATCACTGTGTCTTTGGAAATAATGATTAAATTATTCAGTGAATATACAAATATCTGTGACTAATGTCAGGTGTTTCTGAAATCTACAGACACTGCTAAGTGAGTGCTGCAGGTGTAATACATGGGGCCAGAATACATACACAAAATAGTATTTTTAAGTGTTGAACTGGTACAGTTATTTTTAGTATAAATTTAGATAAACACACATCATCTTTTCTCCATATTTGCAGTAAAAGAACTTATGTCTGATTATGGTTTACTACAGAAATGTGGACCACGTGTGAAGAAATCTGAAAGTTAAGTGATTTTATAAGATTAAAGTTGACTTTTGAAATATTCTGAGACTGCTGTGTGAGGTCGTTTCTTCAGTCTTGTTCCATCCAGAAAATTCTCTTGTGTCCTGGTCTGCCCCATTGTATGTCGCTGATTACTCCTTCTCTCTACCCTACTCAGATCTCATTCTTTGAATCTGTGCTTTTCTTGTATTTCAGCGCTTTGTGATTTAATACTTAATTACTTTTGCTTTTTTGTTACAGTTGTTCATTGAACAAATCATTGTTAGACACTATATACATAGCGTAGTAATTTCTAGACATTTAGGAAAACATTCAAAGAACTTGTAAGAATGGTCTTTGTTCAGATAACATATACTGTCATTGAAGAGACAAGGAAATGTATAATCACGCCCATAATAATACCATCTCCTGAGAATGTACTGTGTAGCTGGCACTTGATTTCCTAAGTTCTCAAAATACTCCTTTTGTAGTTTTCCAAGATTCAGAGGACGCCAAGTGTCAGATTATATCATATTGTGAAACTTACATGGCTAATCATTGGGAAAGCCCAGATTAGAGGCCCATAGTGTCTTACTCCACAGTCTGTATTTCTCTCTCTTCACAATCCAAGGTACCATAATATGACCCATGCAGACAACCAGGAGATTCACGTGGTGTGGTTTTAATTTGTGTGCGTGAGTGGATATTTGAGGACATGGTTTGAAGTGGTTAGTCACAGCTCATTGCAATTGATTATTTTTAGACTGTAAAAAATGTATGTTAATAGTCGTAATTTAGGTAATTCAAAAGAAAATAAAATGATAGATACCATGGTGATCATGGCCTGCTCTGTATTTCATACTATTTTATGCGGAATATTCACAAAGTATTGAAACAGAATGTTTCAAACATAATGATACAGGGTTTCTGTGTTAATTCTTCATCAAAGGAAAGAGTCAAATTATCTTACTACCCAGTATTACTTTATTGAGTAGAATAACTAATTACGTGACAATATGTGGCTACTTTTGTCTTCAGTATATGTTAGCTTTATCTACAGTCTTTATAAAGATTAAGACTTGTTTCTTCATTTTCTAATAATCTAAGGTGGGAGATCTTCTGACATGAGTTCCTGTGCCAAAGGTGAAATGGAATTACATTTTAAAAGAGTTATGAATTTTGTGTTATTAGCATGTGTCTAATGTTAACACATTATTACAAAGGAAGCCTTCCCTCAAATAGCATTACCAAGATGCATATTATTTAATAAAATGGATAATTCAGTAGAAACAGGCCATACATGTTACTGTGGATAACATATAAAGCACAGCTGTTAATAAAAAAGCTTTGAAGCAAGTTTCATGAGGTGAAATTTAAAAATGTATTTGCAGACTTAAAAGGCCTTTGAACAATCAGAATTTTGAACTATATGAATCTTTACATCATGAGGCCCTGGGTGCACTTCCCTGTGTCAAAAAGACAAGGAAGGAAGAGAACATAAGAGAAAATTTTTTGACTCATGAATTAAATGTATTTTGACAATTGAAAATACATTTGCGTGTTCATTTGCAATGTTAGGACAATGTATATGATACTGAAGGTAGACATTAGTATAAAAATATTTACAATAAGTAATCAAACTCCTCATTGGAGGGCGGCATGTTTTGTTACTACTTCAGCTCTCGGATGCTCCTGTCTTGCAGTGCAGTGTCTTTAGAGTGGACTTGAACATGGTCCGGTGAACGCAGGTTGTTCACACGTTACATGTGGCTCTACTGACAAACATTGAAGAACGTGCACTCACACAGCTAGTCAATCTCAAATTCTAATGTTGCATTCGCTCTGTGGTTCCAGTGCGATCCTAAAGTCACACTGTCAGCTTGTGTTTTTTGAGCTTAAGTCAGACTTTACGGTTAGGTGATAGCCCATAAAACAATATATAATAAAAAGTTTGAAGTGGTACTGATGGTTTAGCAAGCACTTTCTGTGCATTAGCGCTTACATACCGTGAAGGAGGATACGGCTGCCATCCCCACTTTACTGAATGAGGCCACATAGTGAGTTCAGGAATAGCCTGGACTGTAGAGTGAGACCCTATCTCAAAAAAGAAAAAAAATAAGGAAATGATTATATACATTTGTGAGGTAATTATGTTCAAGGAGCACTAGTTTGGTGGACCAAATCTTTAGTGAGTGGGAAAAACAGCATTGATACCTTGTATATATTTATATTTTGATATTTAACACTGAGCAAATTTCAGTAATGAGTCTCTGTTCAAGGTGATGAAATGACAAGTCATCTTCGTCTTTTATTGGCTATTAATTTGTTCTGAAACCTTTGACTGCTACCTAGTTATATTTTGGTTTGGTGTTGTTTTGATGACATAAGATTCCCTATCAGCCCTGACACTCTATGAAAACAAACATTATGTAACCATAAAACAGATGTCTACAGTTACTTACAAGGTTGGTATGTGAAGATGGTAGCTACATTATTCTTGTAAAAATTGTGTATTATTTTCTTACTGTAGCCGTGACACATTATCATACACCAAGTAGCTTAATGCAACTCAGGTACAATACTTTACACTTCCGGAGATAGGAGATCTGAGGTAGACCGTAGAGGCTAGTGTTGGTCTGTCTTCAAAGCTGTGCTCACTCCAGGCTCTGGGGAGAATCTGTGCTTGGCATCTGTTCTAGTTTCTAGAGCCCACTCCAGGCCTTCGGCTCATGGCCCTTTCCCTTGCCAGGAGAACAGGATTTTCAAAAATTTCTCCTACTCTGAAACTCCTCCCTTGTTCATGCAAGAGCTCTGTGAATCCATCGACACCCTTCACTTCTCCATAAATCAGTTGTTATATTTCAAAGTTCTTATCTTAGTTATATCTACAAAGTCCCTTTCTCCCAGAAGGCAGTAGCGCCATCCATGATTGGGAATCGGAGGTCTTTGAGGAGCCTTTACTGTGCTACCACTGCAAGATTCTAGGGCACACAGAGATTGTTTTCCTTAAAAAATGTGTATGTGTCACTCCATATGTATAGATACTAGAATAAAGTAATATACAATTAGCTGGGAGAAACCTCACCTGCTGAACACTCAGAGCCACTGAATGACCTTTTAGTGGCCCGTTTCCTCCATTTCACTATATAAATTATACCCAACATGAAAAGTCTCATTAATGAGCTGTTAGTGATGACTGCATACAGAAACTGGTTTAATCAGTTACCTTCACAGTATTTTTTTTCTATTTAAATAAGAGTGGAGAATCTAAACTGTTCTACTTTTATTTTATCAGGGGCTGTCCCCAAGTATATCAATCAGGGGCTGTCCCCAAGTATATCATTGTGTATTCACATGAAAGCTTAAAAACATTTTCAGTATTGAATTAGAATTATTATTGAAAAAGGAAAATACCAGTCAAGTTATGGCTTCTTGATATTTTTATAGGCACAGCAAAGTTTGTAAGGATTAAGAGGTTCCATCAGGTAGTTAACAGTGGTGTTTGAATGGCTGGTGATAAAAAGATGCAAGGTTTTATTTCAGTGACTACAAGTTTATTCCCCTGCACGTTAAACCACTTCAGGAAGAACGATATTGAGAAACAACTGGAAGGCCGTTGCCATTGCCTGTTTTTTCTTTCATTAACCTCCCTATAACAAAACTGCCAGGCTTAGAGAAATCAGTGACTTATGTTTTTAACTCCAAAAATAGTGAATGGTAGTGTTTTCTGTGTCATTTTCAAAATGACCTAATTGGAGAGGCAAAAACAGCATGCTCATTAAACATCTCTTCAACTCTTGATAGACATTTTATTAAAATGGCATAATCTGGTACTTTAGAAGTTGTTCCTTTAAAAATGTGCTGGATATGGGTAGATTTTATATTAAAATGTGCAGGCTCCCTTATGCATTTAGGAGTTGAATATGATTTCTCATAAGCATTGTGGAGGAACAGAATTCTTGTGCTTCATCCAGAATAACAACAGTAATAGCAGCAGATGCTTGAGTTGCACCTACTGTTTGCCAGGTGGTATCTTACAAACATACAGATACATGCACATACACACATACACATAGGTACATGTTATTCTTAATTGGCCATGTAGGGAAAATGAATGCAAGTCCCATAAATAATGGAGAATGGAACCTACATTATTATTAGAGTGTGAGCTCCTAAAAATCATATTGGATCATTTCAAATATTGTAAAGCAGTTGTTCTGATGAGTGTGCAGGTGATTCATTTAGATACCTTCTGGAGGTCAAACTTACAAAGTTGGCCATTTTTAGTTATGGTTCCAGCATGAAATTGTCATTGTTGATGACACAAGGTAGAGATCTGGAATTGCAGCATTGAGGGCTCTAGGACTATATAGAAGGTCATGATGCTACGATTGCCAGGCACCATGTGTACATGGTGTACATTAGAGAAAATGCTCAGTTTTTGATCCTAATGTATCGAATGCCTTCTGTGAAGGAGTTACAGCTCTTTCCAGATCCTCCTTTGGAATGGGCACTGGTTATAGTTTCTTGTCTTTTTTTCATCGACTGAAAAGTCATATTTTGAAGTTCTTTCAAATGCATACCTATTCAGTTAAAAGTATAGATATGTGGTGTTTAGTATGTATTAAGCTTTGTTCTAAGTGCCTTGCATGTATTGATTTAATTCTAAGAGTTAATGGCAAAAGGACCAGAAAAAGACCCATTTTTCCAGCTTGGGAGATGAGTGGTGAGAAGAGCAAATTGCTCAAGTCTGCTGAGAAATACTTGGCCACACCCAGAAAATCTGTCTCCATAGTCTAGTCTCCATTACAAAAAATATTCAAATATATAGTAATAAGTTCTCCCTGGGAAAGAAGCTCTTCCTCTTCTGACTTAATCCATGTCACATTTTTTCCTACGCTCCTGTCGTCATTGGAAGGAGGTCATTAAGCACACTGACGCTCTTCCTCCTTTCTTCCCTGCTGGAGTTCTAACTTGTTTTCACCTAACTCCTCATTTCTCTTCCAGTCTCCGTTTCTGTTTAAAATAGGTGTCATAGACCAACTAGCCTGCTAAATGACCTTTCACCCTTCTAAATTGGCAGTTAGTGTCGTGTGCTTGGCAACTCAGAGGAAGTGCTACAGTAAAACTTTTCGATTGCTTCATTCACATTGCACTGTTATCACACGTGTTCCACCACAGTGCATTCTAAGAGGATGATATCCTCATCCTGACAAAGCACAGCACGTCAGGCCACAGTCATTAATTGCCATCTTTCTGTGGACCTCTTGTTGACACTGGTCTCAAGGTTTGAGCTCTTGATTACCATTCATTCTCTTGTTGGAATGCTGTTTCCTCTTGGTAACATTTTTTCATTGGATTTTCTTTCTCCTTTCCCTTACTCTGTGGTGCTTCTCGTTATATACTTTCACAAATGTAACCTTTAGAGTTACATTTGTACTTAGAGTCGACTAAATAAGTGATGTCTTTAGAGGTGTTCCTTGAGTCCAGGATGACAACTCCCCAGGGCAAGCAGAACTGAAATACGGTTGAGGAAACAATTGGCCATGCTTTTGAGTTGACTTTCATATATTTGCCAAAATGTCTGTTAAAACAGGTGTGGCCATCTCAGATCTATGGCTCTGGTTAGACTGTGGACTTCTTAGCTTGACTTGAACTATACAGAGTATCATCAACACATTTAATTTGCCTTTTATATCTACACATACATATTTGCATGTAGAATAAAACAAGGTATGCCTACTGTGTGTCACTTACTAGGAATGAGGTGAATATCCCTTTTTTGTCCTTGAGGAGCTGCTTGTGTAAGGAAAACAAAAAGGTAAGAAATAATTGCAAACTAGTTTATTCAAAGAATGTTTGAGGTGTACTTTCCCGGTATCAGTCATACTGAGCTCTCTGTTTGTAGTTGTGTTCCAGAGAAGTTATGTTCCTGCCTTATCAGGGTCGTGCTGGGATCTTGTGTGAAATGTTCAAAGAGAAAAATGCGTGAATGGCTTGATGGTGGCACTAAGGGAGAAAGGCTTCTTAGAAGCAATGATGTTTGAGTGAGTCTTCCTAAAAGTGTCAGCAGGATTGAAGGAGAGACTATTTCAGCCACAGGGACAAGTGTATGGAGTAAGTCATGGTTCCTGACTTGTGGAGGACTCTAAGTGGGAAAGTGCTGGAGTACAGGTGGGAAAGCTGAGCACAGTGGTACAGGCCTGCGATTTCAGCACTGTGGGAGGTCGAAGCAAGAAAATCAAGGACATTTGAGCTCCACCTGGGCAGCTTAGTGGCTTAGACCCTGTTTCAGAATCACAAATCAAGAAGGGATGGGGATGTAGCTCATAGCTGGGCTGGATCCACACAATACTTAATTTTTTTTAAAGGCAGGGATGATTTCTAAAGAAGAGGCAATATGGGGCATTATAGCACATGCTAAAAATTGATTTGTAAGCATTCTACGAAGATAAAGGCCCGCACAGATTTTTAGAAACTAAAATAATGTGGTCAGTTTTATTTTCGAAAACAGCCGCCAACACGACATGTTAGGGTGACCATAGGAAACACTGGTAGGGTAAAGTAGGCAGGGAGGAAATTAAGGAATCACCAAAGTCACCCTGGTAAGAAATGGTAAGGACACCGAGTTGACACGATTGTGTCTGTGTTGGGTGGGGGGAGGGGGGATTGCTGAAGAGACAGTCAGAAGAAGCCTCCAAATTGAAACTGTCTGCATGGCTAAGGAGAAGTGACTCTCAATGGTCTGACTTCTATGGATTTCATTTCTTCTTAGCAGAATATGCAGTAGGAAGATTATTTGACATTAAATTTGAGAGTGAGGAGAGAGGGGATGGGGAAATATATGAATTATGCTTTGAACATACTGTATTCAGTGTTCATACACACTCCAAGTCAAGCGAGCAGTCCTTGTAGCTAGGCAGGGCTTTGGAGCCTAGAGAGAAGGTTATTTAGAGATTGGCCTGGAAATCATCATTCACTCAGCAGATACTTACTTACCTTCCATTCTGTGCCAAGTACTGTGGTTCAAGTTAGTGACTCAATAAATATATTACCGGCTTGTTTTCTCAAGGGAGCTAAGCATGGAGGCGTCAGTGATGAGCTTTTGGGTTCTAGCCTGTGTCAGTACCAAGAGAGTGTCTCCACAGAGGAAACTCACCCATGGAGCCTTACGGTGCATTACCATTTTGATGGATAGGCTGGTATGGAAGAGTCTTAGAATATGAGTAAGATGCAGTAGTCTGAGAGGGGGAAGTTGAACAGACATAAGAAAGAGAACCAATGTCACTCAACAAAATAATATTTTCATTCAGAATCTAAGAGGTTGTCTGTGTCCCTCTTTATGGGAATTGAAATGTAGTTACGAGTCAGATCAGCTTGTAATGATCTGATGTCAAGTGTGAAGAAATTGGATATCATGAATGATTCTAAAAAGGAGGAACCTTAGACAAAATGAAAACAAGAACACTGTCACATTTGTACCTGAAGTGGAAGAGGATGGAGGAAAGATGGATTGCCTTTCCTTCCTTTCTTTTCCTTTCTTTTCTTTTCTTGTGCATGTATTTGGGCCACGCTAGATCATTGAGTGAAGATCACTGAGAAATGATGCTGTATTAGGAGAGGGGGTGCCTAAAGAATTACATTCATTAAATTTTTAATTGACTGGCATCCTCAAAAAGCATAAATAATTATTTTCATTAATTTTACAATCTAATGGGATGGCAGACAGCAAATTTAAATCTATTTCTATCTCTACACACAGAATTCACACATATAGTATAGATCAGATGGCAGTAAGTTCTATGAAAATATAAATTAGGCTAGACATGATGGTGTATGCTTCAGAGAACCCTAGCTAATGAAGAGACCAAGGTGGGAAAATTCCAAGTTTGAGGCCAAGGGGTCAATTTAGTAATATTTCATAAGTGGTAAGATTATACATACATACATACATGTATATGTGTATTTATATAATTTGAATGGGAGGTGGTTTCTGTTGGCTAGAGACTTCTGTGACAACATTTCATTAAGCACCTGAGCCAAGAGCAGAGAAGGAACTTACCATGTAAGCCTGGATGACTTGTAAATATGTTAGCATATGTTCTGGTTCCGTTGGAAACCTTAGGGTCACAACAGGTGTGAGATTCTTTATCATGGAGCAGGTGCAATCTCTGTAGGTGGCGAGTGGAATGTAAAGTCACAGCTGAGTTGCAGAGGCCCATTAGAAGGCGCTTGTCATGGCAAGAGGAGAAAGATGATGTGGTTCGAACTAAAGTGGAAATAGCATGAAGATGCGCTGAGTATTTTTGAAGAGCAGGCCAACAAAATTGCATATTTGACAGGGTGAGGCATGTGGGAGAGGAGACCAGGGGCATCTTAGGGAATTTTAGCCAGAGTAGTTGTGCAGAACTGGGCGGGGTGTGTTTGAACATCAAGTAATTTGGGAGTTTGGAATTCCTTTTCCTCCCTGGCATTGGGGATCACAAGTGCCAAAGTGCTACCCAAATGCCAGGCATTTGATGACTGTTGGCCTTAGAATCAGTTCCATCCTGGCTAGACACGGAGAGTTGTGTTTGTGGTGATAAGACTCATTCTAGGTACTGTTGTTACTCCAAACTTGATAGTAAACTAGATTTCTGATTTATCATCCTCCCATGAGTTCTCTCTGCCCCTCACTCCTGCTCCAATTTAATTCATTTTTAATGACTTCAGCTGCAAAATACGTTTTATGTTTATATCTAAAAATGGCTAGTCTGCACACACATCCATATGCACAGGCACATTCCATGGTTGCGCACAGACTCGCCGGCACTACACCATTCGCTGTTGAGTATTCCTGATGGTGAGTGTCGGGCTGCTTCTATTCTCTGTGTTAGGCATCCTTACTTTAGCTACCGCTCCCTTGACTCTCATGCAACCTTGAAGACCGCAGTCACATGGTTGAAACTTGGCAGGATGTGATTGACAATGATGGTGACAAATAAGACAGTAGGCAAGTGAATCAGGGTCGTGTCATCTCATCTCCCTGGGTAACCGCAGAGACATTTTATCTAAGTGTATTGCTGTTTGCATTGCCAAAGCCACTCTAGCAACGGAGCTCTGCTATTAGTCTGGTATTTCATTCAGGGAAAACTGCGGTGAGATCAGCTAGCTTTGGGTGAAGGTATATCACCTCTGAAAATGCATACTTTAGCCTATCTGAAATTTCTTGCACTTGGAATTAGGATAACATAATGACAGTGTTGCCCTGGTTTGGATTTCATATAAAATGCTATTAATATCTGAAGTTTTTTTATACAGAGTTCTCAACATGGTTAATATATAGAGTTTAGGTTTCTTAGAAGTCTAAAAGCTTTTCTTGGAAATTTTTTAACCATCAAAAATTATTTCCTTGAGGCTGGAGGTATGGATCAGTGGTTAAAGCGCTTGCCTAGCAAGTGCTTAGGCAAGTGCTAAGTACCTGAATTCAATAACTAGCACTGCATAAGCTAGGTATGGTGGTGCATGCCTCTAATCCTGTCACTCAGGACACTGATACAGGAGGATTGCTGTGAGTCCAAGGCCAGCCTGGGCTATATAGTGAGCTCAGACCCAGCCTGGGCTATAGAGAGAGATCCTGTCTCAAAAAGTATTTTTTTTTCACAAGGATGTTATTCTTTGGAAATTGCTTACAATTATGTGTTATACGATGTATAGTGACCATTTGGCTTTGTTATTTTCTCAGGGGGAACACTCCATAGAAAGAGTGCTATTTCTTTTGAAGTCATTTTCTTGTATATGTTGAATTCATTATTTCAAACAACTAGCAGCTACAGTTGAAAAGCCTTTCCATGCATCCTTAATTCTTTATGGTAGGTTTTTTAACTGTGGACATCTTAACCAATAACAAAATGAGCATCTCGTAGTGATTAGAATTAGCAAATTTGGACTTAATTCAGATCATTTGAATCTGTATGTACCCCTAGCCAGCTGGGAGATCTTGGACAAATGCATCACCCTATATACATGTCCAATGTGTACATGTTTTATGAGATCCTGTTTTCCCATTTATAAAATGTGAATGTATTACCAGGTGTCAGAGTCATTTTATAGATCCAAATGAGAAGGGTTGTATGCCACACTTACGATGCGCATTCTAATGAGGACTGACACATTTTAAATTGGTTGAGTTTGGATTTACACATATATACATGGGTTCCTTAATGCTGCTTCTGGTGGCTCACTGTCTTCAGCAGAAGTAGCTGTCTACAGCCTTAGAACAGGATTTGTGGATTTCTCTCTTGTTGATTAATTCAAACCTAGAAACCAACAAAATCTGTCTCTTCATTTACATTCAGTGCAGGCGTAATTAGACTGCATCATGATTTTATATATTTTCTTTCTAGTTATACTTAGTTGTTACTTTTAATAGTAAGTAAAATATCTTTTCTTAAAGCTTATGTTCAAGTTCTTCCTTTTGGAGCTTACCTTAGTTATGGGTGTTTTTGAAACTCCTGAAGATCAAATTAGGTGATATTCCTCCTGTTAGAAATTCTCGTGTCTTAACTGGCGAGCTTTATTTCCTACTTTATCCTACTTTTCTCTTAGTTATTCATTGAGAATTTTAAAGTGGACAAGTTCTTGAATGAATATTCGTGGGAGACTTGCTTTTATTAATAGCTTTAGTGTCTGGTCATCATTCCTTTGGCGTAGGGCTTGTGTAAGAGAAATCTATTTTTATCTTTTCCAATTTAATGTCTCTTCACAGTATCCGTGGACACTTCACACCCTGCTTTGAATGAAACCTACACCTTCTAAAGGATAACAGCAAGGCATGGGTATTCTTCTTGATAGGAAATTAGCACTTAAGGGCATTATCCTTTCTGAAAGTTCATGTCGCTTCTGATTTCAAGGACCATTGAATTTTGGAGGTTAATTGTCTCTGTGAGAGTAGATCTGAATCAGATAATGACCACAGGTCTTTCTCCTCCACACTGATATTTGCCATAGTCTTGTAGAAAGGTGTTTACTCTCTGGGATCAAAGTACATTTACTATGTAATGGATAATGACAGATCGTGACATTAGGTTGGTTGAGGTTATATTTTTATAAAATATACTTTGGGGAAACTTTTAAAATTATTATTTGTAACCTATCTTTTGTGTTATTGATTAAGTTAGGCCATTTGCAACTTAGAATAAATTTATTGTACTGCCTTGATTTCAGCTGTATCTTGCATGTAATGCTGTTTGTAATTTATAATGTACATATACATTGGATTCATAAGGAATCCAATGTTGAGAGAAACAAGTGACCTGCTCAAGGTTAAATTTTGTAGCTGTAGAATTCTGGCACTTTTCTCTTATGAAAACAGCATTGCACTTATTTTTTGCCGTACTATATGGAATATCAGAAAATATATCAGTTCTAGTTTTGATTCAAGTTGAGTGATGATTGTGCTAGTAACGAGCACTTACATGTTGCCATTTGCCATGTGCTAATCTGAATATTTTCTATTTATAAATGCATTTAATGCTCACAACCATTCTACTTGGTAGGTTATTATTATTCATGATAATTGTATGAGAAAATTGAAGCAAAGAGATGTTAAACATCTTGAAGGTCATGCAGATTAATAAGTGAGGGGATAGGAAATAGTTTCAGAGCTTGTGTTTGAATTCATTTTTTTTTTTAAACATCAGTGGCCTCTTTTGGAGGGCTTTTGTTAAGCTCTGCAAAAATAATGTTTAGAATGAAAGAATCAAAGAACAGTATGCCTTCTGTTGAGGGTCCTGCATATTTCATTTGTCACAAAATTAAAAAAAATTTTTTTTTTCTTCAGGTTCTACAAACTAGTGTCTCAGTTAAGCATGGTACTGCATGTGTGGAATCCCTGTACTCTGGAAGGCCGAGGCAGGAGGATCACAAGTTTTAGCCCAGCAGGATGAAGTATCAAAAAATTGTCTGTCTGTAATCTAGTTGTGGGTGAGTGTTAGTTTGAAGGCCTTCAGTTCAGTAGTAAATACCACAGAAGACACAAACAGAAGCCCAAAAAACAACAACAAAAAAACCCCCAAAAACCTGTGCTTGTGAACTCAGTAACTGAACTTAAGTTAACTGATACTGAAATCACTCTAACTAAAATTTATAGTTTAGGCATATGAGATGCAGAACTGCTTATTTTGAACCAAATGTAGTTCAAAATACAGTTTATGTGAACAACAATCCATTGAAGACAGGCTGCACAAGCAGTATTTGTTTGAGAACCTGTAATATTGATAATATTCTTAGGCAATTGTTTTACATTTGGGAATTTCTTAAAATCACAACACATATGTATATTTTACAGAGATTATGAAATAGTCAGTATCCAGAGTCTTAGAGCTCTAATAAATTATCACCCAGCTACATTCTTATCCATTCCTTGCTGACTTCTTCAAACGAAACTTCGGTATTTATAGGTACCCTGTGTTATCACACTCATCTCTAAACTTATTTAAGCTTTATATTTAATTTAATGTTCATGACAGAATTATCACCTCATACTTACGACTCAAGTCAAAACTACAAGCTTACTCCTAAAGTTTAGTCCTCAGTGGTTTAACTTACATAGTTACAGATGCTTACGTGCTATGGTTATTGTTTCTCCCAGAAGCAGAGTTATCCTTTGAAAAATGCGCAGATCATCTACTTGGAAAGTTTTAAAAAATTTTCTCAGCTCCCATTATTTTATTATACTGATGTTTAACTGGTATATTAAAAACACTTCTGTGCTCCGCATGTCAGGAACTAAATACTAAAATGGATATAGTGCTACTCCTAAATAGCTTCAGTGTCAAGGAAGACGCAGAGCAACACAAAAAGATAGTGTCATTTCTTGCAATGGGGCAGTGATAGAGCAGTAGAGGGCATGGTGAGCGCAGTTAGGGTACTGACCAACCCCTTTCTAGAGACAGCGAAGAGGTCTTCCTGGAGTATGTGAATAGGAGCATTCATTGACGGTATGTACTGGGCAGTGTGCCAGTCATGTTGCAGACTTTTGCTGGTTCAACGTTTTCAAAGTTCCGCGAGCTGTACCATTTTATTTTCCTTATCTTAATGTGGAGGTGGCTGTAGATTAGGGTGATTACATGGCTGCCCTAGCATCCCACTCTTTGGAGTAACAGAGTACCAATGCAGAGATGGTAGAAAGGCTGAACGCATGCTTGTGAACGAACAGCTGAAAAATGAGTAAAAGATTCCACTGAAAGCCAGAGACACTGGGAAGGACAGAAGGAAAAAAAGAACAGGTGCCCAGCCTCAGAAGGCCTCATTCAGCTACATTCTTTTTGTTTTTTTTTTTTTCCAGCTACATTCTTATCCTCCATTCTTATCCTCTAGAAGCCAGAGGGCAGGATAAACTCAAAGGCACTTAAAAACATGAGATGTATGAAGGAAATGCCATAGGATGAAGCTGAAACATCCAAGTAGTGAGTAGGCTACAAGAGGTCTTTTGAGGTAAACCTGCACACTTGAACTTTTAATCTCAGGGAAATGTGGGACTTCTGAAGGGGTTTATTAAGAGACATGACCTTTTACAAATTGCTTTTAACAGTGATTGCTGTGGCTATCATATGTAGATTTGAGTAGAAGGAATAGTCTAGGCAGTGAAAGGTTGGAATGCAAGCTGTGTATTCAAGAATAGCAGCCCCGCCCAGGAGTGTGAGGATGGCATCAGGAAGGGACATTTGAGAATCAGGAAGACTTGATCATTCCTTTGGCCTTCATGATTGGGTGTCTTGCGGGGAAGGGCTTCTGGAAGGCCTGTACATTTCTGGGATGGGATTGCATCATGTCAATCTTCATTGGCATTGAGAACAACAAATGATATTTTTTTTTATAGGGAAGATGAGTTCATTTTTGGAAAGACTAAGTTTGGGCATCTGTGGAGATGACTCATTCATAACCGGCTGTATAGATCCACAGTTCAGGAGAGGTCAAATAGGACATACCATTTGTGATTTACGTCCCCTAATGGTATTCATGTGGGTTTCCTGTGTTGGTGTATGTCATATAGTGTGTCAAAAGTACAGAGCCCTGCCTGGAACCTGAGGGAAAGCATTCTGAGACAAAAGGCCCATAACATGACTAAGAAAGGCCTTTTGAATCACAGAAAGAAAACTCAGAAAATTGCAGCCTTAGCAGAGAAGGGGAAAAAAACTATTGAAAAAGGAAAAGGTGAAGAGACCAGTGCTGATGTATCAGATAAAATGTCACTTTTGTGATTTTGGTGAGAGTCAGTGCTGTTCAGCACCAGGATAGAAATCCGACTGAACATGAATGGCAGGAAATGTCGTTGCATATTACACATAACTTGGCTTTAATGGGTGTAGATAGAGTCAGCTAGAAAGGGATGTTGTGAGAAAGAGAAAGTTTGCTTTTTAAAAATAGAAGCTAAGCTCTTAAAAACAGTGATGAAGATGAGTTGACAAGAAGAGAGAGGTTGAAAATAGGAGATGAAGAGGTGGCAGCGCACTCAAGGAGGTTCTAGGTGAGGTGTGGGGTGGGAGGTCGCGTTCAGGACACAGGTGAAAAAACTGGTGTTAGGTTGGGTGGAGGGAGAGGGAGAGAGAATATGGTAAATCTGTGGTGCAAAGGAGAGAAGTGCCTGGCTTGCAGAAGGAGGTAAGCACCAAGGTACCGCGGTGAGAAGCTGAACAGTTGGCCACTGGACACTCCACCTTCAGTGAATGCTGAGGTCACTGGCTCGACTCTGGTGGAGGTAAATGAGAGTAGTGCCATTCCTATGTCCCAGAAGACTGGGCCACATTAGGATCTTGGAGGGAACTTAAACTAGCTACAAAATTCTAAGTCTCTTGGAATCTTGAAGATGTGGAATCCAGAAATTAGTATTTTTAAACCCATTCTAGGGTGACTCCGTTGTGCATCCCTCTTTGAGAGCAATGGAGAGGAGTTTCTTCTCTTTTCAGAGCAGAGTGAGAGCTGTCTTGCTCTGTGATCAAAGACAGCTACTCGTATTTGTTTCATTCGTAAAACAAGATGGCAGTATCTACTTTGAGCACTTGTTATAAGGACTAGATGAGCAAAGAGATATAAAGAGATATAAAGCAACATTTCTCAATAAATACTGCTTTGATTTTCTTCATGTCCAAGTGATAAGGAATCTTAAGTATGTCTCATTTCTGGCTGTTCCATGTACCCAGGATATTATCATAGCTGTATTGATGTCATTGGATAGGAAGGAACAGGTATTCTGGATGTCCTTATTTTCTGTTCCACTATCTTAACAATTAAGTTTTAGACTTATGTAGTATATGTGTGTATATGACTTGTTTTCACATTTGGCTTTGTGTTTAATATCTAGACACCTGAAAGTATAGGATTATTTCTAGAAATAATGTTTTTGTATTGTATAAACACTAGGTTGGTCCTAGGAAAAAGGTTGTTTTAACTGAAGAACCAGACTTGTAACAAGAGTAGCTCTTTAATCATAAACTTGTATTAATGGCCATTGTGGTGTACCACATAAACTTTGACATACTGTGTTTGAATATGAGTGTGTTGGACATCCACCTATTATCCACATAAATGCATTTTAATATGAACACATAATGCATTCATTGGTACCAAGGTTACAATCTGAAAATTTAGTTTTTGCAGTAGGAAAATAACACATTGAACTTTTTTGTGGGCTTATGTAATATGTGCTTATAAAAGTATATGTCATTGTTTGGTATATTTTATTTCATTTGCTTCCCAAAAACCCTCATTAAGATTGGCTGGGCTTTGTTGATGTGATTTTGTAAGAACCACAATTAATTGACTGACTTACGCCTTTTCACGCACGTGTGTTTGTGATCTTATCCTTCACTGAGCTATCAGAAATAATACATTCTATTTAAAGAGTTTTGTATGAGGCCTGTCCACATGTACATGGTTTTTCATACTGTGCTATGTAGACTGTCTATAGACCAGCCACATCAGCTTTACCTGCTCCTTAGAAATGCAGGCTCTCCATTCTCAGCACAAAGCCTTGAATTAGAATCTGCATTTTAATGAGATCCTTTGGGTGATTTGTGTTCAGAGTTAAGTTTGAGAAGCCCAAATGCCTCAAGGGAACCCTGTTCTTCTCTGGTAGACATTTTCTAATGAGCGACAGAGGAAGGAGAATGTTCATTCCTTTAGAAAAAGGTATGTGTCTAATTTTAATTGCCCAACTACAAACTATGCATAATTAAGGTACACGGGATAAAGTAATAACCATTAAGTTTTTGCTAGCTTGCTCGAAAACAATTGCCAAAGTCAGCTGGATAATTCTTCTATATTAATAAACACTTACGTCTTCCCTTTATGTGAGACATTTCTTCTTACCTTGAACTAGTTACATTTTTATTCTCCAACATTTAACTGTCTGAACCAATGCGTTTATGAGGTTGAACTGTTTTTCTGCTAAGGTAAACAGAAGTGGCATAGTACCTGCCTCCTACCAGTTTCTTCTTTGACCTGTTCATCTCAACATTGTAGATGTTTTCTTCAGGTAAATACAGCGTAAAATGCCTAATGCTATGTTTAAGGGCCTAAGATGGTAATACTCATATGCTGTGTGATCAAAATATATCATGATTGTTTAAATAATTACAGTAAAAGACACATGGGTGTTAATCGCTCCTAACGTACCCTTTCTTGCTTCTGACACACATATCCATCATTCTTGCGGCTTTCTGAAACAGTTCTGGAGGTCCTCTGTCATGGGTGTCATCATGAGGTGTGATCAGGGCCACCTTGAATGTAAGTCCTGAGTGTCTCTTGATTGAAAGGCAGGTTCCTAAGAATATTACAGTTAGTCCTCAGCCACCTTTTCATTTGATGTGGTACCAAATGACTTGTAACTCAGAATGACTGTAAAAGGCAAATGTTTTGAGGTGATACAGGACATGGAGGCAGCCACTACAGCACAGCTGAAGATGCTTACCAGAATGGCCTTCAGAATTGCTTCAGAACATGGCAAGAATGATGGGGTTAGCATGTTCAGGGAGGTTGTTGTTATTTTGAGGAGGGTTGATGGTAATTTATCTTTATAATACTATTTTAGAACTTAAATATTTGTATTTTTCTGGCACACTGTATCTGTAAACATATATTGATAAGAATTATTATTACCATAATGGTATAAACAGAACGTTTCTTTGCTAATAGCTTCCAGAATTATAATAATAATCTCTGCTAATAGCTTCCACAGTTACCTGATAATGTGCACGTTTCCACAAAGCTGATGTGCCGAGTGTTCTTTGCTCTGTGTACAAAAAAATCGAAGAGTTTTTTTTTTTCTCTTCTCAGGTACGTTTGCCATAAAATAGGCCCGGAGCTAGATCTTACTATGTAGGATGTGATGTTGGGAATTAATGACTATGGAAGTGAAGAGGGGAAAAGTGGGAATGGGTAGAGGAAGAAATTCAGTGATGCTACAGTGACTGTGGACCCCAGGTTGAGGATGGGAACTGGACTTTTACCCCTCTTAATGGTGACGGCCCCTGCAGGACAACGAGATTTCAAATGCAGTGGGTTCTTCCCCGAGGCCATCTATAAAACCAGCTTAATGGGGAGGGTCATTTTCTGCAACACGCTCACCAGCTAGGGGACTTAGTCAAAATGGTCTCTGAGTGGTATATCCACTGCTTTTCTTATAATGTGAGTCCAAAGTATGTGATCTTTTCATGTATCTGGATAAACAAAGAAAGGTTAATTGTGTTAAGCATAATTTTAACGTTAGGAAGTTTGGTCTTTCAGAGTTTCTCATTGGTTAATCTTGTACTTAATGAGAACCTGTTGTGAGTAATTCTTCATTGTATAATTGTTTAGTGTTGAAATGTCCTGGAAAATTCATGATTTCTGATGAATAGTGAAGCTTAGTAAGAGGCTTTATTGCCCAATAAGTATTTCTGAGTACAGTGCTATAAACTGTATGTATCAGAGTGATGATAAACAGGCACAATGTGGTTTTGAACATTATGTAACCATGGGATCTGGAGAGACAGAAATTAAATAGTCATGCATGTAAGCACATAATTGATAATTTCTATAAGTCTGTGTAAGAAAAACAAATACATCTTAGGAGGAAAATTTGCTTATAGCTGGGTGAGGGGCATGATTCTCAGGAAGTGTCATATCGGAGCTAATTTGGAGATGAATGAGGACAAGAGTGAGACAAGCTGCTGGAGGTGGAAGAGTGTGTGCTGAGTCACAAGGGACATCAAGATTGACTCTTCCCACCACAAAAAACAGTAATAGTCATATGGGGCAGGAGGAAGAACAGCGCCAGGTAGAAAAGGCTGCAGATTTGGGCTAGTCAGTCTCAGGGAGCGTCTATGGAAGCTACTGTCCAGCGTTCAGGAAGGAAGTCTTTACTATTTCTAATTTCATTGGGTTTGCATTCTTAAAAATTAATGCAGGGGCTGGAGGTGTAGTGCAGAGCTTTTCTAGTGTGAACAGAGCCCTGGGATTGATTCCCCAGCACCTCCTGAAAATGAAATGGGGGTGGTGATACACACCTCTCAACTCAGCACTTGGGAAACAGGACAGTTGGCATGAGTTTGAGGCCATCCTGGACTACATAGTTAGTTCAACGCTAGCCAGAACTACAGAGTAAGATCTGTGTCAAAAAACAAATAGACAAATTGCCATGCAGGAAGTGGATTTCAGCATAGATTGCTGACTGGTAGAATGAATATTCAGGGGATATAATGAGAAGATATAAGAGATTATCTAATCAGGGATAAAATAATCATGGAGCAAAGATGCCTGTATGAGTGAGCTCATCTCTACCCATGAGGGGAAGTAAGGATTCCAAGGTGAGGCAGCAGGATATGGCATTTATAGAGACTGGAATCTCTGTCTCTTGTCCAGGTTTCCAGTTTACTAACAATTAGCTTTATAAAGTGAGCAGAGCAGCCTGGGCCTGCAAAGAAGGCACAGCCTAAGTCTTACGGCTTCTGAGAGACGTTTCTTTTTTCTTGAAACTGAAGGCCCAAAAGCAAAAACGTGAAGTCAGTTTAATGAGTATATTATAGAGATAACTCAGTCACAGGGAGTAAAGGTCGGGGAGTGGTACGATTACAGACAATGTTCAGGGTGAGCATTTCAGTAATCAAAATGAGGAACAGGAAAGCTTATTTAGAGGCATTGAAAATGAAGATGAAGGGACAGAATCTGGAAATCATGGTACGATTCTACATGTCTGTTTCCAGCTATCAGTTTTATTTAATAACCAAAGGTCGTTGAGAAATTTTGGTAGTTGGAAAGCAGTTACTCTGTTCAAGGACTGAACATTCAACACAGATTTTGTTTAACATTGTTCTTAGGGGGACGTGATGCATTAGTATGTGATTAGGAAGAACCATCTACTGAAAGGTTTAATAGGAAACTAAATAAAACCAAAGAATTTTCTAGTCTGAAGTTAAATGAAATGATTTTCTTTGTTTGCATACCATTTAGAAACATCTGTGTTCTTTATTTTACTCTTATTGCAGATCCAAGAAATTTGACCAAATTTTAATAGAAATTATTATATTGCTGTAAATGCAGTCATTCTAAGATGAGTAAGAAACCAATCCCAGAAGCTATACTATTAACCTGTTAAAAACAGGAAATAAACTTTAGGAGACTTGTCTTAAAGTTTTGTGGCTCTCTCTGACTACAGTATTATGGATAAACCATTTGATTTTTAGGGCCATTGAATTTGGTTCAGACAAGTAAATTACATCTACTTCATAGAGGGAAAATTTGAAAAATGGGAGTTTGATACATAAAAATTCACAAATTGTTAGTGGTACTAGCTGTAAATGAATCCTCTGTCATGATTTCAATAGAAATGTTTATGTGGGTAAAGGTTAAAAAATCTGCTGTACAAAATTAACATCTTATATAAAAATACTTTTATAGGATGTCTTCACTAAAGCCTTGATTTCTGTGTAGAACAGTATTTGTTTAATCAGAAAAGCACTTACTTAGCACAAAGAAAATCAGCTAAGTGTTTTTCCCTAGGTTGAGATCAAAGAAACTAAATTGTTTTTGACTTCTACCAGTTCAATGTGACCTCAATTTTAATTTAAAATTAGAAGCGCATAGGGAGATTGTTTACCATTTCTCTCATAGCCTGGAGCATTTTTTTTTTTCTGAGTGATTGTTTGTGAGAATATTCATTTATTTTCAGTCCTTGGAACCAATCCCTTGGCTCTATTTATAGACTTATAATTTGATAAAATTTATAGATTTTTTTTTTCTAAAGGGTAAATAAAAAGATTTCTCAAACAAAACGGACGAGGACCTTTAACCTTACCAGGTTGTAGGTGCATCCTTTACTATTTATAGTGATTAAATTACAACAGTAGTTATGTCGTAGGGATAGGCGTAAAAGGAAAATCCATACCTCAGAGGAGAGGATGTGAAGGCCGAGATTTCCTGAGAATATATTGTTGCTCAACACATTTTTAAGTGGAATGACCAGCAAAAGCCAGCCATTAGCTTGCGGTTTGGGGAATAAGCACAAGAGTTTAGTTGAAATGATGTATTATTTCAGTACATACTCATATTTTGCTATATGGATAGTCTATTTTTGCTTGAGTTTTTTGTATAGATTGCTTAGGGGGCATCAGTACATGAGTAATGGTTCAAGTTCTAGTTATAATCCTTCACAAACTACTTTGAGACTTTAGGCAAGTTTTAAAATTTGCCCCGATTTCAATTTTTTTCTAATTATAATATTAGGATAATACTGTTGTTTTTCCGTAACTCAAAAAGGTATAATATTTAGTCATACCTATTGTTGATAGCTCACTGAAATGTGTACCCCAATGGCAGAAAGTAACTGGATCAGATAGTGTACGGTACCTAGATTACACACTCACATTTAGACAGTAGGTTCATTAAGACTCACAGACTTTTTGATACCGCTTTTGTAGTATCATCAATAATGGAAGCCACCAACATCTTTTTGTTTTCCTGATGTAGACATACTGGTCTGTGTCCATATTGTCTTTTCATTTTTCAAGTAACCATCCAGCATTAGAAGCTACTCTGTTTCAAAGCTCCCTCCTACCATCATCAATGTGAGGGGAATTGCAGAAAAAAGTTGCCCGACTCTGAATACCCAAGCCACTAGGCTCCTAAGTAGTGTAGCAGCAGCACCTAGAACTTTTTTTCTTAAATTCCCTAGTCAGCTTCCTGCTTGTTTCCTGTAATGGCTCCACCTGACCTTGTCTGACTTCTAACGATGAGCTGGATCTCCCTCCCACAAGTCCAACCCTTTCACTGACAGTGGGTGACTTTATTTGCTCTTACTAGAAACAATCCTTGTCAGCTGTTTGACCAGCCTGACACATTCTGTCTGTAGCTACAGAGCCTTTCCTTCATCTCTGTACCTTTTATCTATTTGTTAAGCCAAAACCCGAATGAAATTTCCTTGACCCCGTCTATGTGTTCGGAAGTCGCTGTGCTGTCTCCCACTGGAGGACCCTGTACTTCTAACTACTGCTGACTTTTCCTTATTTTTCCTGTGAGCAAAAGAACATTTGTCTCATTCATATCAGTGCTCCCTAATGTGTGTCATTGTCTTGATTTCCAGTTGAGCGCTCAATAAATACTTATTGAACAAAAGCGGGTGGTGTCATTCCTTCTCCCCTTGTCTCCAAACCTTATCTCCCTACTGTGCCTGTCCTCAGGAGAGCTTCTTCACCCTTCCATTTGACTTAGGTCATTCATATTTTGTAAGCACCTGTCTGTCATTCCTTGAGGCATAATGAGAACTACTATTTAGAAAACCCATTGTTCTGTTCCTAAAAGAATTTGAGAAAACGGAACAGCTCTCTAAAGAACAGTTGCCTACTTGACAGTCCCTCACATGCATTGAATCCTAATTGTTTCATGGGCACGCAGGGCTAGTCATGCCCCTAATCCTGTATACTCATGGCTATAAGCCTATGTAATATGTTTTTATAGATTGTGCCATGTAATGGACAATCTAGGATTCCAGTAGTGGCTTACCTCTCACAGACGTCTTAGCTATGACCTGCCCTGTGGTCTCCTCACTTCAGGACACTAAACAGAAGTGCCCTACCTATTTTAGATGTGTTTTAGTCCATTCTCAAGGACAGCCAGCATTCAGATGCAGTGGGAAAGAGAAGGGCAGAACCATTTGTTGGTGCTTATGGAATGACTAAGTATTCCTCATACTTTGTTGGCGAACAACTCACAGAGCCAACTTTGATGCTTGTGCATTTCTATATGTACAAACCGGGATTGGGAATTTTGTCCATCCTGGCCAACATGTCACCATAGACAACGCTAATTTAGACGTGATCTACTTACATGTTTTTCAAAATATACCAGGCTAATTTTTATGTTGGTAATTTTGTATGGCCCACGAATAACATCATACATATCCATATGGCCCTTGGCAGACAAAAGGGTCCACACCCCGATACAGAATAAATGCTGTTTGCTAAAGGTTTATGATCAAGAGAATTACATGCAAAGAAGAATTTGCTACTGATAAAAGCGTGAGCAGGGTCACCCACTTGTATGTGAATATTGAGGGAATTGAGATGCAAGCCAGAAGAGAGGGAAACAGTTACTAAGAACTACAGTGTCTTTGGGTTTCTAAAGAGTTTAGGGCTTCCTGAAGGGCTTGAGATGATGAACAAAGGGCTAATCAAGTTCTCATAAGCAAGGACAGGAGTGGTGGGGGAGAGGGTTGAGAGTTAATGAGAGTGATCACTTACGGTGTGTGTGTGTGTGTACGTATGTACGTACGTATGTGTATTCAAGGCTGAAGATCATTGTATTTGTCAAGGAGTGGAGAAATAAAATTTCACACAATTTTTCCTCCACTTAAGTAATCTTACTTTTTTTGTGTTACAATGTGCTAGGAGTAAATGTTGAACTTGCAACAGCATTGGGGATGCTCAGGGATTGTGATTGCAGCTGGGTTTTAAGTGGCAAATGGTGGATGATTTTACTAAGTCAGAATTCACAGGGGCTGAAGCACAGTGATGATGTGCTTCAGCGAGCCTGACCAAGTCACAGTGGACACAAATAGTGATCGTGTACTGCTGCAATCAAAGCCTGTTGTTCCCTGAGGGAAAGCTGCTACCTGTAATGGTCCCTCTCTTCCCTCAAAGAGTTACGCTGCATCGAAGCTGTAGGTGGCCACAATATTCTTACTTCCTTACGATGTATTTTTCACATTTAGAAGAGTCTTGTATAGGATAAACTTACACTGAAGAAATACAGGATACAAAATTTTTGAGGCAAAGTTTTGGTACAGTTAGAAAGGGAGCTGTTATGTTCTGTTTTCACATATCTAAAGAGTAATGTCTTTTTTAAAATACAGAGTACACCTGTAACTAAATTCAGGGTACTTGTTATATATTTTATTAAGTACATGCAGTTTAAATTTGACAGTGTTTTAAAAATGTCTGCATCTTATGTGTAGACTCGATGATGTTTTTCCTTTCCTTGAAAAGCAAAGTATTTAATGTGTAGATTTAGTGTGGTGTATTTGAAAAATACCAACTAAATGTGTTTTCTTTAGAGTTTTCAGAGTTTGACTTCATAGAACAATTCATTTGGCCTTTGGTGAATATTTCTCCCAAGAAATTTTCTTGGAAAATTCCTGTTACCTGGACCGTCTCTGTTACCATCAATATGTTGACCATTATGTTGTTCAGAATGCCTTGGAATCAGACATAGTAACCTGACTGCTAGTTGTTGTTTTAAAAGCTCAGTTATTAGTGTTCTCTCAAATCAGAAGCAGTAATTAGCAGTATGATAAATTATTTAATTGTTACTGAGTTTTGGATGATTTATTTCTGAAATTTGTCATCTGCTTGATACCTTGCAAATCGTGATATGTGCACTGTTAGATCCCAGTGTCCACCCTTCCGTATTTAGTTTGTGTTCCTTACATCAACATTGAGCCAAGGATTGTGTATACCTGTGACTTCGAGCTTTCTGTAAACTGTCCCACTTCTGTAGCGAGATGTGAAGGAGGGTTTGGACATCTGAATGGCGTGATAACTGTGTGCTGTGATGAGAAGAGGAACAGAAGAACCTAGGGTCAGTGAGGTTCCCCTGCTGGTAGTGAGGCAGCCTTGGCTGGCCAAGTCATAAGTTAAATTCCAGTCCTAGTTAGGATCAGTGTTTAAAGTCTTTTCATGGTTTGCTTGTGAAATGTTTCCCAGAAGCTTCATGTATGTGGATACTGTAGATTACTGTGGGTTT
This sequence comes from Ctenodactylus gundi, assembly GCA_004027205.1. Classification (NCBI taxonomy): domain Eukaryota; kingdom Metazoa; phylum Chordata; class Mammalia; order Rodentia; family Ctenodactylidae; genus Ctenodactylus; species Ctenodactylus gundi. The sequence goes on from PVKB01001583.1 coordinate 250,943, forward strand.
TTCAAGTACTGTGAAGAGGTGGGACCTGCTCAAGAGAGGTAGATTACTGAGTGTGGAGGATCACGAGGATGCAGCCAAGAGGATACACTCTTGTCCCAGCATCTCCCAAGGCCTGATCTTTCTTGTGATGCCTGGAACAGTTGCTTTCTGCTAGCCCCTTTGGCCATGCCACCATTGCCAGCCACTGTGAGCAGACTGAGACCTCTGAAACGTAAGGTAAAATAAACCTTCCCTCTCTTAAATTGTGGGTGTGGAGTGTTGTGCCCAGAAATAAGAACAGTAATATGGCAAACCTGTTCAAACATTACATGTGTGAGGGGAAAACAAACAAAAAAAGACCCAAAAAAACTTTAGTTGGCTGACTGTGTTTGTGGAGGAAGACTAAACACTAAGTCTCTAGTCTTTTAAAATAGTAGGATCAAGCTTGAAAAGGGCAGTGTAGCGTCTCACTTTTGACCTGTGAGTGCTGGGCAAACACTTAGCCATCTACTGGGTTGTGCTGTGTGGTGTCTTGAGAGCCTTTCTGATAGATGGTGGTTCTGCCATCTGAAAGCTGGGATGTTGTCTCACTGTGCCCTTAATACACTCTGTAAATTGGATTCTGATTGAACACAACATTCTGATTCATGGCTACTTGCCTTTACTTGATGTGGGCTTTTTAGAGGAGCACCTGCTTTACAAATGAAATTATTAGTCTTAATGTATCTAAAGCTCTTTACTTATTCATTCAAAACAATCAATAAACTATTCCAACATTAGGGGCCTGAGTCCTAGTGGTGGGGGTGGTATAACTGATCATGGTTTCGTGAAGTTTCTATTAATGTGGCTTTTGAATACTTTGCCAGTGATATATTTAGGTATGATTTATGAGTCTGTGCTTAGTCTCCAGCATAATGATAGTTGCTTTATATGCAGTTTGCAGTCTTATCAGCAAGCTTGTAGAGAAAGTTTTGCTATATACACTTAACATTAAAAAACTGAAGCTCAGAGATACCAGTGTGGCGATTATGAAAAGCCTTGTAACCTAGAGACTTTTTAGTCGACAGCTGCTTACCAAGTTCTTGGTTCTCTGAGACTTTGGGTCAGCAAAAAAGACGCTGGAGACCTGAGTGGGTTTGACGAAAATAAGAGGTTCTTGTTACTTTCATCGGGCCTCACCTGGGTGGGTCTTCTCTGTGAATTCCACTAACAGGACTTTAGAAAGCTTGAAAGGTGCTAATTCATGATCCTGGAATTTCAACTCAAGCCTGCGTGGACCCAGAACTGTGCTCTTGTGCCTCATTTCCTATGATTTAATTTTTGCTTTTTGTTTTTAAACTCATAAGTTTGTTCATGCTCGTGTTTAGGAAACATCTGCATTTTGCAGCAAGCTAAAAGTCCTGGACTAGCAGTTGTAGTGAAGCAAATGAAAATGAGAAACCCTAAGTAAAGAAGGTAAGTATTCGACAGTCAGAAAGATCGCAGCCGTGAACAGCTTGGAGTGCCTGCCAGCAACGGTTGTAGAGCAATGGATGTGTCTGTGACAGTGAGGAGGTACAGGTGGAGAGACTGAGGGCTATTGAGAGATGGGTGGATCACTTTGGGAGGATTGTGATTGTCGGAAACGTCCTGAGGGGCATCCACACAGACACGGATGTATGGGCTGGCTTTTGGTAGTGAGGGTGACGTAGATGAACATTTAGCAGAAGAAACACCAGGGAAAGTGGGGGTCCGATGCTGGCCACACCTACTAACTTTTGTAAAGTTCACTTCTCTTTTGGTTGGAGATTTTCATGTGAAAAAGGGCACTAAATGTATCTCCCTTGCTTTATAGGTAACACAATATGAATGACTAGGATACAACCTAACAGAGCATTTTGATTGACTAGAAGAAATATCTCAAGCCAGGACTGTATGCCATTAAGCATATATTTGCCTTTTTTCTCCCTTGATGAAAGTGATAAAATAGTTCTATCTTTTGTCAGTATTGCTTTGGAGTTTACCTTTTTTTTACCTCTAAGTAGATAGAATTTATTTAGCCAAGAGTGGAAAAAAACTAAGCTCTAAGCTGAATTTACAATCTAATATTCAACTTATATATTAAAAATTTTCTATATTTAATATTCCAGGCGTACTTTCAAGTTGATGACAGTGTTTTAATAGAAATTTTTTGCGAATTCACTCTCTGGGCAGTGAGGATGAAATTACATTGTTTGAACTTACGCCAACTCTCTCCAACAGTCTATTTGTAATTTTTAATGTATACACAGTAATTTTGTTTCCACATATATATATATATATATATATATATATATATATATATATATATATATATTATATATCTGACCTAGGAAACAATAAGTTGCTTTGTATCAAAGCAATCCAGTAACATATTTTTCAAGACATCCATAAAGAAATTGTTTTATAAGAAGGTCTCCAAAGGCAGTGAATATGCATGGGGTCAAAAAATAATAGCTAACTATAGGTTTCACACAGAACTCAAAGACTGTAGTGACTTAATGACAGCAGGATGCACCTTCCCCGGTCTTCATTTTAACAGGACTAATGAAATTTAGATAATCCTTTGGAGGCATATTAGTTGAACTTCTTAAAGATTTTTATTTAACAGACAAGGCTTTTTCAACGTTGTTGAAATCAACTCTGTCCAGTGGAACTTAATGGGATTATGGAGATGTGGTGTCTGCCATGCTATTGTTACCACTTCTGTTTTTTGAGTGCTTGAAATGAGTCTAGATAGAAGGAAGAAACAACTTTTTAAACTGCTTTCAATATTAAATTGTCATGTGTGATTAATGACTACCTAGTGGCTATTATTTAAATGATATTTCTAATGTTTGGAGTCACATGTGGCTTGGGAATGTTCCATCTGTGAACTCATGCAGATAGGGAAAAAATTTACATTGATAGTCCCTTTCCTAAAAATATGCTCTATTTTTATGTTATAGTTACATAGGTGCAAATAAATGTGATGTAATTTGCATGTGCACCAGTTCTCCAAGTGGAATGTGAGTATTATATTCTTTAATCACATACTCGTAAAGAGAATAGTTCTTGAGGAAAAAAGAAACCAGTGGGATTTTGGTTTATCCCACTTGTGTAACTACTTCTAAGTGGCAGAAGTCACCGCACAGGCCATTATGTTTTGCATGCGGTAGACCCAGGAATTAGCACCAGAAGTGTAGCGAAGGGCGTTTGGGAACCAAAACGTGCCTCAAGAAAAGGATTTCTGAAATAAAGTATTTGTGTCTAAACTGTACTGGCAGGTGAGTAAAGATGAAGCAGAATCTTAACAGGACTACATAATTGAGATTTATTTTTTGATCATATTAGTTCAGTACTAGAAAAAATAATAAATCTCCTGTTAGCTCACTTAATTATATAAGTAACAAAGATGCAAAAGCAGATGCATTAAAAGAAGCCCTGTAAGCGGCCAGGGCAGACTTTGCTGCCAGGAAGAAGGTAGTCTGGGAACATTAGCAGTTCTCCAAGGGAGAGCAGTTAACGTGTAGACATTAACTTAACTTCTTTCACACTTGATAGCAATGCTCCAGTGTAGTTTACATTCGGCTTCTAAATTCGGAGTCAGGTGCATTGTTCATTGATTGTGCTGAGGTTTGCATCACTCCTTTTCACGCTTAATCCTTCCTTCCATGGCAGATGGAGTTAACCTTACTGCTTGGTGAGTCTGGAAGGAGGATCAGCATCTTTAGCATTTCTAGCTCCACACTCAAGCTAACGCCCTGGATCTTGCTTATTGGGCTCAGGCTCACATGGTTCAGTGTGTCACTGTTGAAAGGCCTGGTTGGTCCACTCAGTACCAGGAATCCCACTGCTCCCCTGTATCAGCCACACTTCCCAACGTCACCTTGTCTGTAGAAGAGGCCTTGTTTCCGAGCTAGTGCAGAAGTTGGCTTGGGTAAATGGTCATTACTTATTAGCCTTGCTTGATATCTAAAATTTTTCAAATGAGTTAGTGAGAAGTGAGATAGGAGATTCTTCATTATAATTTCTGGGGTGGCATTTTCAAAGTGCATTCCTCCTCTCTCAACTGGCCCCACTCCTGCTGTGGTCCCTACGTGTCCCCATTGAATACTGGCCTAGAAAGATGAAAGATCCAGTTAAGATTTTGCTTAGCATCGCCTTTCACTTCATAAATTTTACACCCTGACTGCACCAGACTAATTTCTCATGAAATGTACTGTGTTTTGTCTTAGGTTAGGATCACACATCGTACCGTTTTTTAATTGACTCTCTCAATACCTCACATGCCCTTTAATCTGAGTAACTGGAAATATTCTTCTTGTATTTATGAAAATGTTCATAAATTTCAAATCCTGTGTAAATTTTTGACAAATACACATTATTATAAAATTATTTAAAGTTATTACTTTGGTAGGAATTATAAGCTCCGGTAAACAAAATGTTACTTTTTTAATAGCCTCAATGGTACCATTTAGATTGATTCGGTGTCTTCTTTTGAGGTCAAGGTAAATGCAACAAATTTGGTTGCTTTGGTGATGAGCACACTTAATAAGAGATCATATAAAAACATAAAAAAATACTCCAGAAAGATTGTTTCACGTGTGTTGTGGAGTATTTAAGTAATTATTCCCAGAAAAACTGATTTTTCTTTAATAAGCCCACCGATTGTATAATTCACTTGGTGATTGCTAGATAATAATAATGGTAATAAGAGTAATAATAAAGGTTTATTATGCCCCAGACACAGGTTGCGTCCCTAATACGTACCATTTTCCTTAATGCAATTCCCACCTGATGTGGATACTGTTACTGCCACTCTTCACAGAGGAGGGTAGTAACCCGAAGGAATTATGTCATTACTAAGCTTTCCAGGCGTACGTCCTAACATCTTTTGATATAAATTGGGTGAATATCTGGAATACATTTAAAAATTGCTACATTTCTTTTTTTCTCTTCTTATTTTACCCAGTTAGAACTATGAGTCAGCAGAGATTTGATTTGATCTGATAACATTTTAGGTCCTTGTTCTTCTGCACAGTTCTAAAACAAGTTTTTTTTTTTTCTTGTCTCTTTTTATGCCTGACCATCTCTAAAACTTACTCAGTAGCGAATCCTTCTAGGGAAGTGGATTCAGACAAGGATCCTATATGAGAATTAATATGTAAAGAGTCAGCCCAGGAAGTATAAAGATGGAGAAAATGACCTTGTATGCAATGTGTATGTGTCCCTAGTGCTGCTACTAAGTATACTGTGCAAAATTCAGTAGCATATCTGAGATTTATTAAAAAAGTCTACCTCTGGACAAAGATTTTTGTGACAAAAATGTTTTTCATATGGGAAGGGTTAGGGTAACTTTTAAACTGTGTGTGCAGAAATTCCTGTAGGTAAACACAAATCCTGTCATCTGGCCCTCCAGTAAAGTTACAGAAGGCTTCTCATGGACACAACTCCAAAGATAGCAATAATGTTTGAAACGTAATAATGTCTGTTGAAAGAAACTAAGAAAAGATTGCATGTAAAAATGCTACTAAAATATCATAAGCAGATGGAGATTTTTCTTCCTTTGTTGTTTTACTGTGATAAAGAAGTTAAATACACAAAATATTTTACTACTAAACAAAAATTATATTGTAATCCGTGCAATAGATGTTGAGATGACAGGTGAGTATTACAAGGGAAATCTGGAGAGCTATATAAAACGTGTTTTCACATAGCGTGTAAGTCCACATTGTAGACTGTTTGAGTAGTATTAGCCCCCAGAGCTGTCAATTTGAAGTGAGTCGCTCCTTTATGATAAATGCTATTGTACAAAGCTCAGGATTTTGTTTTTGAAGTATAGGTATTGAGAGGAGCACTGGGGAATATTTGAATAAAAGTTGTCAACAAAGTGTGAGTTCCAAGCCTCTGCCCCCAAATTAGGTATTCCTGTCTCCTGGTGAACGTGTGAAACCCATTTTGCAGCTTGCTTCAGGGCTTTGATTTGAGTCTCTGCTAATAAGTTGAGATATAAAAATCAGTTGGGTAGAGACACTTTTGGTTTTGATCTGGAATGTCCCCCCCAAAGCCTCACATAGCAGATGTTGTGCATTATCTTTGGATTTCACGTGCTGCTAGGAGATGGGCCAAGCCATGAGGGGCAGATTACTGATGGTGTGGCGGATCACTGAGGCTGTGACCTGGAAGGATACAAGCATCTCCTTAGCTCTGCCCTTGGCACTCCCTGCTTCCTGTCTTGCCATGCTGTGAACAGCATTTTTCTAGCTAGGAGTCTGCCAGAAACTTCCACCAATTCAGGCCATCCACAAATGGACTGAGCCCTTCTGAAACTGTGAGCTAGAATAAACCTTTGCCCCCAGTAAGTTGTGGGTGTTGTGTGTATTATTTCCCAGGAGGAAAAATGTAACTAAGATAGAAGCTTTTTAGGTATTATCCATGTAGCGATAAACAGGGTTGTTCGTGTCGGGCAGTGCCACAGCCACAGTTGACCCTTCCCAGTGACTGGTTCAGTGCTCAGAGGAAGTTATTTATATTCTAAAGTTCTCACTTATCTCTTCAGGAAAATAAGGTAATTTGGAATTGGTGGGAAAGAGAAATGAGAAAACTATAGCAATTATCACAGTAGCTGGCATATGGAAGGTGCTTAAAACTCAATGTGAATGACTGCCTAAGATTACTCCCTGAATTTGGTTTCGGTATGAGGCAAGAAGGGAAAGAAAATACAGTCCCCAGAGGATGCTGAGGTGCCAGACAGCCCAGGAAGGGGAAGTCCTAGATCCTTCAGGCAAACTCGGTCTGCCTTTGGGTATACCAAAAATACATTTGCTTTTTTGGTAGGCTAGCAGCACATTGACCTTACGTATACCCAGTCAGCACCGTATTTTACAGTAAATGTGAATTTAACTTTGTCATTTTTAACCTGTGGTAATAGAATATGCTTACAGTACACTTGACTCTCTTTATATAACACATTTTCTGTAAAAATGCTATTTTAGCACTTTATGTGGAAAAAATACAGATAGTGTTTAAAGAGTACCCACAGTAGCAAGTTATTTGGAGGTGCCTGAATGCTTTTCAAATAAAGCATATCTAAAGAGTTTTGCATAGCTAATAGTGAAGATTATGAAATTGTAAGTGTTGTTTAAGAAGCTTCAAGAAAATTCACTTTTAAATTCAAATGAATTTTAAAAATCACATGCCAATGGATATAACTCTGGGTATCCAGAACATTGAACACCTTAAGAAAATTATAGCATTTAATTTTGTGTTTTGATTAAATTTTGTATTTGATAAAATTGTCCATATTAAAGTTAGAGTAAACATACCATAAAAATATTTATCTTATCTCTCTGGTCTTCTCATGACAGTGTGTTGCTTAAATTACTTCCATGTACTCTGTAGTAAGTTTGTATTCTGCAGCTTTTGGATGTGATACTCCATTGTCAGACACTAGCATTTAATAATACAAGAAAGATACAGAAGCATATATTTAAAATACAAAGTAGAATATAGTACATACAGTGAAGATCTCCAAAGTAAGCCAGGCATGGGGTCACATGCATGGGGGCGTTAGGCAAGAGGTTGGCAAATTCAGTACCAGCCAGGACAGTTTAATGACTTAGTGAGATCCTGTCTCAAAAAAAAAAAAAAAAAGATTAAAAGAAGATAGGCAGTGTGGTTCATTGTGAAAACCTGTATTTAATCCTCAGTGCAGGAGGAAAAAAAAAAAACACTAATCCCCAGATAACTTTTTGTACTGGTGTAGGTGTGTGCAATCTGTGCTTTGCTGACTGTGTTCTTGTGTCCTTGGGGATAGTGACTGTGGGCAAATACTGCTCCACAAAGGAGAGTTGCCTAGTGTTTTCTCTGTCCTGGGTTGTGCTTTTGGCAGGGAATATGCTTGATTGGTATGTAGCACATCCCAAATGGTCTTAGTGTTTCCCATGGCTTCACCGTACTTTGCTCAGAACATCTGAGAACATGGATTACCAGCAGTCTGAGAGTTGGAGTGTCTCAAACGCACCTCCAGCAGCGCCGAATGCTGGTTTTCCTTCGGAGGACCAGCTTCTGCAGAGTTCTTCACCTTCTCAGTAAGTGGCAGCGTCTTTCTTCCAGTTGGTCAGGGCAGAAATCATGACTACCCATTTTTGCTGTCCAGACTAAATTCCAATCTATGGCTCTGTCTCTGCTTCTATATGTAACGAGAGCCCAGCTAATTTCCCTGCTGCCACCCTCATCCCAATCGTGTGTCATCACAGATCAGTTAAGTCCTATAGTACATCTGTTTCCCTGCTTCTGCCCTGCGTTCCACAGTCTGTTCTTTTTTGGACTCATAATACTTGTACATATTTATGGGATACAGTGTGATGATATATTTATATAGATTATGTAATGAGAAAATCTGGGTAATTAGCACATCTGCATCTATCGTTTATCATAATTTCTTTGTGGTGAGAACATTCAAGAACTTCTCTTCTAGCTACTGTGGAATATGAATTATTTTTGAGTATAGTCACCATAATGGGTTTGTTTTCTAGCATGTTTTCCACCAACTTGCTAGCACCTGTGTACGTATTAATTTTACCTTTTTTTCTTTCCTCATTATGATTCATGTTCAATATGTCAGGAAGAGTGATTCTTTTAAAACTCAATGCTCAGAATTTTCTAGGGCATCTGTCTCACTCTTGGGAAAACCCCACAGATCCTTCCAGTAGCATACCAGATTCTCCAAACACAGGTGTCTCTTGCCCCTCTGAAGTTGTGTCTTACCATACCTGTCTAGCCACATGGACTTTCTGCTCATTGGTCTTCATGTATGGATGTGCATTCACCTAGTGCAAACCCTTTGTGTTTGCTATTCTCTTTGTTTAGATTGTTCCTTCCTAATAGCTTCATTGGTTACTTAGGCAAGTCTGTCCTGACCCATCTGTTTCAAAGACTAGGTTTCTGTGCTTCCATCGATAATGACTCCTTTCTTCTTTTCTGTCATCAATAGATGCAACCTTCATTAGCTTATATGCTTACAGCTGCTAGTCTCCCACCCATCTGAACCCCATGAGAATGGAGATTTTTATGAATTCTCCTCCCTATCTTCTCTGCTTATCATTTTCTCTTGAGCTGTATATGCTCTCATTTGATGAAATCACCATGAAAATTGGCCTGTAACTTGTCTTGTTGCAGTCTGTCTGAGGGCCATCTTAGGAAATCGAGATGATTTGTTTATCACAGTACTATGCAGAAGAAAGTAGACAAGCCTTAATGGCAGGCGACCGATCCGCCAGCTTCCTTGGAAGTACTAGAGCTGCATGTCATCTGTCCCAGGCCCTGTGTGTGTGAGTAGTGACAGACACTGGGCTTCCTTCAGTGGTGCCTTCCCCCATGAGGTATAGATGCTAATAATGGATACTAAGATGTTTACTTGCTTGCACATCCCTTGGCCTTTTCAAAACATTTCCACTGTCATTGCAACCATGGAATGGTAAAAGAAAATCATGGTAATTTGGATAATAGCAAGCCTTTTAGGTTTTTATGCGTTTTCACTATTGGGGAAAAACAATCAATATAGTAAATACATCAGAAGAAAAAGCAATCCAAAGTCTTACTTCAATGCTTAGTCTTGTCACTTTATAAATAGTTGTCCCTAGAGGACAGATTAGGCCATTTTTTTAAAATACATAAGACCATTAGCTTGTTTTAAGTAATTGAGTAGTTATTGACTACTTATTTGGACATACTGAATTAAGCTTGTTTCTTCACCAATTTTCTAAAGTACATATCCCATATCCCCTCTGGCCTGCACGAGGAAGTCAGAGCGACTTATTCTCATTGCAAGGTTTTTCCTGATTTCATCAGGCCCAGTGACATAACCAGTATATGACTTGTAGGGATCCCTGACTCTGTCATTTGTCTATTCATCTTAATAGCTAAAATGGCCTACGCGTATCTCTGTGTCCCCATCAACAAACTCTAAGCCACTTTCTGTTTAAACATATCTACATAAAAAATAAAGGCACAGAATATTGGATTTGTTTTTCATTTTGCCTGAGAAGTAATTCCATTAACTTATATCAAAATAACTTTGTGATTTTTCCTCTTAGCTCCAGTAAAACTTGAGAAAAGCAAATGTAAGTGGAGGACAAAGGTTAACTTATTAGTACTTTTTATGTCTCGGCTAGAAATGGCTTTGAAATCCCCACTGTATATAAATTTATACCTTCTTTTCCACTCTAATTTCTGTTACAGAAGAGGAAAGGAAACATAAATATTCAGAAACAAAATATATCTGAAGACAAATGTCAAGCAAGTGGTCTTTTGCTGAAATATGCTTTATAAGAGAACTGTATGCTGTTTTCTTGAACATATCACAAATCTTACATTAATCCTGATACTTGCCAGTCACCATTGAACTAATTGCTAACGATGATAACAGAATGTTGAAATTAAATTACTTCTACTTTTCCTGCATCAAACAATCAAAAATGTAGTCTTACTAGTACATGCAATTTTATGTTCAAACATTGCAGTCTTTCTGAAGATAAAAAAGAAATCTTTCTATGTTTTCATCCAACTGCTAAGAAAATGCTAAAGTCTATGTGATACAGAAAAACTGGTGAATTATTTAAAAAATTCTCTGTGGTTCATGGAGCGAGGCATTTCAGTTTTGCCCAAGACGCATGCTTTCTGACTCACAGCAACTCCTTTTGTCCTACCAACCATTTCCTCCCATTGGGAAGCAAATCATATCATATATCTTCTTACGTGCACTGGACGCTGTAGGGAAGGGTGGTGAATTATCAGAGTGATGTGGGAGGATCTGCTGACCCAAAGCAGACAGCACCTCTAGTACTTTGCCTCAGGTGTAAGATTTTAGCTGTAGGTAGGTCTCAGGTACCTCTCTGATGGGGAAAGGAGGAGATTTATTTTTTCTTGGTGTGGTAATCACTAATGTACATTTTGTACATGCAAAAGTATATTCACCTTTGAGATTAAATTATGTTCCTTTCATTAGCTACCATTTAAATATTATTTCAATAGTCCCATATCAAAATTTAGCTTTCTTTTTTAGGAGTTGTGTTTCTGGATACTGGAGGCTGATCGCAGGAAATTTGCAGTAAAGTACATTCTCAGCTCTTATTTTTAATGTAAAGGCAGACCATTGCCAAGGGTCCTAGATTGGACTTGAACTTGCAATCCACCTGCATCTGTCTCCCCAGAGTGCTGGGATTGCAAGCTTGTGGGAATAATTTACTGATTATTGATTTTGATAGAAAAGAGATCCCAAAATGTGTTAAATAACATAAAGAAAGTGTGTGTCTGGGTGGGTAAATATTTTATCTTGACCAGGCTATTCACCTATTTTCTATTTAGTTCATTTATTGAAATCATTCAACAAGTGTATTCTCATGAAGCCAAAGATGTAATAGTGAGCACAGAAAAGTAGGTACATAGATTATGTAAATTAATTGGGGAGAAATAATAGTCAAGGCTATATATATGTATATACACACAAATATACATGTATATGTATTTGTATGTATGTATATCACAGTTACATGTGGTATGTAAAACACTTGGGAAAGGAAACCCATTGGAGGTAGCATTTGGAGGTGGCTGGTTCTGAGGTGGCACTGGGCAGGGGGAGACATGGGTGGCAGTTGGGAGTTGGCGTTGGGAGCTGCTTGTGCACATGTGAGGAAAACCGTGGCTGTGATAAAGAAGAAGGTCACGGGAGAGCAGGAGAGCTGGGCGAGGGCGCAGTGACTTGGGTGGTGCGTTGCCAGGAGTGTGGGTACCACATCACCTAAGACAATACAGGTCAGAAGAATTTAACATCTTTTTAAAATTTTTGTGGGAGATAATGGATCCCCAGTTTGTAAAGTTGAATTTTACAGATTTCTCTCAGAACCCACACTGAAGTGATTTGAGGTAATTGGGCAACTCATTTCCTTCACCATTCCTGTTACCAGACTGACAGGACTACCGGGACATTGGGCATTACGTTGAGTTTGTTCCCTTGCATACTGATAGGCTGGCGCGGTAGGATTTTCCCTGTTTGTCTGTCTGTAATGCCTTATAAAAGTATGAAGGATGCAGCAATTTCTGTGTTTTTTCCCTGCCCATCAGCCAGCTCCTCCTTCCCTGGATATTTATATCTATCATTCAGAACTTAAGACTTTCCGTATTTCAGTACGTGAATTTCAGTACGTGAAGTCTTGTCTGTATAATAAGAGAGTGTGTGTGTGTGTGTGTGTGTGTGTGTGTACACATAAGAATCTCCTCATAAATATTTTGCTTCTTTATAAGAGGAAAGGTAATCATCTTTACTTGATTTCATTTGGAAGTTGAATTAATGGATTTATTATGTTATTCATTGCAATAAAATGATTTACCAAATACAGGAGTGCTCTTATGGCTAGACAGATGTCTACAGCACTGATAACCACAAGAAACTTTCAAGTTGTACAGCAAAAAGAAGTTGCTTATGAGTGGCAGAAAATGACCAACTGATAACTGAGGGTATCAGTTAACGTATTCTTTCCAAGCAGACCATGTCCAAGTTTAGTGGCTTCATTGTGACTTTTTACTGTGACTGGGGATGATGTTGCTTTAGCCCACGCTTTCTCAGAACGATGCTTTAGCTGATGGGTCACCTGACATGGCTGGACCTCTTTTAATACTGCCTGTCAGCCTCATGGAAGCCATGTCAGAATTCTGCAGAGAATCTCTGCGTACCACGGGGGTGAGAATGAGGCCTGTTTACAAATTACAGATTTTTTTTCATTGAAGGTAGTAAGGATGGGAGAACTTGGGGATCTGACTCACCCTTTTAATGCATGTGCCTACCAAGAATAAGTGGTTGTTTTGAATCAAACAGAGTCAGATCAAAATGACAGAGACAGAGGATGAGGTGCTGAAGGGGAGATGGAGAAGCAGGAGAAAGGGGGGAGGGAAGGGGAAGGAAGAGAGAAAGATGATGCTTGACATGGCAGAGCAAAGCCTGGAGTTGATCCTTCCAAGTGCCATCCTGAGCTGGTTCAAGGAAAGGCCAGCAGCCACGTGGATGTTGAAGAAATCCTTTAAGGATTTGAAAAACGAACATAGGTAAAGAAAAAGAAAATGAGGGAAGAACTGAGTGGGAGGCAGGGGTGGGAAAGAGAGAGCAGACCGAAACAGTGGGATGAGTGGGGGACTGGAAGGAAATCCACACTCTCTAAGAGTAGCTAGTCATGGGCAAAAGCAAACTTGCTATTCTGCATAGTTCAGAGAGATCTCTCCTTAGGGTGGAGGAGTGGCCTGGCACCGGAGCAGTTTTCAGAGTGCCATCCAAATGGTACTCAACTGATGTATTAGTTTAATAAAGCATTTAAATAAAATTGGATGGCTTCATTAATGGCAGGAAAAGGAGTGTCAAAGCAGAATCAATTAGTAGTGAGACAGAGGAAAAAATAGAATCCCTTTATTCAAATCCTTGAAAGTGGAAAGAATAAAAACGATGGCGTGTCCCTGCATTTTGGTAGACAATGTTACTGCTTCCAGATCTGTGGTCCCCATTTCTGTTGAGGCAGATTATGTAGACTCATCAGTCTGGAGTCCTAAATTGTCAAGGTGAACTTGCAAGGACAAGCAGTCCCTGGAGACCTTCTGTGTGCAGTAACTGAGTACAAGTCCTCCCTGTGGTCTGGTTCTTGCGTGACTTACAGGCCATGTTGCTTCCTTCCTTCCTGATGCCTGTAAGCTTTCAGACTTCCTAGGCACCTGGCTTGGACTCTGGTGACACATTCAATCCACAGAGTTTAAAAGTGTCCTCCCACCGTCACTGTCACTTTCAGCACTGTGGATTCACTTGTATCCAGTACAGCCTGTTGCGTGGTCTCTGAGCCACAGCAGGGGAACCACGGGTGTTAGTTTTCATGCTATAAATTGGTGGTGTTTTTCTGTCATTGGAGGCCCTGTGGAAAAAAGCCCAGCGGATTTCTTCATCACTCTTATTTACCAGAGGGGCTAAAAGAAATTCCTGTTTAATTTCTTCTTTACTGGAAATAGTTTTCCATGGAGATAGGATATAAAACTAAGCATATGCACATTACAACCCAGTAAGAGAAGAAATCGAGATGTTCTCTTTTTTCTTCTGGTTTTAGAGGAACTGTAATAGTTTATGTTTTATAGAGCTTCAGAGCTCTGTAAACACCTTCTAAAAATAAAGTGGAATTATTCTCCTGTTTTTAATGAGTGATTCATCTGAGCTGAGTTATTGCTGCTTGTCTCTCCTGGCACCCTCTCAAAATGAGTGCTTGCGTTGGACTTTATGTGGGCTGGGCCTCTGGGTCTAGTCTGTGTTTTTACATTTTAGAAGGACTGGCACTTCTAGGGTCTCTTTGTAACCATAAGTTGGCTTCCTTGTTTAGCATGGTCATTTCATAGAATATGAAGCTGATGGTATAGGATTGAAGCAAAACATGGGTCGCTTAAAAAGATTCATTCTGTTCAGATTACAATGTTCACATATTTTTAAGGTTCTGAGAATTTAACATGCACCTGAGCGTGGCATTCCTTCTCATTCTTAATGAGTGAATTTCCTTGAGTGATTTTTTCTGTCAGTTATATCTGACACAGTGACTGGTGTTCTCAAGATATTAAGTCTAAACCAGAACTCCAAAGTTAGAAAAGAGAATATGTCTATATATTTTAATCTTTACATACTCAGGAGTCTTCCTTGCAGCTAGACCAAGTTCAGTCCAAGACTATCGTCCAATACAGTTGCACATATGCACAGGCTTGCTTTATTCCAGAGCTACACATACAATGAGCTCACACATCCAGGCACCATTCATGGACAGGGCCGGAGTATAACCCTTTGACCTTGTCTCAGATGCCACTGAAACTGGAACCAAAGAATTTTTGCTCACATTTTTAAGAACAAAAATTGAGTCTCATCTCATCTATGTACATGACTCACAGAATGTTTTCTTTGTAATTTGAAAGAAAGGGTTGTGCATAAAACCCTTTTAGTTTCAGTGTTGAATAATGGAAAAGGAAATTGGTACAGTTGGATTAGCCAAGGCTAACAGTTGAAAATAGGTTTATGCTATATGTAAATATCATTTATAGTTTCAGGGCCATTGTCAAACTTACGTTCTCTAATCCACTGTTATCTCCTGATTCTTGTATTCATTTGTTTATTTTTGTTTCTAGACTTAGAATTTGGAAGTCTGTTGGAGAAAGTCACAGAAGTATTGGTTTCTAGCACAATAGTCTTTATGGTCTGTCATCTCAGATAGGTCCTTGATCTTCCTTTGTACTCATAACTTCTTTTGTTAGAAGAGTTGTAGAGTCTGAACCCAGAGCTATATACCCAGCTTATTTTTAAAGTTTTTATTTTGAGACGTTGTCTTTCTAAATTGCCCAGATGAGGCTTAAATGTATGATCAGTTCTGCCTCAGCCTCCCTGAGTGCTGGTGGGTAGGTACCACCAGACATACTTGTTTCAGATACGCTTGGCCTTGGAATTATTCCTAGTTCTCCCCTGAATTCTCACATGGAGGTAGTGGTATCAGTTCCCATTCGTTCCAGAGAGCAAAAGGAATGTCAGTGTGGGCATCAACCTACAACATCGTAGGTGCTCAACTTTTATTAGTTAAATTAAGATGTCTTTCATTCCTGTTGACTTGGTGTCACATGTTCTGTCAGTCTGGAGTCTTGGAAACAATTTGTGAAGCCAGACTTGTGCTGTGACTCTGGATAGCTCTGTGCATTTGAAAACTTTTAAGAGATACTTTGTGGCACATACCTCCACATGTTGTAAAAAAAAAAAAAAAAACTGCTACTAATAGCATATAATTTTTTGTATTGCTAAATTTTAAGTTCTTGTTAAAGTTGCCCGTTAAATCAGAAGACTTGCCAGCTAGCATAACTTTTTTTTTTTTTTTTAGAAATGGCTTTTATAAAACTTTCAGACAGACTCTTAATTGAAGCCTGCTTTTTAGCAGCAGTGGTGGAATTACCCTGATTTAAATACGTTCTTTTGCCTGCTCTTTCTCTGTGTGCTCTGATAGGCAGATGTGCATCTCTGGTGCTATTCATTAATGCAAGGATGACAGATTGTGGCTAAGGATACCTGTAAAATGGGGACCATGGATTTAGATGCCTTTCTCTGATGTCAGTGGAGTGTCATTCCTATTAGTGAGCCCTGGAAATATGTGGGTACAACTTCTGTTATATCTAAGACGGAACTATGAAGTGTTATTGAAATATACAGTGAATGTTTTTTTTTAAAAAAGTACCTACTATATTAAAGAAGTCTTGTCACCAAGAACGACAGGATAAATGTGTTTTAAGTGTGTGGGGCCCCATTTCTAGGGGTATAAATTGGCAGTATATTTTTTTTAACAGTAATGTTTGTTTTCATTTAAACATTCACTAAGTTCTTTGAGGACACCTTGTTGATCAGAGATTAGCTGAAATTCTGTCGCATGAAAACATTACAGTGCATCTTCATCCATCTTATTCATGGAATCTGGCACTGTGACGTTTGGCTCTTCCCCAACATCACAATGCCTGAGGAACGGAAGTGTTTTGACTCAGTTCATGACACCAAGGCAGCCATGACAGCACAACTAAAGAAGACGGGAGGAAACCCTCCCCAGCCACAACCAGGCATTGCAGGTGTCTGCAGTCACAGAGACCTCTGCCTTGCAAGCTTGGGATACAGTTCTTTTGTCTTTATAAACCACATTGCTCCTGATTTTCCACTGTAAAAGTAATATTACCTAGAATATATATATATATATTACTGATTATGTGCCTAAACCTGAGGTCTGTATGTTCATATATACTTTAGACATTTCAAACAGATCAGTTGTTTATTTCAAAGTGCGGCAAGTTAAGGTTATAATGACACAGACTAATCCATCGGCATTATGGAATCCCACTCAGGCTTTGGCGTTAATCAGTTGGCGACCTTGAAAATCTAATTAAA
Organism: Ctenodactylus gundi; assembly: GCA_004027205.1. Lineage (NCBI taxonomy): Eukaryota > Metazoa > Chordata > Mammalia > Rodentia > Ctenodactylidae > Ctenodactylus > Ctenodactylus gundi. Next base: position 267,897 of record PVKB01001583.1, read on the forward strand.
ACTGTCTGGTCTTCAAGGAGGAGATAGCAGCAAGCTTCAAAAAAAAAAAAAATTCTTACCAGTTCTAAATTAATACAGATGGACACAACAACTTTGCAAAATGTTTGGATGAATTAACTCTACTTTCCAGGCTGGGAAACGGAGGCAAACAAAATCAATACCTCAGTTGAATCCTGATTCTTGGGTAGCAAGTGATAAGTTCATTTATGCGGTTACATGAAAAAGCTAGTGACTCCTTGTTCCAACTATGTGCTATTATTCTTTCCCCTGCTTCTTGGAGGATGTAAAATATTGAACGCGACATTACACTCAGCTGTGTGTAAGTGCTTTGAGTTCCGTGGGTTCTTTTTTCTTTTGGTTCCTAAGTATGTATCCGTAATTACCCTAATTTGATTTGCTGCCATTTGAATAAAATGGAAAAAAAACAGCGCTTGTCATCCTTTCCCACTGACTTCATTGTTCTCTTCTAGCAGATTTGCTGTTGAGTTACGTTTCAAGTGGAGTGGCTTGACAGGTTCCTTTTAAGTTAAAATCATTGACTCGATTGTGCAGTATCCTCTCGGTGCGCAATGATGTTGTGAGGCAAACTCGAGGCAGACAGACGTGACGTCTTCCCAAAATGGTCTTATTATCTTGTTTAGGAGATGGAATAAACCGATAGGAAGCAGATAGAGAGTGACACGCTCTTGGTGTAGCAGCAGCCTCACAATCTGGACTTGGATTCTTTCTACTAAATTATATTGTCCTTAGGCCCTTTAAAAATAAAAACCCTTCTTTGTAATGTACCTCAGTTCTTGATTCTGCAGTTCTGCGAGCCATCTTTAAGTGGGGAACATGCTAGAGATGATTGTACCTTTCTCACTTTTATATTGTGGCAAAAATATATAACATAGTGTTGATTACTTTAAATTTTATTAAATATATAACATTAGTGGCACTGTATAAAGTCAGTGTAACATACACATGATGCTACGCCCAAAACTTAAAAAAAGTTCACCCCAACATCTTTGTACCCTTTAGACATCTTCTTCCTTTACCCCTCACTCCTGGTTATCTCAGTTGTAATTTCTTTCACTTGGTATTTGGAACTCATAAGTGGAAAAATGCAATATTTGTACCTTTGTGCCAACCCTGTTTCACTAAATATGTTTTTGTCTGTCCATCACCTTGTGGTGTGGCTGAGCAGTGTTCCTCCTTGTGTGAATCCTGCTTTTTCTCTGCCCGCTCACATGTTGATGGCACTCAGGTTCTTTCTGCCCGTTGGTTCTTGAGGACAGTGCTGCTATGAATAGCGATATAGAAAGATTGGCTTGGGCTCCTTGTTTTTGATGTAACTGGGCCATACTTTTTGCTTTTTGAATTTCTTTTTTACCTTCATATTAGGTGTAAAGGTATGAAATGACATCTCATTTTTTTCAAATTATAATTGAGTGCACATTAGTTCTAGAGAATAGTGGGTTTAAGTATATTTGTACATGCATATAATTTACTCTGATTATTGTAACTGTGGTTCTTAATTTTATTTCCCTAGTGACGAATGATATTGACTTATTTTGTGTTAAAACATCCATTTTTTAAAAAATTGGCAGCCTGAATGTTAAACCACACTCCTGTGTTTCTATCTCATAAATACTTTAGTTGGTCAGCCTGACACACATCTTTAATATTATGTTCAATCAATATTTGTCATTTCCTAGGGCTTAGATGCTTGTATCTGGAGGTGTTATCATTATGACCAGGCTTGGTGTATGTGTGACTTCTTACGCAATCTTTCATACAGTTAACACTGTCTATAATAAACTTTAGTTGACTCTAGTTATCTAATGGAAGCCCATGTAGCAAGTATTGAGTATACAAAAGATGTGTTATGGTTTTTCAAGTTATAAGGGATGATTAGGAATAAAGATGCTGGGCAAAGTCATTGGCAATTGGCATTCCTAGGACACACCTTTGATATATATATGTGATCTCAAAATGTATTATAAAATTGTTTTGATTTTTTTCATTTTCAGACATAGAAAAATGCAAAATGAAGTGGCTTAATGAATTCTAAGCTAGCCCAAAGGCTGGTCAAATTATATTTGTTATATAATACCAATGTCATTATTTTCACTGGTGGAAGAGAGATTTGAGTTTGTTAGGGAAAGAAAAAATTTTGTATAAATTCCACTTACAATATTCCACCCACTTGCTTGGGGTTTTCATGGAAAAATAATGCCTTCAATTAAAATATTTGATGTGTTAAAAAATACAGAGATCTATTTCCCAAAATAGTGTTGAAATAAGCCATGTGAAAATAGATCATGTGAAAATGGACCTTGTCGATAAGCCTGTGAAAAATAGTTTTCTTATATTTATTTAGATTTTGCTTGTTGCTTACCTAGAAATTTTAATTTTAGTGGTAACATTTTTCTGGCCTCAAGTTTTGTAATGTAAGTGCCTCTGGGCTAGTTGAGCTCACTTCTTTCTCAGAGGTACTGTAATCATCTGTACGAAGAAGGTATGGATGGGATTTTAAGTGTGTGGCTCCATGTAGCAACACAGTGAGTCGTCCATTTGGCATGGATCCTTTGTTTACCACTTAAGGCCCAAGAGGGCTCTACTAGAAGTGGCCTAGGTAGGAGCATAGGGTAATTATGTATATTAGTTCCTTATCTGAACTTTGAGTCAACACTGTGAGTTCTAATTCTAGAAGCTAGGAAGAAGTCTCTATAGGACTGATTTTTTTCATCTTTGAAGAAGAAAATTATAAACTTAGGGACATATTTTGAGGATTAGAGAAACTGTTCCATTTCACAGAATTCGTGGGGATTGCCACATGTTCAAGAAGTATTTATCAGTAAATAATGCTTCTATTAATTTCTAGTATGAGTGTGAGAAGAGGAGAGAAAAAGTCGTACAGTTTTTACTCATTTGCAATAAAAGCCTAAAACAGCCAGAGAACAGAATGAGTTTTCTGAAAAGGAACATTAGGAAAGATGATTCAGAATATGGGCGTGGGCAGTGATCAAAACAAACTTCACAGGGTCCCTGAACATAGAAACATCAGAGAGAATCACAAATGGTGACATGAGCCACTACAGTTGACTTTCCAGAGCAAGTCTGTGAGCTGAGTTACCTGTTTTCAGTTCTTATGGGGAATCAGTTGCTTAAGTTGGTGTAACTATCAGGCAAGCCTTACTTCCAGACCGTAGAATTACTAGCACAAAATGTGATGCCACTTGTGTTTCTTTTTATTTAACCTTTCAACACATTTATTGAGGCATAATTAACATGTGCACACCAATGAGTTTTTAATAATTTGATTGTGGTAAAAAAAGTTCGTGTAACAAAATTTAGCCTTTTTATGTAAATGCATGAATTCCAAATTCTGTAGCAGATTAGAACCATAGGGTTTGGGGAATTAGTGAGTGTCTATGTCCACCTCTTTTTCTGAGATTCACCCCTTTTCTGTCTGACCATTGCTTCTCTTGCTATCCTTGGCCATCAGAGAAATGCAAATAAAAGCATCGTTGAGGTTTCACTTCACTTCAGTGAGAATGGCCTACATCAAGAACTCAAAAAGCAGCAATTGTTGGTAAGAGTATTGGAAAGAAAGGAGCTCTACTTCACTGCTGGTGGTAATGCAAGGTGGCACAACCATTATGAAAGGCAGTCCCTAGGTTCCTGAGAATGGAATTTTAATTGGATCCATCTACTGCCCTACTGGGCATGTTCCCAAAAGAAAAAAAAGTCAACATACCAAAAAGACACATGCATATACATGTTCATAGCAGCACAATTCATAATAGCCAAATCCTGGAAATAACCTACCCGCCCATACATACAACAATGGTTAAAGAAGATGTCGTACCTGTACACAGTAGAATACTATGCAGCCTAAAGACAGTTATGAATCATTTTAATGAAAAGGGGACCACCTCACATCAATAATGCTCATCAATAATGCTCAGTGAAATGGACCAAGCACAAAAGACTGACTATATAAATGGATGTCCCTCTTGTGAATTGCACACTAATGAGTTCTGAGAAATATATGCACGTGTGTAACCACTCCAAAATTCAAAATGTGGTATACTTTCATGACCACCCCTAATCATCTAGCTTTTTTTCGTTGTTAATTACTTCACACTAGCCATGTGCAACACCTGATCGACTTTGTGGCCTAATACAGGATGTTCTAAAGGTCATCATACTTAAACGAGTGCAATATATATAAAATCAGTGTGCTCAGGATTAATTTTTCATAGTATTTGAAGTAAAACTGATAAGAAAATTTATACACACACTAAATTCAATGCATAATGTGTCTAAAAAGTCACCATAAATAGAAATTACAAATTTTGGAACATCATGTAGATTAAATTTATGTATTCTAAAATTTTATGTAAATCAGGGAAAATATATTCTTCTATATTTGACCCATTTCTTTTGACATAACTTTTTTTAATGGATTCCCTATTGCAGGTTTGAGTCTGCAGAAAAGAACACTGTTTTGTGCCCAATAGTGTGGAGGCTTATAATTTTAGCACTCCAGGAACTAAAGCAGGAAGATTGCAAGTCGAAGCCCAGTCTGGGCAATTTATCAACTTTGCTAAGTCCTGTCTCAAATTCCATAACCAACGATGGACTGGAGGTAGAGTTCAGCGTTAATGCCCCGACCTTGATTTCAGTACCAACAAAACAAACTTAAAACCATTACGCCTCTTGCAGACTGCTGATGTCCTTAGTGGCTTTGAAAACTACCAAGTTCTGTAGGGAAGCTGAGTCACAGAGCAGAGTTCACCTTGTGCCTACATACTCTTTCTTGGAGTGTATATACTGCCTCGGTGACTCACTCCAGGTGATAAACATTGAAGGCATATGGCTGAGGGTGGTTCCTTCAAAGATATAATTAATGTCTGTCACTTCAGTTTGCTGTCATGTCCTCGCATGAATTCTTCACTTGAATTCATCTGAAAATACAGGGGGGCACATATTGTAGGTTGCTCTTTTTATTTCTCAGAGTAAGTCAGTTTTTATCTTTTTCTCTAGGGCTGAAGAATCAATCAAAAAATAGTTTTAAATCTCTGGCCCTCTTTTTGAACTTACCAGTTTTTGCATCAGGCATTTGCTGTGTCTAAAATCATCAGAGTTGTACCAGATGCACAACTATTTTTACTCATTTCCAAGAATGGAAGGGAGAAGCAGTTACAGGATTAAAGAAAGGCATGTATATGTGGGATTTATGAAAATCTTTGGGGGCTGGGCTGGACCTTGAAAATGAGTGTGACTTCAGTTGTGGATTAAGAGACATTGTCACTTAAGTGGAAAAACAGTACTCAAAAAGGCCAAAAGGCAGGAGGGATGTGAAGGAAATTGGGGCGATGACAGAGGTAGCATGTGATGTAGGTCAGGTAGCCTGCTTGCTTCACTAACTGCCCTGGTAGTGACTTGACAAGGACGCTGTTTGTCTCTTCAACCTCAAGCAAAAATGTAGCTACACAGTTGATAGCAAATATTGTTTGAAGACTTAAGGGAGAAGTGGAACCTCTTGGCGAGAGTTGGGCTGACAGTTGCCTGTGGACCTACTCTACCTCCACAGTTCACTGACACAGTATCTTTCTTGAAGTAAAGAACATGATTGGGTATGACACTTGAGAATACAAGGACGACTTGTTAAGATCTTCTCTCTCTCACTTTTGAGGAGCCCTGAACCTACAGAATACTTGTTTCCTAAAAATGACAGAAACTCTCTTTTGCTCAACTTGCAACTTTGTGTTTCTATTAATTTATACCTTTCAATTCAAAATCACTGAGTGGGTCTTTCAGTGGTATCTATAGAAGAAAATGTCCTTCCATGAGAACTGTCTTTTCTCCTACTTTAGGATAGTGATCAGAATGGGATTAGCCATCGGAACCAGAAAGCTACTGTAGAGGTGATAGAACAGAAGGAAGGTAAATCAAGAAATAGCACCCACCTCCATCTCTGCACCATGTTCTTTCTAAAAGCTTGCCTACTTAATCTAAAGTTTGTTCTAGAAACAACCATGAATCCCTTGAAAGGAGGCTATCCTTCCTTTAGGGGCTAATTGTGCTGTATAGGGGGCTCTAGCTTCCAGTGTCCACTGATGGCTTGGATCTGGAATGTCCCCTCATACCCTTATATATTTGGAAGGTAATTGAAGGTAAAGGTAACAGGGGTACTTGGATCAGTAGATGAATTCATTGATTTTCTGTCCTATTAAGAGGAGGGGCCCGGTGGGAAAGGGCACACTCCTGGGGTTTACAGAATCTTTCTTTGACATGCTCTTTGCAGTTACTGAACTCACACATAATCGAGCAGTCTTATCCAGGCTGTGCCATGTTTGCATGGCACTGAGCTTCCCAAACTCATTTCTGCCAAACTTTAACAAAGACATGGGAGAACAGGAGTAGCGGATATCCATTCCCGGCAGTTGGGCACGGGGCTCGTCCTGTCAGAGGTTAGCAGCTTTCTTTTGTTATAAAGACAGAGAAGTCTCTTTCTGTAAAACTGGCTCCAAATTTTAAATAGGTTTCCATAAAATAAGGTCATTATTTTTGATTTATTAAAGTTCTAGTCATTGCCAATATAAGGATTAAATGTCCTGTTTTGTTCCAAAATTGGGATGTAATTGGATTAAACATTTTTCCCTACAATTCCTCATTATTTATTGATTAGTGGTCATAGTTTTAAAATATCCCTTTGCGAAGTCAGTGGAAAAATTTTCTTGTCCTAACTTTGAGTAGTAAGTAGAATGTATTACACAACATCATTCAACATCATTCAATGCAATATTACTCCAGTTATTCTGAGATAATACTGATCTTGGTTTAATTGGCCTATATTCTTGATATTTTAGTAAATAAATCAACTATAATGGCCTCCATATTCTCTGTTCTGTAAAATAATTAAGTTACATCTAGTATCCAAAATAATGGGCCAGGCCTTTCTTTGTTAATGTCATTGTTTATGGTGTTTTACTTGCCCTAGAATGTATCTTTTCTTGTCTAACTCCAGCTCATCTTTCCAGATTCATGAAATGAAGTTAAGGCCAGTTAGCTAGGAAATAAATAAAACTGTCTTTATTGGTCAGTGACTTGATACTAGTTTTAGAAAATTATAAACAGTATATATATACATGTACATACATACACACTCAAAATGTTAAAACTGAAAAGCTGATTAAAAGTCTTATAGAGTACAACATCAATACATAAAAGTCGAATGCGTTTCTATGCATTGGCAACCTACATTTAAAAAATGAAACAAAAATCAGTTTTGTTTATCATACTATCAAAATACTTTAGAATAATCAATTTAACAACATAAGTGCAGTATTTCTACACTGAGAACTACAATACATTGAACTGAATTAAGACTAATAAATGGAAAGATGTCTTGTTTTCATGGATTCAAAGTTTAAAATGGGTGTACGCATTTAATGCAGCTGATTAAAATATCCTGTTACCTTGTTGAGAATTGATCAATGAATTTAAAAACTGAAATAGAAATTCAAAGGACTCTTGATAGTTAATAGATTCTAGAAGAAAAATGAGCAAAATTGGGGGAATCATGTTAACTGATACCAAGTTTTACTTCAAAGCTGGTGTAATCCAAAAAGTGCATTGTGATCTGTGAGCATACATGAGTAGAATGAAGTCTGGCAAAAAACTTGCCTATTGATGATAAATTTATTTTTGACAAAATTTTTCTGACTGTAATGCAATTATACTGAGAAAGAATAGCTCTTTGAACTAAGGGTTCAGGGACAATTGGGTATGCACATGCAGAAGAATGATGTTGGACCTCTCCTTTATATCATACTTAAAAATTAATGCCAAATAAACTATACATCTTAATATAAGACAAAACTCTTAACACTAGTAGAGGAAAACATAGGCCTGAATATACATGATGTTGAAAAATGACGCCAAAACTACAAGCAAAGAAAGAAAAATATAACACTATAGTGGGCATAAAAACTACCCCTCAAAGATGCCCACATCTGAATCTATGAAAAGTTATTTTAAATGGCACCAGGGCTTTGCATTTGTGACTAAATTATGTATCTCACTGTGAAGAGATTATCCCAGATTATCTAAGTGCATCCATTGGAATTGAGTGTCCTTATGAGAGAAGCAAATGGAGACAAAAAATTAGAGGCAAAGTGCAGATTGAATCGGGTGTAAAGGATTTGAAGCCACAGGCCACCACATATGTGTGCTGTGTGGAGGTTGACAGACAAGGGAAACAGATTCTCTCAGCATCCAGAAGTAGTGCATTCCTGCCAAGCCCATAAGATGCATTTTTAATTTTTGTAATCTAGAACCATAATATAGTACTTTGGTGTTCATTTAAGTCATTCAATGTGGTGTTTTTTTTTTTTTAATAGCAACAACAAAAACTTAATGTATTTTTAGCTGTGTTTCGTTAAGGTAAAACTTTTCATGCTTCAAAAGACAGAATTAACTAGGTGAAAGAACACTGCTCCAAAAAGGAGAATATATTTGAAAATCATCAATCTGTTGAGAAACTTTTATGTAATGTATGAAAAATCTTTAGTCATCAGAGAAATGAGAATCAAACAACCTTGATTTTCTTTCTTACACCAGTAAGAACACCTAGGAGCAAGAACTCAACAACAGATACTGGTGAGGGTGTGGGGAGGAAGTGCTTCATAAAGTAATAGTTGCTGGGGCTATAAACTGGTACCATCATTATGGAAATCAGCATACCTATTTCTCAAAAAATTAAGAACAAGTATTCTATTTTACCCAGCTATACCTCTTCTGAGTATCTTTCCAAAAGATTTAAAGTCATCTTGCAAGAGATACATATGTTCCTAGCAGTACAAGTCATAGTAGCGTAAATTTAAGAAATGGGAAAATAATGTCAGACATTTTTCCAAGAAAGATTTTCTAATTATTGATAAAAGATGCTCAGCATCAGTCAGTAAAGAAAAACACTGGAGACTGTACTTAACCATCACTAGAGTGGGCATATATAAACAGATGGACAGCAGCAAGTGTGGCCTAGAATGTAAGACACTGAAAACTGTCATACACTGTTGGTGGAAATTGAAAGTGGTTCAGTCATTTGGGGAAATAGGGACCAGTCAGAATAGTAAACAGAGTTTTCTTTAGATCTCCCACTTGTGTTTCTTGGTATATGCTCAGTAGAATTGAATACACAGTTTACACAAAAAACTTAAGCATGAATGTTCACTGCAGCATCATATGTTAGCAGAATTCTACATCTTTCACCGCAGTCTGATTCTGTAATATTGTTTGTGTTCCTTAACAAAACCATACAGTCAGTGACATTTACTCTGATTACTTTTATTCCAGGAATTTTAATATCATTTATCTTTATATAAAATATAGTATGTTTTATCTGAATGGAATCAGACAATATGTGGCTTTTGTATCTGGCTTCTTTTACTTAGCATCTCTGAAAAGTTCATGATGCCATAGTAGATATTGTTACTTCATTTTTTAAATTACTGAATAAACCCCATTCTGTGATGGATGTACCACCTATAACGCATGCATTTGTGAGTTAATGGAGATTTAGGTCCTGTCCACTCTTGGGATATTAAGCATATACTGAAAACTGGGGTATACACAAAATGGTGACATGTGAAGTACAAAAATCTGAAAATAAAAAGATTATGAAGTACTGTGAAAGTGTTGCCATAACTTGGGACTATTACACTGATGTGATTAAGGGCATATGGAAGGCTTCTTACAGAAAAATACCTAGTTTCAGACATAATTTGTTGGTTTTCTTACATGGCAACGTGTATATTTTTGTGATAGAGTAGGTGGTTGGAAGCCTAAAAGTGACACAGTCATCGAGTAGAACCAGCTCGGTACTATTATTGTTGGGAGGGATATATTCTAGATCCAGTTGTGTGACCAAAGGCAAAGAATGCAACAGCCTTGGCTATCTGTAGTCAAGACTAAGCTAACAAGCCTCCAGGGGAAATCCCACGTAGTAGAAAAATGATTTCCAAGGAATCCAACAGGAATTAAGTGTACTATATTATGAACAGGGTATAAGAAAGAGCAAAGGACATGCAGTTCTTACATACATATATGTATGTTTTGTCTCATATATATATAAATGAGCAAACATTTACTGAACACTGCCTGTAGCCCTGTCCATACTTCCTTGGTTTTTGCCATCTTCATATTCATGTCTTGTGCATGCCTGTGATTTTTGGCCTGAGGGGCTTGCTTTCTTCCTCTAAGATGTTAGGAAGTGTGTGGGTATGGTCTCATTCTGGAGTTGCTATAACCGCTGACAAGTGGATGTCGATGGATCAATATTTACAATTTTTAATTCTTTGGGAGAGACAACTGTGACAAGTATCTCAAGACCATCTTACTAGAGCTCCCAGGGGGCTTGAGTCGTTGATGTCTGCTAAGAAAAATTATTTCCTAGCTGTACCCTACTGGGTACCGTTTCTTATTTTTGCTTTTCTGTTCCACAGCGATAATTCTAAGATCACATTACAAAAGTATTTGCACTTAAATCCTTGTATTTTGGGTCTGCATCTGGAAAGCAGCCTTAGACACTATGGAAGCCTTATACGTTACGGAAATAGAAACTGAAGTATGGCATTAGGGGACAATAAGAATTATAAACTAAATCATATTGATGAACCCAAGTGGCCACAGTATGCCATGAAATAACATGTCACTGGCCCATTTGTGGCAAAAGTGGTTGTAATGATGGTATTTCATGTTAGATACCACTTCTTACGAGGATAGTGAAAAAAAAATCAAAGCTTAATTTTACTAAGACCAAATACTGTTGAGAAGGATGATAACTGTGATTTGCCCCATTTGTTCTCCTCTTTTCTTGATTTTGAAAACAGACTTTACTGTTCAGAGTTAAAGGCTTAAGATGTGATATAGATTGGAAAACATCTAGTACCCTACTCTCTTGATACAGTGACTGGTCCTAAACTGGCCAGTCAGAAGTTTTCAAGAGATTGTATAGTCTCGGCCAAGTAAGAGGATGTTTCTTTCTGTTTTGCTAAGTGGCTTGTATGAGACTGAGTGATGTGGCTTGGAATAACTGCACTGAGGAAGGTCCCTTGTAAGGGGCTAGGCTATTTCATGTAACTATAGACAATGGCATAGTACTGTGTAATTCAAAAAAGAGCAAGAAAAAAGTGTGTTGAGTATTTTCTCTGCAAAGACATGACAAATGTTTGGGTAGATAGACACTTTTATCTTGATGTGACCATTCTCCAGTATACAGGATTTAAAACAATGCACAATATCCAATAAATATGTAAAATTTATCTCATTAAGTTATTCAACATTTAAAAAATATTTTAAAAGTATATACAGAGGTCCTGAAGAGGAAAAGGAAGAGGAGAGAGAATACCTTCACATGATCAGATTGAAGGTTACTTAATGTGACTAGGTGAGTCCTTAATCTCAGTCATGTATATAGTCACATATATGTTGTGCACTGTTTAACACTATATAACAGAGGTGATACTGTGACTTGTCAGAGGAGACCATGTTTCGCCCACATGTGGGCCCTTGTTGCTGGCTTTCTCTGAAATATGGTGGTGCACAATAAACACTTGATAATAGTATGAGCGTTTAACCCATTTTTATGAAATATAAGGATTAAAATAATGAAAAGTTTCATAAGCATAGATGATTTTATTGTTTAAATAAACATGAGCTTCTCAGATGCTCAGCCTTCTGGCCTCAGAGAGATAACTATAGAAGGTAGTTACATTTTTTTCTAGACTTTCTGAGACCATGAAAATCTCATCTTAGAATAGTAAGCAACTTAATTGCCCAGTGCCTCCGTTTGCTGATCAGCATGGTGGGGATAAGTTGTCGTCTTACAATACTGAGATTTGTAGAGGATTATGCAATTTTAAGGTAATTAAGAATAAAAGTCTAAGACGATGACTAAACTCTTCAGAGAAAACCTTGTTTATATTTAAGGTAACCATTACAGCTTCTGAAGAGAGCTAATAAAGAACTTGCCTTAGGTTACAATCACATATTATCTAGGGGTTGTTTTTGTCTTGAAGACAAATGTAGTTTTCGATTATTTTAATCCAGCACTCAAAATATAGGGGTTTAAATAAAGAACAGGTAGTTATTAATAAACATGTATATTTAAAATCCAACATGTCTTCATCCTCCTGAAAGCTAAAGGCAAGAGTATTCTGCTGGGAACTAAAATATTCATCAACTTCTTGAGGTAGGTAAGACTCCATATGTGTATTAAGGTAGGACTATATTATTTTAATAAAATCTTGATTATTCAACACCCAAAGTATGTTACCGCAGAGTCTATGGAAATAAAATTAGAAATCAATGAAGTACCTTTAAATAGAATTGCCAAGGTGAGTCAAAAACTCAAATTCCCATTTAGGCCAGGAATTGCAAAGCCAGCGCTCTGTGCTCTCGCTGGCTAGGTGCTGTTCATCACCAGGAGCTCAGCTTCTATGTCGTCTCTTGAGAGAAATGTTTTCCCTGACCCTGCAATATAATTTAGCTGCATTCTGCCTTTGAGTCCTTTTATTGCATTACATTTATTCAGTTATTTACTTTCACATTATCTCTTTTTTTCCCCCAAGACCTGCCACACGGCAGACCTTGTCTGTTGGCCTCTGCATTTTTTCAGCAGTGCCCAAACCAGTGCATTATGGGTTCTTGGTAGAGATTAAATGAGGTAATAAGTTATAGATTAAAAAATTCACAGTTCGGGTAAATTGTCTTTAGAATAAATATTTTTCATAAGATGATCTTACTATCTATCAAGAGGCATGCTATGGCAAATGCAATGAACTACACCTTGCAGGTGTGCCATAGCTAGAAGTTGACACACTCAGTAGAGTGAACTAGACTATCAGAAATTGGAGAGATGACTAATTCTGAATTAAGAGAGTATTTTGAATAATGCTATGGTATCAAAGGATGCTGATAAATTGTGATTTCACTTAAAAAACTTCAGAGAAATCTGTTTCATCTTGTATTTGCAGTTCTTCTGGTAGGACAGTGGCCATTTTATACAACCCACTGTACATGTTTTACTCAACTGCAACTTGAGCTACACAAAGACATAGTGTTCAGCTCTTTTTAAGAATGTAAATTGCACTTTTTCTCTTGGAAGCAGTACTGATACCTCTAATTCATATCAAGAATAGAAAATATGCTAAACACTAAAAAGAAATCGCGAAACATGATAGGAAGTGTCTTGATTAACCTTCCAGTCACTGTGGTAACATATATGACATCCACCACTACTTAGGAAAAAGAGGCTTATTTTTGGCTTATTTCGAAGCAATCAGATTGTGGTCATCCATCTTCAAGGCAGAAGTTGATGGTAGCAGTCCCTGATGGAGGAAAGGTGCTCAGCCTGGTCAGGCAGGAAGTCATGATAGAGGAAGGAGCTGAGGTAAGTATGGCTTTCCAGGTCGTGCCCCTGCCGACCCACCTTCTCCATCTGGGCCTGTCTTCCTCACAGTACTTTGAGCTACAAAGTCATCAGTGTGCTTATTCAGGGGTGGGTATAGTGTCCCCGTAATCAGGTCACCTCCCCAGAAGACCTGCCACTAAACAAAGGACTTCTGGGTGACACGTCTGGTCGAAATTGCAATACAGAATTACTAAAATGATTAAATTTCCAAAAGATAAATACATACTAAGGAAAGTAAATTTTCATGTAATTTAGAAATATTTGCATTCATTAGATTTAAAATAATTTCTCCGTGAAAGACTTTTTATCTAGTCATGTGAAAAAGCCATTCTCAATATTATTACAATTGAAAACAAATTTATTACGATTCTTTGCTTGCTATAGCATTGTTTTCAATAGGAAAAAATCTGGAATGGATGGTGGAGGCCCACTTTTTGTGATGCTTATGTGGACCACTGGCTACCAGATGGTTGCTCTTATTTTCTCCTTCTTCCTCTCACTGTTCCTTTGCTGCCAAGGCTCTTCAAGGCAACCTGTGGCAGTGTGAACACCTAAGTTAAAAATCACAACAATGCACGACTAATGTTTAGTGAATACTTACTGTATACCAAACACTTTATTAAGGATTTTAAGTCTAGTATCTTTTTTTTTTTTCAGTAACAGTGTGAAATTACTGCACCTGTCTTATATTTGAATAAACGTACAGGATTTAATGTATCGCCTATCCATCTTATTGTAGACATTGTGTGCCGAGCTGCCATTGTTGTGCATAACAGTAAGGAATGCATCTGTAGGCAGGCTGCGAGATGCAACTATGGAAAATTATTTTTGGAAATACAGCGTGTATAGGTTTATACCCTAAGGAGTCATAACTAGCAACACATTTGATTCAGGGATTTTTTTAATGACTAAGAGTTCTTTTTCCATCATAATTTCAAGTTGCTTTACTTGTGTTGGCGTGAGGGATGTGAGCATTCTCTTTGCAAGAAGGAAGGATTAAGTTCATGGCTGCTGAAGCTTTGGCTCTGGCTCTGAATGGACAGAATGCCATTTCTGCTCAGATTCTAGTGCTCAGTGCAAGTCGCATGATCATATTCTCACGAGGTGGATGGAGGAATGTATTCTGTCTACAAACCGGGGGTTGAGGGTAGTGATAGACACAGTGTGTGTTTCAAATGGCGAAATTTGTGCTCTTCCCGTTACTCAGCTGAGTTTATTTTAAAGTGGATCCCATTGATATGATGACCCTTTTTTTAAAAAGCATCTCTCTGAACGTGTTACCATAAAAATGTAGTTGTTCAGTGCTCCATAACTCAAGTCATCTGAATAGTCATCCTCCAGCAGAGATTTGGGTTGTTGGGATCTTGAGGGCTGAGCCAAATTAGCAGGCAGAGAGAGGTAGCTTGACCTTGGCACGTCTGCATCTTACTCCTGTTCTGCAATCCTGTTGATGGTTACTTCCCTAAAACACAATTCTTTCCTTCTGTCAGACAAGTGGACCCAAGTGAACAAAGCCATAGAGAAGCTGGAGAATTTTCTTTCATTTGTAACTATGAAAATATATGTTTATGGCTTACAACCGAATAAAAGCTCTTAAAGTAAATTGCTGGAGAAATGTGAAGCATTGTGACAACTTCTGAGTGTTTCCTGATTTCACATGATTAAAATCTGGCCTTACTGGATGCCTGAGCTGTCACAGCTTTAAACTTATTAGCATTCGTTTTTCTTTTCTAAAACAACACAAGGTAGAGAAGTCTGCAAAGTCCAGCAACCACTGTTGGTGTGCGTCCTTTGATGGTGTGCCCTGTGGAGAGGGCCATTGTCACTGGATTGGCTGAGAGCCAATGTGCATCCTGTTAGGCTGTGGAATCATTATTTCCCATAATTGCAAACCATGGGGTAAGAACACCAGAACCTTGTTCTGACTTAAAACCTCAAGAAAATGCAAACATGTATTGTTCCAGAGAAAAGACATGACTTCCGGGAGGTTTGCTGGCACTTTTTAAAAATGCTTTCAAAGATCTAGATACCCCATGTGTTCCATCTTTTCAGAGAGATTGCTGGCACGTGGAATACTTTCTACTTTCCTATTTCCACAACCTGAGATCAGTTATTAATATGGCTGAAAATATGGCTTGCATTGGATCTTCTTTATAAAATTTCATTTTATAAGTACTAATTGCTGTAGTCAGAGTGTTTGTGTACCTTCACAACTCATACATTAAAATCTAATCCCCAGGACAATAATTTTAAGAGGTGGGGTTTTTAGGAGCCCATTAGGTCATGAGGGCTCTCTCCTCAGGAATGGAATTTCTGTCTTACGAAAGAGGCTTCAGGGGACCTTGTTACTCCCCCTCACCTTGTGAAGACATACGCAGTACTTTGTAGGAGGAGCACTGGATCTTCTGCCTCAGCCTGGACTTCCAAGTCTCCGTGGTGTGAGTGATAAACTTGTGGTGTTTACACATTCCTCAATCTGAAAATTTCTTCTGATAGCAGCCCAAACAGTGGAAAGCTTGAACTTGGGAGAGTTACGTAAAAGAGTTGTGTTCCAGCTCTTGCCTTCCCGTTTAATTATGCATTGAATCTGACAGGGAAAGGCAATTTCTTTGGATTGTTTTCCTCATCAGTAATGTACGAATAATTTATCTCTTTTGGCTTACTATGTAAATTAAACATCATAAATTTTAAATATATGTTGACATACTATGACATATATACTAATGAGTGCTCCATAGTTTTCAGTGATTCTCTTTTAAATATAGAATACCTGAAGCGTGAATGTGTAGCAGAAACTATCTGCCCTCCTTTGTGCCATCATTGTTTCTTGGATACAGGTTTCTAGAGTTTCATGCCTTTTGAGAAGCAACAAAAAATTTAGTGTAGACCAAAATAGAAAGAAGCTAAATCCACAACGTGTAGAATGCTTTAGTGAATTATGGTGTGTCAGTAAAGTGGCATATCTTAATGATCATGATTATAAAGAACATCACGATTTAGAAAAAAGTAGTTGTGGTAAGACTAAATCAGCATATTAAAGAATATATTTACAAATGGATTTGCTATTTTAATAATTATTATGATGGGGGCCAATTAAGGAAAAACATTAACTGAAACATGTATTATCTTTCAAATGTCAAGAAAAAGCAAATTGTTCATATGGTTTGCCCTGTGTTGGTCATAGATTATCATTGTTGCGTGATTGGGAAAAGGACCTAAAATTTTGATGGATGCCATGGAATAAGGTGTGCACTGAGCATGTTTTGGTGTATTCTTGGGTTTTTTGCTTAAGCAGGTTATTT
The DNA here is from genome assembly GCA_004027205.1 of Ctenodactylus gundi. Taxonomy (NCBI): domain Eukaryota; kingdom Metazoa; phylum Chordata; class Mammalia; order Rodentia; family Ctenodactylidae; genus Ctenodactylus; species Ctenodactylus gundi. The sequence goes on from PVKB01001583.1 coordinate 284,667, forward strand.
CTATTTTCCATTTCTGTCTTCTGTGTCATTGGAATTTTTCCATTTGGTAAATACCCTTGATGATATCATTTATGCTTTCTTCAGAGATACTCTGATAGGCAAGAAAGTGGCCTTTCCAATAAAGTCAGAACATTTGTTATAAGTTGAAGAAGTAAAGAAAAATTTCATTTGATGGTCAGCTGTATGTTCTGATCTGTGTTTGCTTTTCCCAATGGAGCCTTAAGCTTCTGGAAGGAAAAGCTGGTTTCTAAGTTTACAGAGAATTTGTGGCAACAATATTGGTTTGGTTGAGTGCATTCACATGCGTTGGTGAGAACAAACCAGGTATAGTAAGATCAGTATGTCTTGAGACAAGGGGAAAGGGCAGTAGAAAACATTTCCTGAAAGCCTTCAATGTGCCACTTACGGATTTCTACATTTATTCTTATACTTGTCTTGGTCACTTAATCACTCATTGCTAGGACATAATACTTGACCCCTACCACTTAAGGGAGGAAAGTCTTAGCTTGCATTTCAGAGGTCTCAGTCTGTTGATGTTTGCTGGCCACGGCAGAAGGGCATGGTGGAGGGTTTAGTTGCAGAAAAGCTATTGATTCCATCACAACAGTAAGCAGAGTGAACAAAGCTAGAGCTAGGGCAGACGGCATATCCTCTAGGCCGTGTCCCAGTGATCTTCCCCTCCCGTCCACGGTCCATCTCTTCACACAGCAAGTCAGTGGCATTACCCCTCTGGTTCCCTCACCTTCCAAACCTGAGGCCTTTGAGGACGCATTATAAATCCAAACCATAAAAATACATTCACTAAAGTCTGTAAAGGACATACTATTATTTTTAAATAAGCTGGGAAATATTATATAATCAAGGCCACTGTAGTTGTGATTTCTGAGCTAGAGTGCTAGCACTGTGCTGGGAGCAGAATTGGGTTCTGAGCACTCTTCCACCCTGTGGGGGGAAAGGAATGAACAAGGCAGAGAAACATTACTGTGTAGGCCATTTGCTAAGATTGGACGTGTTTGCATATATTTCTGTAAACCTGGTTGGCATCCTGTCCAAAAGACAAAACCTAGAAAATGTGTCTTTAATTACTTGTGTAGTCCATCGTTGTGTGGCAGCTTACTAGGTAAAGAGAAATTGGCTTTGATAAAGTTTTCATTTCCAGCTGTGGTTCCTATAAAATGCATCCCTGGCCTTACCGAATATGTACAAACACAAATTGACACACCAGGATGAGGTGTTTACGGTGAAAGCCTCATTTCCACTTGAAGCTGTTGGGCGAGATAGTGCAGCTCTATGGGCGTATGTTACTCTGTGATAAAGCTGAAATAAGTAACAATTACAATGGTGCCATAACTAGGTTACCAGGGAAAAGAGTTCTCAGGCTTCCCCCCTTTTCTTTTTAATTTCTGTTTTCATTAAAAAAAAAAAAAGGCTTGGTAGGTTTTAGATTTGTGTTAGCATTTTTACAAAGTTAGCACTCTGCCTAAACCAATCACAATATCGCAGAGATGCTGACCTCACAGTGGAGTTTTGAGGAGTGTATTTGTAGAACTTCATTTATCAGGAAAAGAGAAACTACATGTACCAATGAAATTAACTGAAGATTGGAAAAATATTGTCCTCAAGTTAGCTTGCTGGGATTTTTTTTTAAACCTTTAAAATCTTACTTCTCTTTTTCCCATCGGATTTAATAATTCTTTCCAGTGGCCATTTGCGAAATATGAGCTTTGTGGTAGGCATTGTGTCTGTCGTGGGTGTGCTCTTTAAAATTACACAGTTGAAAAGACTGAAGAGAACAGAGAATGGATAGATCTAAGACAAGAGCCAACAAATGTATCAGTGTTTTTGAGATGAAGAAATAATGGGTTACCAGTTACAGGAATATTTGGCTCACATAAACTATTATAACTCTCATTATTAAGGATCTTAGTATGTTTCTTCCCCAGTTAGAACCAGCCAATACTTTTTTGTAAGGTTTTCTTACATTTATTTTTCATTGTTTCTTTTTGATTTTTACTCTTATAATGATGCTATATTTACCTCAGAGTTGGATGCACTAATGGATTGTGGCCCTTTGCTCTTACAATGATTGATTTGATGCTTCCACTGTCAAGCATAGTTTGATTGTACAGTGACACAGAAACAAGGAACTGTAGAGCCAGAGTCATAAATAACAAGGAATATCTCTATTTTCAGTTGCTCTAAAGATTATGTCAATATTTACATTAAAAGTAGATTACAGCAACAATTTTTAAAGTATTGATCTATACTCTTGAGTGATATATTAAATTATTTTTTGAACAAGTTGAATTTTATATTGATTTATGTTTACAGTGTACCTGATTCATAAAACCTTAGGTACTGGTTGAAAAAGTAATTTGTAATGTGAAAACATAAGTTGAATTAGAAAATCAGTTCCAAATATAGAGACGCCACGTTCTAAACATAGAGATAAACAGTTTCCATGTTTAACCCTACAGAACTCTAAATATCACTTCTTTGCCTTGACAGGATGCCAGAGCATCCAAAGGCTTATTTCCTGAGAATGAGGTTTGAGGTTGGCCTATGTGGCAAGTAATTGCTGGTGGAAATACTTTAACACCTCTCTGTTCATGGTCATCCTGTTCTAGTTTCAGTGGTTCGAAGTGATCACGTGGAATATCTTTGAATCTGTTCAGTATAAGGTAGGCCAGTGATTTTGGTGGTCAAAAATAATAATTTTGCTTTTTTCAGTCAAAGACATTCTTCTTTGACTATGTAGATAATAGGACAATTTATTGTTTGCTTTCTTATGTTAAAGCTGTCCATCAAGACAAGAAAAACCATATTGTCAGTGTTTTCATAGAATTGGCTTTTCTACTGTATTTTTATATTTTCTGTTCTTTTTACCATTTTTCTTTGTTATGTATTAGAATGTTCTCTTCATTCTCTTGTATTTATTATTGTGGTATTTTGTACAGGTTTAATATATTGATTGATGTGTTTAGTGAACTGGATGTGGTGATGAGAAACCACATTGGGAAAAGCAACTTGCAAGGGTAAATTCATAAGCTACTTGTGGCATAATGGTAGCTTGGGGTTTATAATAATAGAATAATGCTATTTTTTGCACATGATCCACATACACTCATGTACTTCCATCTCACAGTGACATGGCAACCTCCTGGATGCGTCTGCAGTTGGACACTCTGGAGTATGTCTGAAGTAGGAAAGAGGAGCAGTGTGTGGGAAGCCCAGCGCCTCACCACAGCTAGTAGAGAGTCCAGAGAGATGAGGAGTGGAGACTCTGGGACCAGACTAGCTGGGATCAACCCCAGCTCACCGTCCCTGCTGCATAACTTCGTGTAGCTTGTTTCCTTTTTAGCTTCCCTGTTTCCTTATCTGTCAAAGGACAAGAAAATCTCTGCTATCTCAGGAAGTTGGAGTACAGATTAAATAGCTGGTTTACATAAATGACATAGAAATTGCTGTGTAGTAAGCACTGAATGAATTTCAAGTATTATTTTTACTTCTAGTATTGGTTGTAGTAATACTAGAAATGATGACACTACTTCCTCATTTTTAATGAAGAAATCATATCACAGTTGATCTGTCATAGCTAGATTATCTGGAACTGGGATGTGAGGTACATTCTTTTATTGAATAAGAAGGCCAATGTAAATTGTTTTGTGAAAAGAGCCTTTGGAAATGTTCATCATGCCACCAAACAGAAATGAGAAATACAGAGTTGGAGGAAAAGTGTAAATAAAATAGGTTGAGAGACCAGGGTCCCAGCGGGTGACATTTTGTCACTGAGCCAAGGTAAGGAACCTAGAAGAGGAGCTGGGCCCTGCAGAGTTGGTAGCTGGACAGGATTCTTCCTTAGGGACCTTAGTAAGTAACCCAGAAAGTGAGAACATAAAGGAGTAGTGAAGCGTCATAATTTAGGCTCACAAAATGAGGGGATGCAGACGTGCCTGTTTCCAGGCGGGACCCTGCCCTTGAGTTGCCTGATACCTACCTTCTTTTAATCTGCTCATTGCCTTTTGTCCGACTTCAGCTTGAAAACAAGCCGTAGTGTACAGACCCACTTTCTCCTCCATTGGCAACCTGGTGCTTCCTCTGCGTTTGACTATGTTATCTGAGTTCCGTCAGCAGAACCGAGGGGATGATAGGAAAATCAGGTCTCATTCAAGGACGTGTTTAGTGCAGTCCGTCGAGTTTGATTCTTTTTCTTTTACCAGTTTCAAAGCTTTACCGTCTGCGGTTCCACCTTTCCAGAACACTTAAAGAGAGCCACATCCCACAATGAAATCGCTTCTTAATTTTTAAAACAAGGTTAACAAATTCACGAGTTGTAAAACACTCCTTCTTTATCATTTCCTCCAGTCAGCTCTTGATAAGCTTTTAGTTTATTTTTCTCCCTCTTATTAAGAACAGCTGTGTTTCAGCAGCTGGAGCACAAGTTGGCCGGTAAGTGCAGGCTGGCTAGATATTTAATACCATTTGATGCTTTATCAGGCCCAGAACCTCTAATTAGTTAAACCAGACAACACCCAAGCACATTAGTTAATTAGTACTTTCTCCCCATTTCACAGATAAGGAAACTGAGCATAAGAAAGATGTTTTCTTCTAGGTTCTAGTGGTGAAATAAAGGTTCACGTGTGTTGGCCATCGACTTGTCAGAATTGGCTGTCCTGGGATCAGTGCCACTGAGATTTGAAATGACATAGTGGACATTTTGAAATGCTAGAAGTAATAAGCGTCCATTATTGGATTCTCCATCTAAGAACTACACTCAGCTGCTTGGAAGACACTCCCTAAAAATTAGTGCCTGTATCCCAGGGTTGTTATATTAATTGAATTTCATAATATTTCTTATTTTCATTGATGATTTGGTAGAATCGGTGTCAGTTAAGGTTTCTGGAGATGTAAAATGAGGCAGAAAAGCAAATCCATTAATTTGGTTACAGAATTGTGTATTCACTTAGAGGAATAATCAGAGAGGGGTTGGCCATTTGTATTCTATCATTTCACAGAGGCCCATTGGAAAACACAGGACCATAGTAAATGAAGTAAAATTGAATCTTAGCGTAATTTATGCCTGTAATTATGGCTTTGCACTGAGCTAGAAAGTGTGAAAATAATCAGGAGAAAAAAGTTCATTTGTACAAAAATGCAAGTTGGGTAAATTAGTTTTTTATATGAAGTCAGAATGTTTCTGCTGGTCTGGCTGCTTTTTATAGTTGGTGCTATAAAACAAGAACGAATGGTTCCATTTATATCTGGGCCAGTGGCTGGCTATGCCAGTGGCAAGACACCTTTTCTACTCCTGTGGTCTAGACTCCAAACTCCAGCTACTTGCCCTTCCTAGATATTGCCTGCCCATCTTGAATAGAACCAGCTAAGATCATGAGATAACCCTGTCGAGAGTAAATGTTGCCTCTTGTAGATTTTAGTAGGAAACTGGTTCCTTGTAACCCACTTGCACAAAAAATAGAGTATTGATCTAGGGGTACTAGCAACTTATCTCTTGAACATCTGTAATGATCAAGTATTATGTCAGAATCAGATCATAGCTCTGAAGATATAATCTCAAATTCATTTAAAAATTACTGTAAGAAAGTGAACCAAAATGTAATTTAAACAAGTTATAAGAATCCCATTACATGAAATATGACCCATCATTTATGTAGAGATGATATGGGATTATTATAGTACTGATTTTTACAAAATATTGTAGTAGCAGACGTGTAAAAATTGTTTATGGTCACTATATGTAAACATACATTTTGTTATATAAGGAAGAAAATCAGGAATGCTGTGAATCCTAAAAGCCACAGAAATACAAACAATTGGTGGAGTAAGGGATGCAAGAGTTACAAGAGTAAACACTAGAGGCCAGAATCCAAATCTTGTATTTTTGCTCTGGTTTCTTTTCTTTAACAAAGGAGAAAAGTAAATATGTGTGTACATAATAATACACTAAGTAGAGGTGTACATTTTGGTATGTATGTGCATGCACCGATGTGTGCTCTATATTCCAAATGAATACACATCTTTCATTAAAATTTTGAAATGGAAAGACAAAAAAAATATTCTTACTTGTAGTGTTACATGACATTTTGTCTTTTGATCATTTTATATAAAAGGGATATTATTTTCATCAGTTGCATGTGAACACAAAGAGTTAGAGAAGTTGGGGAATTTCAGTGGTTAAACACGTATTTCTAATGTCGAAATCTGTGCTTGCTTAAATGTTAACTGCTTAGATTTGAAAAAAAGGTATTAAGCGGCTCAGTGTTAGAGTCTAATGCTTCCTTATGCAATAAGGCATAAGAAATGAGGAAACAAAAATTGTTAGGTTATTAATGTTTTTCAGCATATTAACAGGACTTATTGTTATAATGTATGTGAATTAAAAACATTTTTCCACTTTTCACTGAGTTATATCAGCTTATGCTGTTGAGTCTAATTTTATTTTAGCTATTTTTCCATGTTCACCAATAATGACATTTGTTTTATTCAAGGGTTTTATTAAAGTTTTTGCTTTATGAATATAACAATAGATGTTTAAAAGCACCTTTACAGTTTCTCATGCTTATAATCTTGTCTTAAATCTGACCTTGTTGAAACTAAGACCTTCAGAGTTATTATTTGGATGTCATTGGGCTTCTAGCTCAAAAGAGAGATTGGTATCTGAAATAATACTTGTTGAATTCATGACTGAACTATTCGTTTAGTATATTGAATCAGGTAGGATGCTGTGAGCTGTAAGTAATGGAAATTCTCACAAAACTGACCTGAGCCATAAGAGGATTTCTTATCTTGAGAATTTTTCAGTTCTCAAGAAGTGACTTGTGACTGTTGACTGAACCATATCATCATCAGAGTTCCCTGCCTCACGGATTGGCCATCTTTGTTTGTCATAGTAGTTTTCTCTGAAAGCCGGTTTCCATTGTGGTCATGAGATCTTGGAGACAGTGGCCAGGGCCTCTGTGAGGTTGTGTTGGTATCCAATGAGAGATTAGGACCTGTTTTCTACATATGAGATATTAAACGCTCTTGAATCAGACGGACCCAATTTAGTAGCCATGTTTTTAGGCCCATGCATTGCTTAGCCTGCAGAGCTCCCAGTCCATTTCCCTCAAGTTGGCAAAGGCGAGGGGGCATGATCAAATTTTGAATTGGAAAGAGAAGAATTATTACTAAAAATTGGCCTTACACACTACAAATAACTATTATTCTATAATCCACTACTGATATTACTTTTAACCCTGGTTATTATATAGTATCTTTGTGGTATCAGAGCATTATTTTAAAAAATCAAAAAGGCATGAGATGCAAAATAAATACAAAATTACATTTATTACTTGATTTAGTAAATAGTCAATTTCTACATCAGAATGAAAAAGGTAAATATGAAAGAAATATGAAAGAAATATAACAAGTGTTTTCATAAATAGAGGCTTAGTTTATGAACATAAGTGCTGACTTATAGAATACAAAATAAGTTTTACAATCAGCAAAATAAATTCCACCTAAATTTTATCACATGAAAGCCCTCAATTTCAAATTTTATTTTGACTCCAAGAATTATTTCAAAAATAACAAATATACAGTACACTTAGGTAGAATGATGATTTTTACCAGTCCGCAATTTTTTTTAAACCAGTTACATAAACTTGCATAACCTTTAGTATTTCCAGCAAGTTTATGTTTATAGTGTTCAGGGCAATTTCCATGATAGGATAATTGGAGTAACAGACTAATTAAAGAGGCTTTTGATGGTATAATATAATTAATATAATATAGTTACCTTTGCCAAAGATATGTTTTGAGATTTACTGCATTTTGAACAAAATGTTCTCCTGTTTGATAATATTTTAGCTAAAATATTTTTGCTTATTAATCCATATCCCAAATTGTTCGAGTATTAAGACACCGTTGTCATAAAAACAAATTCCAAAATAATTACGTTTTGTGAAGTTGGAGTGATTCATTCTGTTTTATGTTTTGTTATAAAATCGAGAAAGTAAAGCAAACCTGCTTGTGCAAGGTTTTCAGCTGAGTGGAATAAGGGAAGCTGAGCAGCTTGATCACTTTGACTTGAGGTACCAGAGTAAAATCCCCCAGAGCAGCAGTTGGCTGATGATTTTTGTCTATCTAGACAGCATGAGGTCCATAAAATCCACATGTGATTTTAAAACTTTTAAGTTCAATAACCTTGCTTGTGTCATAACTCAGGGAGGCTGGAACATAAGCCCTACTATTAGGACCCCAGCAGTGCCGGCTAGTGAAGAAAAGGAGGAAAATTGGAGTCTGTAGAAATAACAGTAGAACTGGCTCCTTGTTGTGGGAGCTAATAATGGAGTAGCCAGCAGAGTCCAAAACCAGTGTCCAGCTATTTGGAATATGCCAGCAAGCAGGAGAAAAGCTTTCAGACAAGAGGACAGTTTGTAGCAGCTTTCCAGCCATATTTGGAAGGCTAGTAGATACCAGTTCGACCCTTTCTGTTGGTGAGGTGCAGAGTGTGGGATTAAAAGCTCACATATTCACTGTGTTGAGCATAGGACAACGCTGCTACCTCCAAGATCACGTGACACTGACCCCCCCACCCCATAAATGCTGTACAAGCTGGACCTCAAAAGCAATGAAGCTGGTACTTACCTCTTGTCTGCCATCATTTTGGCTACATGGGTTCCCTGTCCAGGCTCTGAGCGGCTCAGAACCTGGATTTAAGCTTATAGACAAAGGTTTTTGCTGTTTGCAGAAGCAAATACTCAATGATAGCTGGAGTTTGTGTTTGAACATTGAGTATCTTGGTGGTGATGTGTGGTAAATGTTTTGCTCTCCCTTGAATCAGACCTTATTTTAGCCTCAGTAACATTATTGTTTTCTACTACAGACACTTGTTTTGTAGAGATTCTATAGTGAATATGTATTGCAAATTACTGTGTATCACGTATCAATTAATACTGTTAAATTATTTGAAAATAATACTTTAATTTTCTATTCATTATCTTAATCATTTTTAATTATATCTTACATGAAAACTTGAACAATTTTATGTAAAATTCTTTGGTAAAACCATCGTGTGCATCTAATATGTGTATATAAATATATAAATAAAGTTAGACACACATTTTACTTTTATATACCTTAAATAAATTTTTTACTCCTTCAAAAAGGAGAGTATCACATGTGAGATATTCTGTGAATAGTTCTGTTGTTTAAAAGTAGTCATCTATTATTATAAATCCATTTGGAAATTATGGTTGTGTTTGTTTCTACATCTTTCCTATCTGCCTCTACAAATTAATTTATATTAACCGAAGAAGGGCATTCACATTATAATTGACCAGTGGGCAACAGATACTACAATAATCGCAAAAAAATCATCAGATAGAGCAAAGAGAAAACATATATATGTATTTCCCCTCAAAACAAAGGGTTATTATAAAAATTACCTTGGAAGGAGCTGTTTTTTTTTTTTTTTTAGTTCAAATCATTTATTCCTGAAATGGAGAAATGTTTACAGACGATTTCAGGAATTCTCACAGTTGTTTTTCCTTTTGTTTAGGTACAAGTATTGTACTCCCCCAGAAACCTGCACCCTGTCTTAGTCATCTTCAGTAAACATTACTTCTATATTGAAAATGTGCTTTCTTCCAGATGCTGGTTTAAAGTCAAAACTGGCGTTATGCCAATCTACTATTAGCCTTAATATTTCTCTAAGATTTCAAAGTGGTCTTTCTGTCCTTCCTTCCTTCCTTCCTTCCTTCCTTCCTTCCTTCCTTCCTTCCTTTCTCCTCATTGTCTTTTCTTCCTTCATTCTTTCCTTCCTGCCTACCCCTACTGCAGATCTTTTAAATCCAGGTTTAGAGGTTCTTGAAAGAGAATGATATTTTTAGAAGCCATTACAGTTTATCCATAGACATAAGTGGGAATACGCAGTCGTCACTTTATTTTCTAGGAATGCTAGAATCATGGTCTTAACACATTATCACTCAGGCCTTCCCCTGTCTCTGTTTCCCACTGGCTTTAATTTTCACTTCCAGCTTTGCTGCAGGATTCTATTTTTTATAATTCATAGTGACTCATATACTTTTTTTTAAAAAAAGTAAACCATTCAGACAATATCTCCGTTTTGTAGGTTAAAAAAAAGTTAATACAAATTGTGGATAAACCCAAAATGTATTTACATGACTTAAAAGTGCATAGGTAATGCTTTTCAGATGGCAATGTGGAAAGGAGAGTTTTGTATATGCAAGGGAAGAGGGGGAAGGGGATTCAAGTGTTTGTTAAAGATCCTTTGTGAGTCAGTCTAATGCACATGCAGGCACACATCGGAGCTGTAGAACAGAGTTAAGGAAACTACCTCCCCACAACCACACCTCTTGTTCACCATAATATCCATGCCATATTCTGTTTCAGGTATTTCTGTTGAATGACTAAAGATAGGGATTCAGTTAGACACAGTGGAACCCTTTGTAGGCCCAAATAAATTAGTGAAAACTTTTCTCAAACTTTGAGATTTGAATGTTAACTAGAGCTTCCTAATCTAGTGCTCTCCCTGTTGTGGTTGGCCCAGGTGTTGGAAATGTCATCTTTTTCTCTGTGGTTCTTAACTGCTTGCGATGGAAAGACCTTTGGTCATAACTGATTTGTGAGTTTAGACTAGAAGAAAGATTTATAGACCTAAGCTTTCCAGTAAGTTTCTAAAAAACAAAAACTATTTATTTTTCAAGTTGTACTTTTAGCGTGAATTTTCCTGGAAGCAAGGTGACAAGTGGATTTTGGAAATGCCCTTGATATTGTTAGAACATTTAGTGAATGAAGTACAAAAATGCGCTCATCTCCAAAATTTTATGAATTTCACTTATATACTTTATGATGCAGTGTTTTCCTCTTTGTTAACTTCTGAAAAAGTTACATTTTATCATCGAAGAATAATTTGTGAAATATGTGTCATGTACTTACTTTGTATGCCATGGTGAAATATTCTTAAAACATGGTCTTCCACTCCCAAGGAAGCTGTGTTCTTGTAGAGGTGGTATTGATGCTGAGGTTAGAGTTTGAAATTTGCTAGTTATGTGTGTCTTGGGATCAATTACTTCATCTCTTAGTCTTTCTCTTATTATTGAAATCAGGATAATTTCCATGTCACAGAATTATAATTTAGATTACACTCTAATACAGATTTATTAATTTTCCCAGGAAGCATAAAAAAGAAGATAGATTATACACCCTTTAAATGATTTATTATTTATTGTAGTGTAAGTATCTTAGATAGGCAATATAAAATGGCATGTTTATTGACAAGGCATCTGTTCCAAGTATTTTTCATTATAAATTCAAGTAATCTTCCTCAGAACCCTGTGAGGTTGTGACCCTTAGGATCTGCACCTGGCAGATGGGGAACAGAGGCTCAAGAATGTAACCTGAGTGGAATGTTGCTGCTGGTTGCAGAGGTGTTCCACCCAGGCTGCTGAGTTCTGTGTTGCTATGCTTACAGCCATACAAGTTTGGGAAGCGAGCATTTACCTCTGGGTGTATTCTGGAAAAACAAATAGCCTTTTGAGATATCACCTAGGAAAGTGGGTAGGATTCTAACAGATGAGGAGGTGCAGTAAAAATGTCCTCTAACTCCAGGGTGAACTAATCCTATCTTGTGGGCTTAGCTCTGCAGTGAGCCCCTCCAGGAGCTGAGGGTGTGATTCTCTATAAAACTGGTAGCCTAGACCAGGGTGCTGGGGGCTTCAGTAGCTCTGCATGCCAGCCATTCTTCCTCTGCTCTGAAAACCCATCTACTTTGTTAAGCTGGACTTGACGAAGTGGTCAAGTTGTTGTTTGGACTGTTGACTCCCTTCCACTTTGGAGGCAGACATTTCTTCCACCCTCCAGTATTTTTTAGTATGCGTATGCGATCTACAATGGTTCTGTTGAGCTTGAGAGTTTTGTGCACGTATGTATCACAACATTACAATCCCTTGCCCTCTTACTGTCCCTCCTGCTCACCCACCCCCATATACCCATTTGGTTCCATAGAATGCCTGTATTCTGGGTTTCTTATATTAGAGAAAATATGTGATATTTTTCCTTCTGAGTTTGACTCACTTTACTAATGTCTCAAGCTGCATCCACTTATTTACCTACAAAACCTTCAACTTAATCTGTCTTTATAGAAGATTAGCACTGTACTGCCTGCTTGCACTACAGTTTGTGTATCCATTGGTCTGTTGATGGGTATTTCATCTTCTTCCACAGCTTAGCTATTGTTAGTTGTGCTGCTATAAACATGGCTATACATGTATCTCTGTTATACATTGCATTTACCTTTTTTGGAAAAACACTGAAAGTAGATATTGCTGGATCTAATGGAATATTTATTTTCTGCCTTCTGAGGAATATCCATATTGCTTTCCATAGTGATTGTATCAGTTTACAGTCCTACCAGAAGTGTAAAAAGGTTCCTTTTTTGTTGCAGCCTTGCCAGCATCAATTGCTGTTCAACATCTTGATACGTGCTATTCTTAGTGCATAAGGTGATATCTTAGTGGTGTTTTGACTTGGTTTCTCTAATGGCTAACGATGTTGAATTTCTTTTCCCGTATTTGCTATTTGAACATCTTCATCTGAGAACTGCTTATCCATTTCAATTCCCTGTTTTTTAATTGGGTCTTTGAGTTGGAGGGGTCCATTTATCTTCAGTTCGTTGTATATTCTGGTTATTAGTTTCCTATTCAAGGTAGAGGGGGTAAATATCTTTTCGCATTTTGTTGGTTCTCTCGTCACACTATTGATAGTTTCCTTTGCGGTTCAGAAACTTCTTTAATTTGATATAATCCCATTTGTTGATTTGGGGACTATTTCTTTTGCACCAGGTGTCCTGTTTTGAAAGTCCTTGTCCACTTCTACATCTTCTAGAGTTTTGCCTGTTTTATTCTCCAGAAGGTTCAGTATTTCCATCATCATATCTAGGTCTTTAATCCACATTTATTTGATTTTGGTACATAGTGATATGTGGATGTCTAGATTTGTTCTTCTGCACGTGGATGACCAGTTTTTCCTGCACTAGTTGTTGAAGGGGCTAACATTTTTCCAGTGCATATTTTTGTCCCCTTTGTCAAAAATCAGGTGCATGAAGGTACTTGGGATTATCTCTAGGGGCAGATGTTTCTTTTACCTCTCTCTGAGAAATTCATACAACAGTATGGAATTCCCAATGCCACTAATTCTGGGAGAGAATCTTCAGTGGTGGGTAGCCTTTGGTAGGTTTTAGAATAACACATGTGCAATTTTCTGAGGGAGAGAAAAGGCAGCCAATTATAGACTGTGATGGTTAAGAGAGATTGGATTATGGCATCATACATGCCAAAAATGCAGTTAATGTTTGATTTAGTGGACACAAGGGTCCCATAACCAGAGTTGTGTGGCCCTTACAGTGACAGAACCAGAGTTAGGGCACAACTTATGGTCTGATACTCACACACATGAATGAGCCCACCTTTTGAAAGCATCTGGAGAGAGCATGCAGGTGAGGTTGGGTTTCTGGAAGAAGTCCCCTCAGTAGGAGTAATTACAAGAGCCAGAGTCCAAATGGGCCTTAAATTCAGAAATACTAAGATGGAGACAAAGGAACTTTTCAAGCCTAAAGTATTGATTTTTTTAAGTCACAGCACCGTTGAAGAACCACTGCCTGCTCTAAGAGATGATTCCAGGATATAGGTGTTCCCTTGGGCCTGCAAGTTGGGGTGATACGACGTGGAAAGCAAATGATAAAAGTTGTGTTTGTAGAATATCAGTGTGGCTCAGAGTATAAGGGAGAGAAGTCTGGAGATAAACAATTTCAAAAGAAACCAGCAATATTTTGGCCAATTCTGTTATTTCAGTCTGAGAGGACAAGAAGACACAGTGACTCCTGATCACTATTATTTGTTCATATTTTCTGGGAAAATATGTTTCTTGAATAGAAAAATTTAAAAACTTCTTATAGGCATGTCAGACCTGTAACCTGCTGTAGTTCTTCTTGTTTGTTTGTTTGGGTGAAGGTGACCTGTCAGGGCCATATATGAAATGAACTGTGTAATATAATTAATGTATATAAGTACTAAAACTTTTTCTAATAAAATTTCCGTAAAGGGCAAAACCCCCACAGACCTAACTTTGGGCATGCTTGATTATGATGGATCAGTGATAACACCGTTCCTTCTAAGTCTTCTTCCCCACCATTTTTATTAATATATATGTAATACATAATGTTTACAGCAGACTTCAGTATTTTTCCCCTCCCCGTGTTTGCCCCTCCCACACCCTCCCTATCTCCCCATAACTACCACTACAACACTCATTTGGTTCTAAGGAATGCCGGTTCCTGGGTTTCCCAAGTCAGTCACGTGATATTTAACATATTTAATCTTCTGAATCTGACTTACTTTACCATTCAAATCACCGCTTATTAGCTCAGATTTCTACCCTCATAATGGGATTCAGTGGCCATTTCTTGACACCTCTTCTCTGGGTCTGGAAGGGCCCTTTACTGGGGTGATAATGCCTTAAGTTCTATTTTTTCTGTGTATCTTTGTTGAGATTCTTTAACATGGCTTCATCCATGAAATTCATAAGGCTAGAATATGTGAGAAGGAAAAAGTAGTTGAATGTAGCAACTCAGTGTGGACTTAAACTTGTTTAATGTAGCAGTTCACTTATTTGGTGTTGGATGTAAGTTCATCCTAAGAATATTGATTGAAGAAATGACTGCCTGAATGTCTTTTGAATGTACAAACATTTACCTTTCAGTACTCATCTATGAATATGAAATTTAACTTCTCCCTCTAAATCTTTTGCTGATGCACCTGGCAACTTTACGCCTGTACCAAGTGTGGCAGCAACATGTGTCCCTGGCTCGCCTTGGTAGTCTGAATAAAATGCTGTGTGTTGTGTTGACACCCAACTCATAAAATCTGTAAGCTCAAGCATCCATTCTAGTCACCTGTAAGTATAGCAATTCAGTGATTGAGAATTTTGCAACAGAGGGAAAACAATGAAAAATTAAAGTTGTTAATCCTGTTCGTGTTGGTAGTTAGCTTATAGCCTTGGTTAAAAACATTACAGACATGTTTGCCTTTTACTTGCCATGTAGACCAGAAGAAGCCCTAGAAGTCTGTGTGCCTGTCACTTAGGGAGAGCGTACATAGCACTAAGCCCGGTGATTGGTCCTGCCTGTGCTTTGACAAGAACAACCATCCTCTTATGATAATCTCCTTTCCCATATGTTTGTAGGACTTCATGAAGTATTCCAACATGTTGTATATGACTGAGTTGAACTTATGTATGCAGAATTGGCCTTACTCTGTGTGTAATTTCAGTGGGTAAAATTAGAAAAGGAAATTACGAAAAAGAGGAAAATAAAGGTAGGAGTACCTTAGCAGCTTGTAGAGAATCATTTTTGGCCTCAATTTCCACATCAGTGAAACAAAGGGCTGAAGAAAAGAACCACTAAGTCCACTTGAAAGGTGAACTGGTAACACCCTGCTTTGGAATATAACCAGCTTGTACGGGTAATGCGTTCATACAGAAAGAGTGCAGTCTCCTATGTCAAATGGGAAACTAGCGTCTGTATCTTAAAACTGAGAAGATGGGATGAGTTTAGGATGAAAACAACACCTAATTTGCAAACTGTTCTCTATCATAAACTTTGTCAGGGAAGCAGCAATTCATTAAAAAGTGCTTGTAGTAGCATTCACTTGCTCCATGGAGACATCCCCAAAGAATCATCATTTCTCAGATGTCTACTAAATCTGGATGTGCACATCTTCTCTAAGAGAATTTTAATGGTACCAGAGTGGTCGATGATGACAAAATAATTTTTCAAGATTGCTTCTCTATTTGACCATACTTTTCTGTCCTTCCATCCAGACACAATAAAAAAAAAAAACAAGCATACATTTCAAAAATAATTTGCAAGGCTTTTCTCTATCGGTACAATTTCTAAACTCATATTTGTTTTCCTGTGAAATAAACTACAGAAACACTACTAGGTGTGCGATGTCCTCATCATTACGATGGTTGCATGGCAGATGGAGATGGCGGCTCGGAGAGAGGAACGCAGCCCTTATCAATAGCTCTGTAATGGAACGCCCACGCCAGACATTGGCACACAGGCACGAGGGAACCAGGTGCACCGTCGCCATAATGGAGAGCTATTTCAGCCACTGAGCACTCGTTGAAAGTTGAAAGTAAATGGATTTCTTAAATGATAACAAAAAAGGAGAAAGGGTTAAAATAACAGGATTCAAGACCTGTAGAGCTGCCTGTTCCCCGCCTGAAAGATGAATGCGATGCTTGGTTTCATTTTATCTGTGGCTTACCTATTAGGACAGTGAAGGGTATTTGCATAGTGTCTTCATTAGTAATAAATATTAAGCACTTAATATGGAAAAAATGCTTTCTGATTCTATCCATACGATACAGTGAAAGAGAATATGCATATGTATGTCTTAACCAGGTGCATTACAGATTTGAGAAGTCTCAGGTGACGATTCCGATAGAAAGGTCAGTGTGCGTTGGGACAATTAACAAAATTAAGTGAAAGATACTGGACTTGGATTGGTCCTTCTGATAAGTTTCAGTAAAATGGAATTTCCTAAATAGATATGTTTGCACCAATGGACAGTGATGACTTCATAAGGGTTAATGGTGCTATGAGGTGTGCACAATTTAATGTTTGCAATGAACTGTATACTGTAGTATTGATTTTAATGCACTGTATATACACATACACTATATACACAATATACACTCATGCATGCCTAGTAAATATTTCTAAATGTTAGTGTGTGGAGATAAAGGTCTTTTTTTTTTTTTTTTTTTTTTTTCCCTGTGAGATAGGACCTTGCCCTGTAGCCCAGGCTGGTCCAGAGCTCACTATGGAGCCAAGGCTGACTTAGGACTCACAGCACTCTTCCTGTATGAGCTTCCTGAGTGCTGGGATTATAGGCATGCACCACCATGCCTGGCTTATGCATTGCTGGAGAATCAACCTCGGATACTTAGTGCTGGACTTAGCACTTGATAGGCAAGCACTGTAACCACTGAGCCATTCCGCCAGCCCTTAAGGCCTTATTTTTACCTTTCAGGTTTTTTTTTTTTTTAAAGAATTTTGAAATGACCATGCAAGTATTTGAAACAAAGGAGTGTTTTAAAAATATAAAAGAGAAAAAGATATCATATATTTATGTTTTGCCAATTACTCACTGAGTTAATGAATTCTAGCAAATACTGATACCCACCAGGGTTTACAAGGGACTGAGCATGGTGGGCTGACTGCTCAACGTTGAGTCAAAATCTTGTTTATTGCCTTCCTCCTGTGTAGCACATAGTACTTTCTTGTTGAGGTACAGTAATACCAATATAGTTCACATCTCAGTGGAGTTAGGCTTTAAAAATAAAACCACAACAAACATGTACTTCATCGGATGGTGATGTCTGTAGATAAAATAACAAAGTGGCATCGAGCGCACATGGCTCATTTTTGGATGTGGTGAGTGCATATTTGGACAGAGATGGGAATGAAGGGAGGGAGGAGAGAACGAAGGTCTTGCCATTATATTCCAGGTGCATAAAGGCACTACATGCCCTGTGGAAAAGGACAGATTGGGAGTTGTAGGGTATTGTGTCATGATTTGGAAGCCAGAAAACTGAACATAAGTTTGGGATAAAGAAAAAAAAAATGAACAAACAAAACCATTAGTGGTCTTGGGCCTAATGAGGGACATATTTTGAATTTACTCTCTTTTTTAGGTAGATATAAAAATGAAGAGCAGTCAGGAGGCGGTTGGAACATGGGATTGAGGGTAAAAAGTGTATGGTGGCCTGGACTGGTGTAGGAGGGCAAGAAGGCATGAGGAGTGATCTTGCTGTGATAGTAAACACGTGTGCCAAAGAGGTGGGTGCTGCAGGATGAGAGACATTGGGAGTTATCTGAGAATTTGGCTTGAACAGTGGGAGGCATGTGGTTGTAATTTACTGAGGGAGAGTCGTACCGTGATGGGGCTTTTTGTTTGCTCATTGGATGATGATATGAATCTGGGGTTAGAACTTGACTTGGAAATGTTCTTACAATGTCCAGGTTGGTTTTATTCAGATGGACAGTTCCATCTGGAATTCTCCGGAGGGTCCACATCTGGGAGATGCAGTGAGGAGTACCTACTCAGAAAAGGTGTATGAACCTGTGGGCGATGGTAGGGCTACCATCTGCCCGGGGTTGAGTGCTGCATATTCAGTTGGAAAGAAAGTGAAGTGTTGGTCTTCCAGCATATAGGAACCCTGAACAGAGCCAAAATCAAGGGAGTCTAACATAAATGCAAGGGAAGAGAGAAACCAAAAAATGTGAATCTCTAGAAATACTGTTTTTAGCCTAATATAAAAATGAACCCCAAATGACCATAAGTCTTTCAGAAATGAATTACACTTTTTTTTCCTGGAAAACAGAAAAATAGCTTGGCTCCTTTGGTATCAGCATTATTGATATTATTCTACTACTGGTTCTCTCTTCCTTCTGTGATATGCATAATTTTTTCTACTTCTCTAAAATTAATTAAGATAAGATAGATGGGGAATAGACAAATGAAACTTCATTTGTACCTCAAGAATTCCATGAAACAATATATATATTTTAGAATTAAGTTTACACATTCTTTTGAGCTTGTTATGATTCTAGTGTGCCACAAAGCACAAACAGTATTAGTATCTGTGAGTACTGGGGACATAGAACAATGGTTAGACCACTTGATTAGCATGTAGTTTAAATCTCCAGTACCACATAAAAATAAGCCAGGCATGTTGGCACGTGTCTATAATCATACAACTCTGGAGGCTGAGGCAGAAGGATTGCTGTGAGTTTGAGATTATCCTGGGTTACATACAGAGTTCAGGGCCAGCCTGGCCTCCAAAGCAAGATTGTGTCTCAGAAATATATATATATGCACACACATGTATATATGTATGTTTGTGTGTGTGTGTGTGTGTGTGTGTGTGTGTGTGTATCTTGATGGTTGGTTATAGAGAATTCTGTTAAGGTAGATATCTCCTGATTTGAGACATATTAAAGAAAGAAGATTTGGAGAAGGAGTAGAGTAATTCAAAGAGAATGCCAGAGATAAGCTTTATACAATTACAGTGTCATTGAGGTGTATCCTAGAGGCCCAAGGGCACAATAAGTACACACACAGGTGTAGTGTGAAGCGTGAGATCTTCAAAGCGTTCAGCCGAAGTGCAACACACAGGCCATAGTGGTGTTTTGCTAGCACAGAAGAGCATAGAACACAAAAGTGTTTTTCCCCAGGCAGAGAGCAGGCTCAGTGATTTCTGAGCTGGTAATCAAAAATCACTTTAATAAGTTAAAGATTGGCCTGTAATACAAAGCAAAAAAAAAAAAAATAGCCTTTCTAAAGCAGATATTAGAGCTGTATAAGTTTTGAAGTAATTTTTGAATCAAAAGCAGGTATTCTCTTCTGAATTAAACTAGGCAGTTATTAATTATGCTTTCAGTTTACTTTGGAAGGTGCTGTAATATATTTTGTCTTGTTTGTCTACGAGCTTGGTTTATATCCTTGACGTTTCAAATGAAATAATAATTAATATTAAACATGAATGTTTCTCATTTCAGTGGGTACTTTCGTCTTCATACAAAACACTTCAGAAGCATAAGGAATGCAACTCTGTGCTAAAGAATTAAGTTGCCTTGTTTGCCCGCGTGATGTTCCCCAGGCTTGGTGGTCATGTCTTGCTTGGCTAAGTGCTGTAAGGATTCTGAGAGATGCACTGTCCTCATGCCTCTAGATCAGCCTCTGAGCTTGAAATGCAATGAGGGAGGGTTTTATTGATGTGTTATCAAGTTATCAGATGAGATGAGATTACCCCAGACGGAATTGGATGTAAGTTGTAACAGTGGCAAAATTGTTGTCCCTTGTGGCCGTGGTCATGTAATTCCAGGAATTCTGCTCTATTGCTCAGTGCTGGAGCAGTGTGGATTCACAAAGATGCATTTTCCTTAAGGATATGGTGAGGCAAGAGTTTGATCTGGTTATGTTTTTAGAGCATTGAATGAAAACATTGAAAGAATCAGTGAATGAATCATGCATTGACTTTCATGATGTCTGCAGATTGGCTATAATGTTGTTTTTCTCTTCTCCAGATGTCCAGTGTTCGGTTGCTTTGCTTAGATATGCAGTAGATACAGATTTAAAATCATGTCCAGATTTCTTGCAATATCAGGGGCCCTGACACTGGGTTTCTTTTTATAGAGCATGGATTTTGGAAGCTTTATGCCCGTAGTTCTGGAGAAAGCATAGGAGTAAGACTATTTTGTGGTGCCTTGGCAAACACCCTGAACTGTTTTGTTGTATACACAGCCACAGACGTGTGGCAAAGAAAATCATTTTATTCACTGGGAAATCATTAGTAAAGAAAACGGCATGCTTCCTGTAAACTTTGAAACTAGTGTTCCCAAGACTTTTTTTTTTTTTTATAAAAACTTAGCGAGTCTGAGTCTGAGTGCTGGGATTTGAATCCTTATTCAGTTTTGGAGAGACAGGGGGAGTTGGTGATTTACACTCATGAGCTCTAGTTGGCACATATGGACATGTTGAGGCCATAGGACATCAGGGAAGCAAATGCCCTAAGGAGTCAAAGATGGATGAGGTTAGTTTGTAGATCAGCTTAGGAGTTAAGAAACCTGTTGAAGAGAGAGTAGCTGTGATGGTTAACTTTTGCTGCCTTAACAAAGTGCTACAGAGTATGGCCTTCACCAATGGAGAATTTTCCTTCGCATAGGTCTGGAGACCACAAATGAGAGACTAAGGTGCCTGTGTGATACATTACTTGGCAGGGATCTCTTCTGGGTTTGCAGACTGTGCCCTTCTAGGGGTTCTTCCTGGGAACTTTACTTGATGAATACTTGTGGTGGATATGGAGGAGTGATGGATGGGGTGGTGGTGAGGTCACTCGGCTGCTAAGAACAGCAGCCAGCCTGGTGGGTCAGGCCTGCAATCCCAGCATTCTGAAAGGTTAAAGTATGAGGATCCCAAGATGTAGTCCCTGTTATAAAGGATGTGGAGAAATTCCGACTATCCCAGGTTGTGTGGGGGAATGTAAAATGCGACATACGTAGATATTTTGAGAGTTCTGTACAGCACTGCATGTTGGTGATTGCTGTGTATAAAAGCATGAGTTTGTGATATGCAAGTTACTTTAATAAACCTTTTATTTATAAATGCTACCATTAGGTGTTTTGCCAGGAGAGTTATAAAGAGAAAAGGAAAATTACAAGGAAATTGATAATCTGCATAAAATACAGTTATCTACTTAAGAATGAACTTTACCTGTAAGATGAAGGCCATCAAATTTAAGGGCTGAAGGTGACAGTAATAAGTCCTCTCAGGGTTGAAGTTTTGGAAGAAGAATCTGAAGATGGAAAGGGAAGAACAAAAACAGACATGGAAAATACAAGTGAGAAAGCCTGATCTGATAATTTTATTTCATGTGAAAAAAGGTGGAACTTTTAATACAGATGCCTTGCTTGTAATTATGATTGATTACTGTTATTATCAAATTAGAATGATATGATTATCCAATTTATGTGTATTAGTGCTTTTCTGCCCTCCAGATTTGCATGACATTCTAACCTGAGCCAGATCTCTTAGATCTTTGCGATCTTGTTACTAGAAAATGCCAGAACTAAAAATTTCAACGTGGATTTTTTGCTAATAAAAATATGGATGTTTGGGAAAGAAAGCGTTCATGGGTTTCTCACTTGTGGGACCATACTAATTGTTAACCTTGTGTTGAATTGTGGACAGTTAGGAAAATGTTGACAGTGTAGTACACAGTTTGATAAGAATTTCAAAATTAATATCTTATGGCTGCTGATTTATCAATTTTAAGCAAAACATAACTTTCATTGTCTTATTTGGGAATTTGATTTTCATATTATTTTGATTACTGATATCTAGAAAACTTATACTCCTGAAATGCAAGAAAGGACAATAGTTGAATGGTTCTTACTAATTTTTGATTCAATTCAAAAAGACTGAGGGAAGCCTACCTTAGCCTTTGATGAGGCCTGAGAATATCTAAGGCATCGAATCAGTGTTTGAACTGAAAATATATCCTGCAGTGTGGAGTATCTGTCACTAGAAACCCTGATTCTCTCGTCTCTATGCAGTGAACTAAACCATGAACTTAATGTAGTGTTATGAAACTAAAGATGTTGGCATGCAAGATCTCTTTGAGAAAATCAGGCTTTTAAGAAGGTGATACAGAAGATGTAACTGAAAGGCTTTGGAAATTGTGTGCCTATTTTCTTGTTAGAAAATAATTACAGCGGCCTGGTGATTAGATCGGACACTGAAGCCTAGGCAGGTCAAGAGCAGAGCAAGGGCTCCAACTCGGGAGAGATGGAGCTCAGACCTGGACTGTCACTAGAGAACCAGTTCCCAGGGCTTCCATTTGCAATCGCTGTGGATCACTACATTTTCTCCTTTTATGTCTTTAATAAAAAGCATATTTCTCAAAATTAAAAGCATTCAAAACAAGCTAAAACTATGGTTATATATTCTCTATTTTTTGAGAAGAATACAAAAACGAAGAAAGGAGGTTTGGAAAATTTGCTCTCTTCCACTTTGGCTTCCTCCCTCTTTTCTTTTCCTATGTTCTTTTCTCTTTTTTATCCAGGATCTGGCCCGAACACAACAAAATCTGAGAGTAGGAGGTGGGCGTCATCTATAATCCAGGTAGATGTTACTATATTTATGTTGACAGTTCATAACTTTATTTTTTTTCTGTGTTAATAGGCATGCAGGTAATGCTTACATTACCCAAATCTGTAAGTGCTTTTAGGCATTTAAAACAAGTTATAGGTGAGTGGAACTCAAGTATAGCAGTACTTTCTCATACTGTAATGAGAGTCCATCTTTTTGTTAGATGTTGATAACAGTAATTGATTTTACAGGACACTACACCCCCTACCATTATCTTGATAATTTGGCTTCCACAAAGAATTACATTTGACATCATTTTAAGGTGTAAAGTGATCTTGTTTAAAATAGAGTTAAAACTACCTTGCCCCTTTGAAATAGAAGGCATTGTTATTCAAGGAAAGAAGGGCATATTGCTGGTACTGTACTATTATCCCACTTCAAGGGATATGTAGAGAGAGTAGAATTTAAATTAATTTATGTAGCAGTCACAGCTAAGTTTAAGAGATATAAATTCTTTTATTAAGATTATATGTAGCATAATTTATGACTACCTATACTACTGTTAAGTTTTCTAATGGGTTATAAACACTTCTTAAAGTTCTAGAACTTTGATGCTGCACATGCACCGTAGAGTGAATTAAGGTTTCGTTTTGTTTTCAGCTGAGTTCATTATCTTATTCACACTTTGTAGATAAGGAACATTCTCTGTACTTGGAAGTAAGTATATAGTTTATAAATCATTGAAAGAAAGACCACTGATTTCATTGTTTAGCATCCTCATCTTCATCTTCATGGACATATTTTTATTGTGTCTGCTACAATAAAGTATTATAATTCTGTAAGGCTCAATTTTCCATGCTCAGTGAGTCTTCCTTTAAACTCACCAAGTTAAGGTGTTTTCTCCTTTCAAATCACAAAATGATTTTATGTTTTATTTATAGTCAACAATAGCAATAACAGGCATCATTTACTAGTTAGCACATTTTGTCTTTAGTGCTGAGTATTTTTAATCATGTCTCCTAAAAACTCACCACATGTGTAAACTGAAATACATGATTGATATCTGTTAATGCTCAGCTGATATGTGTGGAATGTGAATAAACTTGCTTATCCACAGAAAGCACAGATCCAGACTTTAAATCACACTTCTTATTCCAGATATTTTGTGTGCAACATATTTTAAGCTTTGAGAGAATTTCCTGTAACCACGTTTCACGCTTTTACCAAGATAGTCCTGTGAATGCGAAGTAGCTATGAAAGTACCATTCTCCTCTCAGCTGTAGCCAACTTGTCTCCCGCTGTCCCCGTCACCTGGCACCACTGACTCCCACCTCCTACTCTCAGACTGTGTTGTATTCGGTCCGGATCCTGGATAGGAAGTGGAAGAAAACAGGAAAGGCAAAGAGGAAGATGAGAAAATAGAAGAGAGCAGATTCTCTGCATCTTGTGCTTGGTTCTCGATTGTGGTGAGTCCCCAAAAGAGTGACACATATGGAGTATAAGGACGAAAAGCTACGGGAAGTGTTCAAAGGTTTCACAGTCCACTGTGAATTAAGGTGTGCACCAAGTGTTGGCCAGAATTGCCCATTCCCTGCCTAATTTTATAATCCTGCTCTTCTGTCAAGAAATGTCTACATTATATTGCATGCCATAGCTGTATCTTAATTCATTCTAACCTGTGCAGTGGCTCACTACAAAATTTATGTTTGGTTTTACTTTCACAGACTTATCAAGGATGATAAACAAATTCGGTTAGAACTAAGCCATCTCTTTCTAACTTCCCTTTTAGTAATTTACATGAGATGCATTCATTTAAAGACTCAAAGCTCCTAAGTACATGGTTCTGAAGAAATACACTTTTGATAGGATTCAGGAAATGAGTTTATTTAATTTCTTTGTGAGTAGAGAGGACAAATAATACTTGTTAGCATCAAACTTAGTGGGAACTTTAGCTCATTCAGTTTACCTGTGATGCAGTAAATATGATGAGATTGAAGGCATTAGGCTCTAAAGTGAGTAAGATTCAACTCCCTGACTTTCTGAATGAATTTTCAGTGATGAAAAGGAATGTGACACGTGCTGGATGAATCCAGAGACATTCTTAAAGTCTCAAGACTTTCAGATACCTAGCCCCTGTCCCTGGATCACTTCTCTCACCATCGTTTGATGTCTTGATCTGCGTCAGAACCAAAGGCTTTCACTATGTGGTCCAGTTTGGAGAATGTTTTTAATGTCCTTTGGTTAACGTTGGTGGCAAATGGCAGTATTTTGTGTTTGTATGGAGTATGTTTTTCAAACTCCAAATGAAGGCTTTCAGTTTTCTCCGGATAATATGACGGTCCTATTCACACTCAGTTTTCAGTGATTATCATAACGCACTGCAATGACATCATGACTTAGGTAGATTATAACATTTATATACATAACCCTATTCACGTCACAATATGCAGACATGCCAAAATTATTTTCACATACATACATTGAGATTATATAAAGGGCTTATACATCTGAATGAAAATATGACCAGAATCAGTCTGCATCGTTGACTAATGAATAGTCTCCCCTGCCCCCTTGAAACCACCCAATACCCGTTGATTTTTTGGTAAGCTTCCTGTGTTCTCTGCATGCCTAGTTGCATACTGCTTTCAGATCGGCTGACTAGTTTCTCTTCCTTTTCTTTGCTGTTATGTGCCTAAACCGTGTTTTCAAATAATCAGATAACTTTATTTGAACTTATTGGAGCCTCTTAATGCACCATTTGGAATAGTAGTTTGGCTTTCCTAAACATGGTATGCAGTTCTCCATTCATGAATCATACAGGTCATTGGGGAGATTCTTTTCCCCCACAAATGCCTGTCACAGAATTGCATGTTCACATGAACACCTAAAACGTGGCCTGTTCATGAACTACTTTAATCCCAGACATACACCTCTGTAAACACACTCACTTTAAGTTGTTCACAGTGCACTTGCTGGACATTGCTTTTAAGTCCAAAAGCAATTTTCTTCTTTTTGGTTTTGAGTCCATTGCTGAACCCGAGGCTGCTGCTGCTGTTTTTGTTATCCTTCTTGAATACTGTGTGTAAGGATGCAGGTGGGCTGTCCTTTTGCCTTTGATCATGGCAGAATTCTGAAATGTCATTGATTGACACTACAACATTGAAATGTGTTTAGGAGAAAAAACTTTCTTGGCTGAAAGTCTCCATGTTAATAAAACATTAGACGTGGCACCGTGCTCCATTCTCATTTCCTTCCAGTGTGTGCAGACCTGTATTCTGCTGTGCTCATTCTGTTCCTTTTTGTTTGTGATACGCAGCAAATTGTGAACATACTTCTTTTTAAAAACTGAGCTATATCCTTTGTCTCTGACAGGAGGCCGGCCCCTTTCTATTGTCTAATCTACAAAAGCATGAGGCATTTGGACTACACGTGGAAGATTCCCTATTTAAATAAAAGTGTGTACTGATGGATTTTCTGGTGTGTAGTTTAAAACTGCTTCTCAGGCACTGAATAAGGACACTTAGATACAATTAGAGCTGAGCCATCCACGTTCAGTCACATCAGCCATGATTTGTTCTCTCATTTACACAACTATTACTAAACACAGCCAAGAGTGACTTAATTAATTCATGAATATGAAACTCATTTGTCACAGGATTTGACAGATTTTTGTAATGTCAATACAAGATCAAGATGTTTCATTTAAGTATTGAAATTGGCATTACACAATTGATGAAAATAATTCTTCCTATTTAGAAGAATTAAGATCATTTGAAGCTGGCAAAGATAGGCTGGTTGCCTACTTGATGTTTACCTATCTAATGCAATTCTGTTGGTAGGTTAAATATAGAAAAGTATCGTTTACTTTGAAAACAAATGCGACTTATTTTTCAGATAAATCTAGAACTGGTGGCATCTTTGACTTTAAAGTAATTTTGAGGGTCAGCTCTTTCATGCTGAGACAACATTATTATAAAATGTTCTTTCTCTATGGAGTTTTTTTAGGGGAGGGAACTTTACCCTGAGCTACATCCTCAGTCCTTTTTTTATTGTTTATTTGATACAGGTAAGTTGGTAGATTGCCCAAGCTGGGCTTGGACTGGCAAATCTGCAATCCTCCTTCCTGCGGCTCTGACAGTGCTAGGGTGACAGGCCTGTGTCCCGGGGCCTGGCTTCTCTGTAAAGGTTTGATGTCATTAATGATCTTCATCTTCTCTAATACCCATTGGGTGGAAGAACTGGTGTCGCTAGATTTGCTAATTAGTATCCATGGTGGTGAGAGGATAGTCTGTCTGTCCTCGTACTTCAGAAATCATTAACCTTTTGATCTGGGTGGGGAATGGCTCTAGACCAATCAGTGGCCAACCCTCTCCACAAGAAATCCTGTAACCAAGAGCACTACCGGCAAAGCAGATGCAAAGAGTGAGCAAGCTTAGCACTGTTGCATAGGAAGCACCTTCCCAGGTGGGGATCTTAGGTTTCACAGACACGTGATTGACATAACCAGTATACCCATTCAGACCTGAATTGGAATTGGCAGTGCTCAGTTAGTATTGATCTTTCTGGTAATTAAAAAATACTCACAATTTCCAAAGTATACATTTTAGTACAGTTGTTAGCCCATGACTACATATTTGCAATATGCAAATTGAACCTTTTTCATCAGGAAAGCAAGGCAGTAGTGGTACACTTTAACCTGTTAATGGTTTTGTAAAAATCCAAGCAACTTAAACACTTAATCGTCTGACTGGTTAAGCTTGGACATAATTAGATTTTTGATAACTGTTATTTTCTCACTGGTAATATTAACCCTATCATTTATCCCTATTTTCTACAGGCTTTCAATTTGAAATGTGTGGATATTTATCAAAAACATTGAACCCTAGCACCGTATAATTACCAATCTCAGACCTTCAAATATTACTGAAAAGGAGTGAAGTTTGGCTAAATGTTTCAGGGTGAACCTAAGAGAAAAACACTGAGTGAAGGGCAGTTAATCGTGATGGTTTATCACGGATTTTCAAGTCTTTGCATGTTGATACACCCTTGGACTTTCACGCTAAGATGATACCACCTCTTCCTGTACCATTTCGTCCATGGGCATCTCCCTGATTCTTCACCTGCAGTATTCACTTTGTTGAATGATGTTTTAGTGCTTAACCTCCTCAATAATGTCCTTCAAACACATCTCCCTGATGATGATTTATAGATTGCTGTGAAATCTGGCGGTTGGAATGGGTGACTTATGACTAATTCTAATGGAATGCATGAGCGAATGCAAGATATTTTTGAATTATCAGAGTAAATTCATTTGAAGTGGCAAGAAAAAGGGTCATTAACTTATTAACCATGAGGAAAAACGGGAAAATTATGGTGTCATCTGCTCAGAAATTACATAAAATTCTCTTCTTTGGATCATGCCTATGTCTATATCTCACTTAACCTTAACTTTGAGTATTGATGCTATAACTGGCTAGGGCTGTATTCAGAGTTAGTGATTAATTTCTGATTCAGCGACTTAAGACAACATCTTAAGGGTAAATATGGTGTGTGTGTGTGTGTGTGAGTGTGTGAATGATTGAACCCGCAGCCTTCACATTGAGGTATATTCCCATATTTGTGTTTTTTTTTTTTTTTTATTAAAAGCAGGGCCTTGCCAAGTAACTCAGTTGCTTAGATGTTGCTTACACATGCCTTTCCCTGCCTCATCCTTTCATCCTCTTAGAGTGCTGATGACTTTAGGAATGTGACTAAAATATTCTTTCATGTAAACATAGCATCTTATTCAGGTTGATTTTTTGGTAGACAGTGAAACACAAATTTACTTTTTAAGACAAAACATACGTGATGTTGTGTCTGGAGCTTAGGAGTGATTTGACATGCTTTCCTTCCTCGTATTGTGCCACAGGGCGGTCTAAGGGCTCTGGTAACAGGTGGGACTGAATTCACTAGAAAGGATGTGAAATACCACCAAAGTTAAAGGACAGCTGGGAGAGTTTCAGCGGGGATGGTTTTGATCTGTCCCCAAGTGTCCATTGTATGTTGGGAGACTAATCAAATAGCCTTGCTGGAAGGCTTTACAAAATTGCTAAAAATTTCACTAAGTGCTGTGCAGGGCAAAGTATACAATTGTGTTTTCATGAGTTTTTAAATGTCTGTTAAAGGCCTAACAGAGATTGTCACTGGAATGCTCCCTTTATGAATTATTACACAGAAACAGCTTTAAAAATGTTTTGTTTCGCTAGGAGATATTCCTTTATTTATTAATTATGATGACCTTGCAGTCACAAAACCGGGGAACACAGTTGTGTGGTAAAACTGCATAAGCTACTCTGTTATTTGCAACATGCCTTCACTTTGATATTTAGTAGCATGATAAGTGTTTGTTTCTTAATTCGTCCTGTCCCTTTCCCTGTGCCCTGTCTATCTCTGTCAGTCTGTCTGGTGTTTCAGATCACGAAAAGTGTGTAATAAGGAGCAGAGAGAGCGGTTCGATAAACCAGAATTAGGTGATAGGGAAAATGAGGTCATGGCATTAGTATTTTAATGTCTTAAAGAAAATAAAGGAGCCTTGTGTGACTGTCCTTGTTTCATAGAGGTGGATTCAGGGGAAGGGCACGCCAGGGGGAGCACTGGGCAGTCAGTGGTCCAGAGGCCTGTGAAAAGGCCAGCGCAGAGTGGTTTCCAGGGGAACTCAGCCAGCAGCAGAAAATGGGAGCTTACTGGAGATAGAGATGTGTCCAAGTTCTCAGGGCAGTCACGAGGTAGAGCCGTAATTGAAACCTCTCCGCCGCCTTTTCTCAGGGTTTAAAACAAATACTGCTTCTAAAAATGTACTGTGTGTGTGGGCTACCTACAGAGAAGACTGAGAGGATGAAGGATATTAAGAGTTCAGGGTGAAGAGTTGATGTTGTCCTCATGGGGACAAAGCTTATTTGACAGGAGAGGAAAGGCAGAAATATTGAGAGTTTGATCATCAGTACTGGAAGAGTAGCTCAGAAGCCAAAAGAGGAATTTTCCGTATGTACCAGGTAGGGGAAGTCGTGTGGCCTCTGGCTGCTTGGACTGCAGTCACCTACAGACCTAATTTGTGTATCTTGCGACGTGTTTTGGCTTTATCTTTGGGTTCTTTTTGTTCTTAAGTTGAACTCATACCTCCGTATAGACAGGAGGAGGATATGCTTCGGGGTCTTTACTTACTGGCTGATTGGAAGAAGTGACAATACCTGAGTTTTGTTCCTGCAGGGATCCAGTTTTCAACAGATACATATTTTGTCACCCAGGGATTTACCCATGTTTATATCTGTTGAATTATTCTTAGCATTTATGTAGAGATTTTTTTTTTTTTTTTTTTTGATGCTGGGGACTAAACCCAAGGCCTTCACCCTAAGCTCTAAACTCAGCCTTTTTATTGTTTATGTGAGACAAGTCCTTGATAAATGTTGCTAAGCTGTCCAGGGCAGTCTTGAATTCTAATCCTCCAGCCTCAGTCTCTCTGAATGCTAGGATTGCAAACACAAGCCACTGCTTCTGGCAGGATTTTTTTTTTTTAACATAAAATTCTAGCAACAATCTGCTCATACGTTGTAGGATAACAGTTATCACATCTGTGTTTATTACTCACTTACTGTATGTCAACCGCTGATCTAGAACCTAAAAGGAACAAGTGAAAAACATGGTTCAGGGAGAGTATACCCTTACGTGAACAGTACACAGTCATCAAAATCTAATGCAGTATGCCATATACTGGTGATGAATTCTAATGGTTAAAATGCTAATAAAGTAGGAAAGAATGTACCTGTTGTCAGTTACCGTTTGAGAAAGTGTAGTTAGGAAAAGTCATAGGAAGAAGGTAATGTATGAAGGAACTGTTCACATCAAGCCTGTGTCTCCGGGAGGAAAAGTGTTGTGAGCTGAGAAAAGATCGAAGTGCCAGTTCTCTGAACACATTTATTAGTATGCTGTAGGATCCTTGAGAGACCAGTGTGGGGAGAAGGAAGTGAACTGTTGGAGCAGCATTGGGATTCAGATCCGCCGTGCTTTCGAGATTAGAATTTCCATGCCCCCCCCCCCCCGCCCCCCTTTGGGCATCAGGGACCCATGTCGGGGAAGACGATTGTTTTTTCCCCACATATTAAGGGATGGGGTCATGAGACTGGCATTGCCTCAGCTCCATCTCAGATACTAGATGTTGCATTCCCTTAAGGGACACGCAATGTAGGTCCCTCACATGTGCAGTTCACAGTAGGGTTTGTGCAACTAGGGGAAGCTAATACTGCTATTGATCTGTTAGGCGGAGGAGCTCATGTGGTAGTGGGAATGATGGGAAGTGGCTGCAAACACAGATCAAGTTTGCAAGCTAGCTAGCCACCTTCTTTCCTGCTGTGTGGCTGCAGCTTCTACCAGTGCAGGTCCGTGGCTTAGAGTCTAGAGGCCCCTGTTACCACCTCAGTTCACACTGTGCGACCATAGATGATAGATCGTAAAGGGACTGAGGTGATGGCAAACTTGCTCTGTGCTGTCCCAGGAGGCTGGCTTGATTTACCTCACCTAAATATTCTCCAGTTCTCTTATGGACAAGTTAGTAATTTGTGCTCTTTAAACTACTTGTAGACTTCACTGAAATAGATTGCTTTCAAGAAAAGGTGTGCCTATGTCCCAACAAGAAAGAAAATGGAACTTCAAGATGGAGTGTGAGGCCTGTGTTGAGTAGAAATTCCTTTTTTGATTGTTGAGTGTTATTCCAGTTATTTATTTATTACCTGTGAGATCAGAGTGAGCTTTCATTATCTGCTGTGCTCCATGTTGTTCCTGCCCGGGCACTATCCCGCAGTTACTGAAAGTTTTCAATTTTCATATATATGTGTATATTTATATGTATGTATATATATATATATATATTAATATGTATAGTGAAAATGTGCTATGCGTACCACACTGTGAATGCTCCATTGCCTGCTATGTTTAGTAAATTTTATACTCAACTTTGCCTATTTAAATTATGACACGGATTGTAAATCCTGAGTGGACTCTGAGTGATGCCCATAGTGAGAGCAGAATGAAAGAAAATATTTTTGAAAATTACAAACTCATGATTATCTTCTCAGTATTCTGAAGGATACATTGAGTTGAGAATACCAGCCAAGACTTTGAGTTGCAGTTGTCACAGAACAAGAGAGTGAGGCCAGCTTGACAGATGGAGGAAAAACGGCACCTGGTCTTAAATGAATGTGTTTTGGTCTTGCAAAATATTGTGGAATAAATGATCAGTGGGAAGATGAGATTTAGCTCAGGACTAAGCATATTTTTTCTACAATTGTTACATGTAAAGTGGCTGTGCCCTTCGTCCTGAAACACACACGCCACCACCAGCACAACCACCACCACCTTTAAGTGCTGGCAAAAAGATGAATACAAATGCTGAGTTGTTGCTTTGCTAGTTATATAGAATAGACAGGAGATTTTTCCTTGAGACTGAAGAGTTCTATGAGAAAGGGAGAGAGGAAAAGAAACACAAATGCAATCATGCCATGATATCGTAAGACCTGTGATGGAAAAGACAAAAGTAAGTCCTGATGAGGAGATCACCTGTCTGTCAGGGAGAGTTACAGGTACTTTGAATGTGAAGAAACCCTCCTGTTGAGGACTTTAGGTGAGCAGTGGTATGTTATCAGTGTTATAACCTCAATAAGAAAAATAATTTCTGAAAATATTTGATTTGGTGATAAGACTAAAATTTTGTGACCTACAATTAAATATTGTAGGACACAGATTTACAGAACATCACCCAGTCACTGAAGTCACTTTCTTAGGCATATATTTTGGTACAAGGAATAATTTTATTTCATATATAAAGCATTTATCCAGTGTCCATATCTCCTCATGGTTAAAATGTCTTAATACAAATTGAAACATCATGCATTAGTTAACAACTGCCTGCTTTAAATAATTAGACCCTAGAGCAGTCTGACATATTAATTTTAATTGCAAATAGAAGAAAATCATATAGACTCTGTGAATTTATGTTGTCTTAAACATTAGCGTTAGTGATTCTACTCTTTAACAGTTTTTCTTATATCAATAATACAGTAGGATAGAAAACTTCCTACCTGAGGTGCTGAATGTGGTTCTTACTCATCATGTTGTCCTTGGGAAGTCTGGATCCTAAATATTTATTAGTATGAACTCACCTGATTTTTTTAATCCATGAGGAATGTGTTGAAATCTTAATCTTGTTCTTTGAGACTCAGCAAACCCTGGAATGAATGTGGTTGCTGAAGGAGGGGGAAGTTTAAACTACAAATTTTGGCGCAGGATCAATGGATCAGTTCCAGTGTAAATAAAGGTTGGTTTAGTCAAATTAGCCATCTGTCTCTGATGAATTTAAACAGTAATGTGACACATTTTACTACTGTAACAAGCTTTTTCTTATGTTTAAGTTTTTTTTTTTTTTCCTGCAGAGAGCAGGTATCAGTGCATAATAGCAGCCCCAAGTTTCCTCTTCACATTAATTCTTGAATTACATCGTGGCTTCTCTGTTCTTTGTCAGCAGCTGGTACATGTTGTGCGGGCTGCACATTTAGGGTAGTCGTTTTCTAGGTTCTACAACTCTTAAATTCTTCCACAGTCACTTGACCTCAACTCAAATTTTGTTTTTCTTATTGGATTGGCTTAAATTATGTTTGCCATTGGAATGGTTTGTAAGTTATAATTAAGTGCTCAAAGTTGGTGGTACAGTGTATTTTTTAACAGATAGTAAGAAGGTGCCTACTTCAATTATGTGACTAACTTTGGAGCGAGATCCTTATGCTCTGACAAATGAGACCAGTCCAATCTCTTAATGGCAGGGCTGGAAGTCCTAGTCTGGCTGAGCTGTCATTATTGTTAATGATGTAAAGAAAGAGCTTTTGCTTCTTACAAAGAGGTAATAATGGTTCTAGATTGTTTTGCTGGACATTTTTCAGTTACTTGAACTCCGTTATGTCTTAGAATGCTGTGAGTATATTTTGATACATGTTTTTCTCATATCCCAAGTGGCTGGAAATTTGACTTGTGATGAACCAGTCAGTTGAGTGCTTGTGGACTCTGTCTCTGGTTATGGTACACTTGGGTACTCCTGTTGGCTGCAGCAGGTTCGCAGGAACCTTCTACTGCTGAATAGATCCAGTGCATGACAATTTGTGCTTTTGTCTATTTGTGCTAATGTTTACATCATACGTGTACAAACCAATGCCTGGTGTTACAGTTGGGCTTTTCATCTAAAATGTACCCCAAAGCCTAATGTTCTTTGAGGGTGATTGGGTCACAGGAGTTCTTCATTTATGAATGGGCTCATCCATTGATGATTTATGTGATGATTCATGGCGGGGCCTCCTTAAAGGGATGGCTTCCTACAGCCAAGATCTATGGGCATATATTTTTGTCCCAGGATTCTGTGTTCTGTCTCTGCTTCCTGGGCTGTTATGCTATGCTGGGAGCAGCTTTCTCGCCACCAAGCTTTGATTGATATCTCTGAAATTGAGCCAAAATAGAACTGTCTTTTTTTATGTTAAAGGTGCCAGCTATTATGTTCGATAATAGGGTAGTGACTAAAATACTTACAGATCTGCTTCTAAAATGTAGAAATACATTTATGTTTGTATCATTTGCACATATTTCATTTGGTAATTTCATTTGCATGGCTTTATCTTTGTGCTAGATTAAGTTATTAAACCTCAAATGTTTTCCTGGCCTTTACATCTGCAGCCTTTGACTTGTGGTCTTTATAGTTCCTCCCATTTGACAGAGGGATGTTGTTCTTGATGGGGGTTTGGACGTATTGCTTACTTGGGTGAATGGTATGCTGTTTTAATCAGTTCCCCTTTGGTTGTACAAATACCCAAGATCCACAGCTTAAAGGAGGGGAAGTTTCATTTGGCTCATGGTTCCAGATGTCTGGCTCTGGGGTTGGATCATCACAGCAGGAAGCTGTGGTAGAGTGAAGCTGCTTATGTTACGGTGGCTGGGAGGCAGAGCACAGGGAAGAACACTAGTGACAGGTAAAAGCCCCAAGGATATACTGCACTGTGTCTAAATGGGCTCCACCTCATAACAGCATGTTCACCATTGGCACCAGTGGGTTAAAAACCAGTCTGTTCTATCAGGGTTCTCCAACTCTGGGGCCTAGACCAGTAAAGGTCCGTGGCTTTGAAAGGGCCAGGCCACTGGGACAGGTAAGTGGAGAGCAGGTGATGAGCTGGGAGCAAACTCTGTCTCCTGTCAGCTTGCTACTTTCAGAGTCAAGTGCCACTGCTTTTGCCAGTCTGATCTGCGGCAGAACTTTGTTGTTCATTCTCTTCCTGCTGCTGTTAGCCATTTCAAAGCTACCAACCAGTAACCTTCTGCGTAGCAAGTACTCCCTTATTGTGGAGAATGGTTGTCACATAAACCAGTCCCCAGTGTCAGAAAGGTTGGGGTCCACAGGGTTAGCTCACTGATGTCTGCAGAGCCTTTATGATCCATTCAGTTCTATAAGAGTCTCAATGTAGTCAAGGTGACATATGAAATCTTAGGTGTGGGTACAGTCTCTGGCTTTCACTGTGTAGGTGAGTTTGCTGTTGTGTGCTCTACAGTTGTCATGAGAGCCCAATGACCCTGCTCATCCAAGGGGCACAGGAGACACATGGAGCCATATTGAAAGGCAAGATCAGCTGAGAGCCGCCTCAACCAAGCCAATTCCCTGCTGAATCCGAAGACATAAGAATGAGAAAAAAGAGCTGTTGTTTTAAACCATTTTAAACCATTGAATTTGGGAGTGGTTGGCTATTTGTCATTTTTGTGGCTAAAATTTTGATGGATACAGTGCTTTTTACTATAAAAAATACTGGATTTAGAACTATAGTGCTAAAAGCTAAAAAACATAAAAATTTCACTGTGCACTTCTCTGATTTTTATATTTGTCCTTTTTATCCCACCATTCTAAGGCTCACTTACCTACATCAGTTACTCAGACATTTCTTCCACTTCCTGACTAACACACTTCTGTGCCGTTGACTTAGGGAAAAGTGCATGTCCTCATAAGTACCAGTTCTCTCACAGGAGTCTTTCAGAAAAGTAGTTTCCCCTCTGAATACAAATGTAAGACCCGGCAATTTGAATTTTATTTAATCTTTAGTTCATTTTCCAAAATTAAGAGTCAACCCAAAGAAACCAAGTAGTTGCCCTGTATCTGCCTGCCCAAGAGAGGCAAACGAAGTCATTCATTCCAGAGCAGAGAAGCCTCCTCGGAGCAGGAAACCCTATTTCTGCTGTGGGTTCCGTCAAAATCAGGTAACTGTCAGTGTAGGATAAAGGGGAGTTAATTTCTACTTGTCATGTCTTCAGGAATATAAAAGTCCAGTTAATACCATCCTTCTACAGGAGAGAAATTGTAGAGATGATGTGAAACTTACATATCTGTTTTATTTATTCTGTTTTATCTTGTTTTTGCCAGATGATGATTCAAATAATATAGACTGAATCAGTGTGCAAGTCTTGGCAATACTTATGATAGAAAATAGAGTTTGATGAAACAAAAACAAGGACCAAGTTGTTGTAGTACTGTTTTTTTTTTTCTAGCACATAACTTTTGATCTCAGTTTCTAATTTTGAGACACAGTGCATGTTTCTCTGAGCTTCGCTTGAGTCGTTCAAGCTTCACCAGGAAAATAAATACTACATTTCTTCAGTTTTCCAAACTGATCTGGAAGACACTTGAACCCCTTGTTGTCTCCTGATAACACAGACATATTCCTGGGGTATATGTACAGTGTATAGTATAGATTTGTCCTTATACTTTTTATCCTATGATGTCTGTGAAGTTTTCACCTTTTCTTGTGCTGGTGCTGAAGTACATTTTTCAAAAGTCCACAGCCATGGTTCAAAAAGCCAAGTCTGTCTCCAAGACAACCTGTATTTATATGAGCTGCTATATTTGTTGGAGCCAAAGCCTTCAAATCCAAAGCCAAATCTTTTTATCTTTATTGCTCTTTTATTGAAGAGCCCTCCCACACATACACACCTCCACTCTAGGATGTATAAATGAGTTGATGAAGATCAGAGTATCGATCAGATAGTGACAGATGTCTGCCTTGTTTCAGAGTACCCTTACTGTTCAGTACGAGCTCACTGTGTTTCAGCCATGTGTCTTTGCCATAGTATATTTTATGCTTGGTAGTTTTACACTACCATGAAGCCCTCTGGTCGTGTCCAGACCAATTTCATTTGATGGTAAAGAAAATCCAGGCTCTTGAAAGTGGGAACTTCTGTAATTTCTAGAGAACTGTATGTAGTAATAAGCATGTTCATTTCAGCTGTACTAGCTCTGATAAAGGCAGTGGAGCTGGTACTTTCTGCTTTCAGTCTTAACTCACATTAATTATATTCTTTCTTGTAAGTAAACAGCAAGTAGGTATTTGGGGCCAACAGTGAAGTATACTTTTTGAGGAACTCTGGGACTAGCATATGGTTATTGGAAGTTACTCTGTAGTTACAAATTTCCTATCTACTAATGATGCATATCTGATAAGGAGTGTGATCAAGACATAGGCAGGCATAGAATGTGAACTCAGATTCTGTGTGTTGCAAAGTAGAGCACAGACATGATGTATGTTAATTTCATATTTTGTTCTAGATACATGGTTGTGGTTTGAGTGTTCACTCTAAGAGGAGGTGGAAACATGGGTAAATTAGGCTCTTTTATTGTCTTGTCATTCAAGATCTAATCTTGTGAATGAATTTATATAAGCCATTTAAAATATATTTGCCAGCCTGGAATTGCGCTTATTAATAAATAAGTAAATCCCAGCATGTGTGCTAGGGACCATCTTGCTGTTCTTCTGGTGGGGTAGGTGGTGTGGGAGGGAAGGAGAAAGGTAAGAAGGGCGACTGGACGCTGTGTATGCTCACTGTGTAGTCATCATGGTGTCTCATCAGTGGTTGATTTAATGATAGACACAGGACCCAAGTCAGGCCAAGAGGGAATTTCCTCCAAGGTTATGAAGATGTTACCAAATGTGATGCCAGCTTCTCTGATGGTGAGTATGATAGAAGGACGGGGCCTGGAGCTGATGCAGCCATATTGCTGTGCTGTCAGAACTCATGATGCTTTTTTAGGGACCCACCGTATGGATCAATTTGCCACTGGTTTGTAAGGTAGAATTAAAAAATGCACGGTAAAATCAGATTCTTGGTAATACTAGACACTAGGTAAAAATTCAGATCAGGTGGAAAAAATTGGTCCCAATTTTAATTTGCTTTAGTAAGTTAATTTGCTTAATATATCAGATTCCGAGGTGTATATAGTGGAAAAGAACTCAACAAAAGGAAACAGTGAGAAAGGGGCCCAGTGACAGACACAGATAGGTTTAATGGGCAGTGTACAGAGGTGAGTGCTGTGCAGGGGCAGCAAGCTGGGTTTGCCTTACCAGTCCCGGAAACACAGGGCTAGAGGAGATTGAGAGAAGGCCAGGAGAGGATTCGTGGCCGTGTATTTAAGAGTTATATTCATCACAGATGAAGCCACGGAGAGTAATTGTAAATTTCAGTTGCAATCAGGAACTTATTGACAAATTGATTAAAATAGAAGACTGAGATCATTAAAGTGGTCAGAAACAGGGTGAAGAATTCTGAAACTGAGTTACAAAGTCCAAGAAAGAGGGAGCATTTATCCTGCCAAGTAAGACGAACACATATGATGCATTTGTTTAATATTTAAAACTCCAGTAATACCTAAATGACAGTGTAAAAGTTGAAAAAATATCAATGCCTGCCCATGGTTAGGCGATTAATCAAAAGCGCGTAGAAGGCAGAGGCCTTTGTTGGATGCACTGCCACGCATATCTGTGTGCCTTTCCCTCACTAACAACTGTGAAAACTCCATGGAAAGCTCAACACCCTGTGCAACGCAGTTGCTCCCTCAGATGGAATGGAAGGCTCTGAACTTGGGCTCCTGTCCAGCACTTCTTAGTCTGGTCAGTTTTCTACAGCGCTTGTTCTATTTGTGGTTGTATGTTTGCTGTCTTTTTCTTATTGAATCCTTCAAGATCTATCTTAATCTTTCAGAACACTAAGCACAAATGAAGACAATTCTTGAACTGAATAGAGTAACTAATTTCAAATGTAGATTTTTTTTTTCTTTTTAAGAATAGGAAACTCTTCACAAGTACAAAGCTATTACTTTATTTACTTTTTAATTTCAATATATTCAGTGTTGCAAGACTTTACATGCATTACTTCTAAGGAAGTGACTTCCTAAATAGGAGAAAATAATACCACTTATTTTACTGTTTCAGAATGGCAGCAGGAAATAATGCTATGATATTGGCACTGCTGTGAAGGCTGTTTAAGCATTAATTCATTTAACCCACACCGAAGTTCTATGTGGTGGTGGTGTTACTCACATTTTAGGAAGGACTGAGGTTCAGATTGGCTAAAAAGTCACATACTAGGTAATATTGTGTTTGTCTAGAGGCTGATTAAAAATAATTCAAATACTTTCTTTTTTCTTTTAATATGGGCCTTTGTTAGTCCTGGCTTTGAAGGGCAGTGTGACACATAGGCACTGAATGATTATACATCTTTTGTCTTCAATTTCTTAGCGATTGTGTTTAAAGTTTTGTTCAAAGAGAAGTTTCAAATCAAAAGGCTTGCAACTTTTCCCTATAATGTTATGTGGACTTTCTATGTGTTTTTGTTTACTTTCTTCTGAAAAGTAAGTAATTCTAGTCTTGAAACCTAAAGGAGTGCAGATTATATGACATTCCTTAATTTATAATTAAGGTCAGCCCTAGAATAACATTAGTCAGTCTTTGTTTGCATATCGTTCATCACCCTTGCTCCCATCTCTAAGCAGGAGAACATTCATGCTAATGAAAATGTGATTCGTGTAACTCCTGCGACCACCCGGATGATGGCAAATGGTGAAAGTGGTTGGAATTGAATAACTGTCATAGTCATATGTATCGTGCACCTTCCTCTGTGCAACTGTATAATTGCTTTGAATGTCAAACTTTCCAAAATAGAAACTCTCTGGTGCTGACGTGCATCGTAACTTTTAGTAAAATATATAAACTTATTGCTTACCTGTCAGAAAGATTAATCCTTCAAGGATAGTTCTAGTTGGCCCTTCTCAGTGTTTTCCATTTAAAAGAAAAATTATTAAGGAATTCACATAACTTTAGAATGGTATGGTAGAATTCTTTGCTAAATTAAATCTTCTGTATAAAAATAATTTTAATAATTTTCATAATTTTCATAATTTTTCTAAGAAAGGATGAAGTGACTATGTGACTGACTTCTAAGAGCTTTTTTAGTATTCTTATCCAAAATGTTTTTTTTTTTAAGATTGTAGCAACAATGTCTGTACTGTGGATGTAGTTTGTTAAGATGTAAACAACAGCTACCAAATCTTTAAACTCTTTCTCAGTATTCTAGGAATTAATGATACCTGCCTCTTTTCTAGAAAAATTTTCAAAGTGATTTCTTGGAATACATGCAGATTGTGCCCAGATAACTTCTTATCTGGGAGATGTATTGTTTTATAAAACACACTGAATTAAGGTTAATTGATTTTACAATTAGATGCCAAAAGAGTTTAAGACTGTCTGAAGTTTAGAAGAGTGTTACTTGAGTTGGTCAAACATACATTTGAAGGAAAATAAATACTAATCTAACCAAACAAAAATCCTGTTCACTTTTAACTTTTCAAACATTGGTTTTACTTTTTTGTTGTTAGTCTATCTGTAATTTTCGTGAATGCTTATTTTCTAGTTCTATTATCCTAAAATGTGTTGAAAATTGACTCTCAGCCAGTGACAGACTAAACCATGGCCATTTTTTTTACTTGGAAGATGGGAAAACGTCGCATGGTTCTTTAGCAGCTGCCCCTTAGTAGACTTGTTTTGGAACCTGGCATCCATGTGCTGAGTTGCTGCCGTAGAACTCCTAGGCCCCAGAGGCAGTGGCACAAACAAGGGTGACCCGACAGCAGTTCTTAAGATGTATCCTTGTTTTGCCTTAGGTTTAATATGTGCTGGCTCTGAAATGTAGAAACAACAGCAACAACAACAAGAAGATGAAAGATAGTCATGTTGGAGGTGATAGTATCTAAGGAAGGGCTGTCACTTTGCTGGCTTCCCCTTCCTGCTAGTGTTGTTGTGGGGCTTCTTTCTTCTGGTCATCCTTGCTCTTAGTCTTTTAGGTCACTCAAACTTATTGGCCTCTTCCCACTGCACTCTCCCACCCCTCCCTCTCCTCCTTCTTCCTGCGTTTGTATTCTTCAGGAGGATGACTGATAGTCAACATCTTCAGCTCCTCCTTTTTTCCTCTTCCCAACCCTTTTGCAGTCAGGCTGTGCCCCTATGACTCTTCTCAGAATAGCTTGTTTCAAGTTAACTGATGGTGATTTTTAGAAAAAAAGGATCAAACACAGAGGCTATGTGTATGAAATCTCTGTTCCACTTGAGAGACTTCTCAAATTCTCCTCCTGAAATTCTGTGCTCTTCCTCCGAAGATCTCACTTCCCTCCCTTCTCTCTCAGCTGCAGCCTCACTTGCCTCTGCGTGACACTTCAGCTTTCCGCAAAGTTATATCCTCAGAATGAGTCCTTTTTTTTTTTTTTGCACATAGATAATTCTCTCTACCTTTTGAATTTTTATTTTTTTATTTTTTTTACTAGAGCTTTGTGGTAGTAACTTTCTTCTCTACCTCCTCATAGGGCTCTTTTCTCCATTCCTTCCATCCTTCTTTCTTTTTTCCTTGTATGTGTTCGTTCATAAGAGTCCTGTAGGATGCCCTGTGAAACAGTAGCTGTTGCCTGGTGGGAATCAAGGTATCTGTGGTGTTATTTTTAGATTATTAGCAATTCATATGGATTACCTTTGTAATAAGAGGATTACCTTTGTGATAAGAAGTTAACATGCAGTGTCCAATTTGAAACAAAATGTGTTTTCTTTTCCCAAGAAAAAAATGCCGTATTTGACTCTCCGAACATCACCCCCACGCACGCATAACGTTACTGTCTGCCAAGAGAAGGGTGCATATTATTTGTAAATCATGTTTGTTGGTGGCTCGGTATAGTACTTCAGATTCGGTAAATACTCAGTCCACATGTTTGTATGGTACTAATTTCAGTGCACTTTGTGCTATTAATGTCCTGCATTAAAATCGTGGGAGACATGACTGATAAATCAAAGCAACTAAACTTTTGGCCAATATCCTGGAAAGGTGACCACCAAGGTAATCCTCACACTGTTCTACTTTCCCTTGTAGAAATTGCTTATGTTCAGCAAAGGAAAGAGAGACTGAGGAAAAAGCATCAGTTAAAGATGTGCAGAAAAACATACTGGTTATAAGAAAAAGATTGGTGCTCTGGCTGCAGAGTAGATCAGGACTTCGGGGAGGAATCTCAGAGAACTGCATAAAAATGTTAGGCACAATTTTCTCAGAATGGATTTGCTTAAATGTGGGATGAAAGTCCTAGAAGTGAAGAGAAACGTATGTCCAGGACTGGAGATACTGAGTAGGTATATCATCAGTCTGGTGGCCCTATGGGAGACAGAATTTACAGTTTAGTCTCCATGACAATCACGTGGCCCTGGAACATTCCAGTAGCTTGCGGTCTTGATTCTAAAAGCATTGTGACCTAGAATTAGGACAGAGTGAAAAATATCACAGCCCCCAGAAAACCCCAGTCCTACATGTAGCTAAACATGTCAGTATCCTGCCTTCAGAATAAAATAAAATTCTGTTTGGGGTGAAATAAGACCCACCAGAATTTTTGCAATATTTATATTTCATACTAACATTCATTTAACATTTGCTGGCATGCAAATGAACAACAATGAAAAAAATACAAAAAAGATTTAAAAGTTAATTTAGATACTGGAGTTATTAGGGACATTTAACTATGGTCTGTGTTTTCAAGAAATGGAGGAAAACCTATTACAGAATATAAACCTGAAAAATAAAGTGAGTGCAAATTGAAATACCAGTATATGGGTCCTAAACAGATTGGTCAGGTCCAAAAATGAGTGTTGGTGAACTACTGAATAAATGCCTCTCTATATGTGGACTTAATCCCAGATAGAGAAAAGAGCTGGAAAGTAGAAAAGAACTGTGATGTGTGTGTATCACACATACGATTTAGAGTTCTGAGCACTAAAGAGCTAGAGAATAGGATACAATCAATGAGAAATTAAAAAAATACTAAATGGGTCATTAAGTCAAAAAATTCAAAATCTCTATACTCAAGGGAGATAAAATGTAATGTGAAAAAACCAACCAGGTCCAACATAATAAAACTGCCACAGACCATATGAAATCACTATAAACAAAAGAGGAGGAGAAACATCTTAAAAGTGAACTGGCTATGTTTTAATTTCCTTGAGTTTTCGATGTACAGAAGATTATCAAAAAAGTAGCACATAGACAGTTTCAAACCTTGAGAGATTATAGAAGACTTTGAGACTGGTCCCAGAAACCTGAAAATATCAGTAAGACAGAGGGAGGCGTGGAATGCTAAGCCAGACACGAGTAAAGGAGATAAGCGTGGTAGTCTTACAACATTTGAAATGTGGCTAGAGCGCAAGGCAGGTTTCTTGTTCTGTGCGATCCAGAGCTCGGATGCCAGTTGCAAGGGAGGAATTTGTGACTCAACACGTGAACGCTTAACAGATGGAGGAAAATGGAAATGGCAGTGTGAACTCCTCAAATGGGAAATTTTTAAGCTAGGTTTTCGGTTACCAGGTTTCCAAGTTATAGAAAGTATTCTTAAGCTGAATTTGGGTGTAACAGGCACTCGTGTGAGATGCCTTGCAACTCCAAGGTGAAAGGATTCTAGGATGTGCATTCTGGTGACTATTGTACTTCCCTGACCACGCTTGACTCAGGAAGCCATTTGTGTAGTCATTAGCTCAGCAAATCACACTGAGTACTTTGCTTTGGGGAAACACCTCATTATAGGCAATGAAGTTGCAGAGAGGCGTAACACACAAGACGCTGGTGTCATCTTAAATTTTGCTTATGAGAAAACCTATTCTGGAAAGTTTATAACTTCTGCAGGTTACTTTAATGTAACTTCATAAAAGGAACAATGGGATATGTATTATTTAAAGGGAATCGTGCAGTGGAAAAGAATAATTCATCTCCACTAAATGGGTATTTTATTCCTTTTTACAGAGGAGACTGCATACTGTTTGTCTTAGATTAAACACAACTGCCATAAACACAACCCCTGGAGAGCATCCAGGTGACTGTGGTAAGCCATTGGTTACTGTTCCAGAAGCCAGGCTTGGAGCTTCAGTACTGCTAACTCAAAAGAATGTGCCCTCTTCAAAGAACTCTATTTTATGTTTTGGTTTGCAACTTTAGGATTTCAGTTTTCTGACAAAAAGTGATTAAGTCTCCACATAATGGTAGAAGAAATATATTAATAGTAATTTCTGCATGCATTTTCTGTGCATTTGAAATTAAAATCCTCTGCACTTACTTCCCATCCCAAACATTTTTCTCCTGGTGACTCTAATGCGTTTGAGAATCTCTGAGCACATCATTTTAATAACTCAGACTGAGGGATTGGCTCACACTGTAGACTGAAATGGTACCCATCTTCCAAAACATACTTTTCCTACCCACATCTATTTTTCAAACTATCATCTAAGTAGAAAAGATGCTTTACATTTAAAAGCATCTTTTTGACTGGAGGGGAAAAAAGAAATATCTCATATCTCATTTAAAAAAATCTCTTTGATTTGCCCTCCAGTATTACTGAAAACTATTGTCAGTTTCACTGCCTGAAGATTGCTTTTGGAGGGCAATAAATGTTTCAGCTGTGACGTTGTGTTCCCATTTGATACACCTTTCAACTTGTAAGCTGCTGGAGGAAGAAATAGGGACATTTGTTTCAGTGACAAAGTAAGGCAAGAGCAGCTT
The DNA here is from genome assembly GCA_004027205.1 of Ctenodactylus gundi. NCBI lineage: Eukaryota > Metazoa > Chordata > Mammalia > Rodentia > Ctenodactylidae > Ctenodactylus > Ctenodactylus gundi. Next base: position 329,354 of record PVKB01001583.1, read on the forward strand.
CTAATGGGATGGATAGCAAAATAAAACCATGCACGCCTTTGTGGTGATCATGTGCTTTGGGCTTAATGAACCTGCGCATAGCCCAGTCGGAGCCCACACATCCGCAGGCTCAGCCCTGGAGTCGCCCTGCCTCTGAGCTTGCCTGGGCACTGCAGCAGATGAGACACATGTGCTTTCCCCTTTCTGTCTTCCAACTAGCCCTTCCCTTGTCACCTGCTTGAGTTTCCTAGAATTTATGTCCAGCAAGCCTGAAGAGTCTATGGAACCAATTACAGATGTGACCTCCATATACTCCAAATTTCAATCTCTGTCAGCTTTTTTGTCTACCTCAAATTGATTATGCTTGAATTGCACTTTTCTGAGAGTTTTCCTTGAAATTGCTTTCAAATTTTATGATGAAGATTCAAGTAATAGTTAATAATTTAGAACCAACCATCATTGGCAGTTAAATTATACTCAGTGTCTACTCTTTGTTTAAAACTCATGCTATATACCCTAGATTTTTAGGTTGTTGTTTTGCATCCATAACATTTTTACCTTAATAACTTTGTGTACTTACTGAATACTTTGGGCTTTGAAAACTAAGCAAAATGAATGAACTTGTTGATTGTATTTTCATTATTTTTGGCTTTGTTGGCCTTTGTGTAATTGGCATAATAATTAGCAAGGACAGACTTCTTCCTTTTTGGGAGCATGTTGTTAGTGTTGAGTAACTATAGACATGTACACGACAATACTGATGAGCTGGAGAAATTAAGCTTTGTAAAGGGCAGCTTTAATTTGTTGATTTGAAGCTTGGAAAAGTGCGTTATTTTGTGATTGAATAACGTTCTTGAATGTTTAATGCATGGCTCCATTTACTTTGATTAGCTCAGCAATTCACTACACATTATTTCCAAAGATGCTAATCAATTTTAAATCAAAATAGATTGAATTGCCTCTAAAATTGTGGAGATTGCCCGAAAGTGTCAATCTCTTTGGGAAATTGAAATTTTGGCATCGTAATGAATGCAACCTCGTCATGGAAGTACTGTACAAGAATAATGACTTTGGAAATGTTTTAAGTTTCTGAGCTTAATCGGTACCTTTAAATTAATTTAGCACTAGGATTATAGTCTCAGTGCCATAACATTTAGAGTGAACACTTTTGCTGTTATTGCAGATCTTACTTTTCATAGTGAGTAAAGGCTTCAAACTTAGAAACACCATCATTCCTCAGTCACTACTGGATAGTTCAAACTTGATGATTTTATAGAGTCTCCCTGGTCAAATGGCAACAAAGCTACTCAATACTGGTGTATACACACATGTAAGCAAAAAAGACATGCTCTGTAGTGAACTTACCCAGTTGAGTATGACAAAGATATTCTGGACATTCAAATACAGGGAGACACAATTACACTATTTTTATTAACTTCTTTTCACACATTAAAGGCAAATATTTATACTTGGAGAAAAAATAACTGACTTGCTTGTAGAAAGAAATTGAAGTGCAAAGGCTTCTGACCATAGTTTCGTGTTAGCTGCTCTGTTTGTTTTTGTTCAGCAGAATATTTAAGTAAGAGAATAGAAAATCAAAGTGTTTTCCTATGGAAGTCACTAAGGGTCTTCAGATGCAAATCATTGGGAGAGTTTTTCTTTTCCTTTCTTTTTACATGTCCAAAAACGAAATGTAATCACATCCATGGAAATCAAATTCTAATTTTTGAATACATAAAGGTATTCCAAAGAGTAATGATAGCATTTTGGAGTTTGTGTAATCCCATTTCAATTTTGATATCCCTTCATTACTGGCTGTGTGGCTTTGGCAAAACTAATAAACTGTCAGAACCTCACTTTTCTTGTCTATAAAATGAGACTAATTACAGCTGCTCTATAGTTTTATTTGTCTTAGGAAGAGAACAGTAATAAGGTTAAGGTTTAATAAAACTTGTGGAAGGAACTTAGTGTTACTATGACTCTAGATATTTTTAAAATTACTTTTATTTTCCATTAACACATAAGACTTGCGTATATTGAGATTTGGTGTGATAATTCCACCCATGCCTACAGCACACACTGATTAAATCCAACCTCTCTCTACCAGCTCCCACCTAACACTCTGCTACTCACTACTCTACACTGCAGCCAACGTTTTTTAGTTTTCACATGTGAGAAAGAGAGACAATATGATACTCATGTCTCTGTGTTTGGCTTATTTCTCTACTCACAGTGCTACAAATAACTGGATTCCATCGTATGTAGAAGACTGTATTGTGTGTTTGTACTATGTTTTCTTTATCCATTCACCTGTTCATGTGCACCGAGGCTGATTAACTTTTTGGCATTCGTTACATATTATGGATGCTAGCCTTTGTCAGATAAGTAGAGTAGCGAATATCTTCTCTACATAGAGGAAGACTGAAAAGAGAATCCATGAGAACACCCAAAATGCCCTTTAAGTCAAGTTTCTATTTCTTTTTAATATTGGAATGCTTGGAATGACATGTCGTTTTGGACCCAGTGAGTAAAATGCTTTAGGATGAAGAAACTGTCTTTTCATACAGTGATTGAGATTGATTTGGGAGAGGGGGAAATCAGTTGTAATGTCTGAGTATGTGCACGTAAACAAAGTGAAAGTTATTTTTACTAACTGTTGTGTCCGTAACAAGTTTGGTACCTTTTAATTTAAATCAGTGATCGAATATCAGTTCTCTTCAATAAGTATTAGAAAAGAAATAAACTTACCATGTAAATTGAATCTGACTTTGCATTAATATGTTTTGAAAATTATTTTTCCTTAATTCTGGATGACACCATTTCAATATGGGTTTTAATTCATATTTATTTTAAGCTTGGAGAAAATTTTCTTGAGCTTTGGTGTAATGAATCCAATAGTATGGCATCATATTTCAAGGAACAGTTCTTGTTCCTTGGTTGTGCTGATGTGTGCATTCATTTCCAACATGTCAAGTACTTAATTTAAACACTTATTGATTCTTGACTTTTCCTTGCCTGTGAGCTCATTTATTTTAATGGGATTGTTAATAAAATGTCACCCCTCCCCAGTCCTACGATCTGTATCTATTTTCTGACTACACTTCCGATCTGTCAAAGAAAAAAAAAATGACTAATATAATTTCTCAGGCCCTGCAAACCTCCTTCCACTTTAATGTCCGTATTATAGATTTTTCCATTAGGAAGTTCACGTGGGTTTACAATACGCGACTTTACTGATCACTGACATCAGCCTCTTCTGGGAAATTCATCCGACAAGTTGCTACTAGGATTAGAAGAGCAGCCAGTGCGCTTTTGGACCGTTTATTTCAGGGTTTGAAGTGGTTGGCAAGATGTGTTTTCTGAAAAGATACACTCACTGAGTTAGGAACACAGGGTGACTTTAAGGAAACCATTACTGAGAGAAGAGATCTTTAGGGATCTCATAGTTGCTGAGTGAAGAGAATTGATTTAATGAGGTGGTACATTATAAGAATATGATTCAGAGGTCTACATGCCTTAATTTCTGAGATCTGGAATTAAACTGCCTACTAAGCCAGGTGTACAGACATGTTTTTCTTTTTTTCCACATCAGAAAAAAATTTATAAAAAACAGTATCAGGTAGTTTCAATATACTCCTTGTTCTCAGTATTGGGCTGTATTCACTTAGCATCTGAATTCATGGAGAAAGGGGAAACTTATTAATAAGAATAACAATCTGTTTTGGCACACCTGTTTGTATGACATGCTATAGAGATGTGTGGGGAAATCTTTGAACTTTTGTGTCTCTTCTTATAGCAAAAATACAAAACAAAAAAACGTGCTTACTGGGTTGGAAATCATTATGTCACAGCAGCCAAAGGATTGGATGCCCAAGGTGGAATGCTTTGGTGTACGGTGTAAACTCTTCATCCGTTTCCAGCTGGCCGGATGCCTCCAGAAGAAGATTGAGACAAGGGAAGTTAGGAAGTGATCAGGATGAGTAATGAGGGGTAGAATTCTTCTGTTGTTCATCTGGCAGAAGAATCAGTTGGAAACTTGGGAGAGTTTAACCTTTACCGTTCTAGTGCTTCCTCTTAACCTCGATTTTCCAAAGAAACACATACACTGCTTCAAGGAGGGATTCCTGTAAATTTAAATACTTTCCCTTACACTGTTTCATTTTGATTGTCTGAATGTTAAGTGTTTTTAAGCTGTCCAGCATGTACAGAGTAACAATTTAAAATTCCTTGTTGATATTTTTAAGATTCATTACAAGTGCCTTGGTTCTTAATCTGTCATTCCTTCCCACTGTTTTTTCTGTATGTTTGATAAATTTTCAATTCATTAGGCAATTATTTTTTCCTAAGTAACACATGCACTGTTTCTTCATATTTCTGAGTTAGAGTATATTATCGGATCATTTTGTAGTTTGCTTTATAGTTAGGAATCCTGTAGTTGCATATGGTAGAACACTTAGTCTAAATTGGGCTTTAAAAATAAAACTACAGCTTGGGTACCTGCAAAATGGAAGAATTTGCTTATATGTAATACATAGATTACATGAGAAGTAAACAAGACAAGTGGACTAAGCAGACAGGTGCTCCATCCCATGAAAGAAATAAATGGAAAGACAAAAATCTAAATCAGTTTCTTAAATTAGGAAACAGACATGCATGAAATTTAAATAAAGCTAGGAACTAAAAATAAAATTAAAACATGGTAATTAATGGGCCTTTTAAAATAGAATATTGTTATTTTATGCTTTTGATTATTCTGTAATTCTTTAAATCAAGGTGATAAAGGTGTTTACCACTACTTGATAAAATACTTATTTACAGGAGTAAGACCATGTCAAACTAGATGAAAGTAACATCAGGGAAAATGACTGGGGCCCAGCCCTTAGAAGGTGTTTGTGCTTCCTGCATGTATAGTGGGTAGCTTGCTGTTTCACCAGAGCTTATTTCAAACCAGCTGGTGTTGCAGATGCCTTTGGGTTTTAAGTAATCATGCTACCTCATTTTGGTGAGTAGTTTGGTGTTAACATCCTAGTCCTACACATTTCTCTAAGAAGCCTTCTCTATAAGACTTTGATTGTTGAATACTATTAAGTAGAATATAAAGTATAAAGGGAAACATGAAATAATGAAATGTTACTTTGTCAAAAATTTGCTAATTATAGAAATAATTCTATTTTAGTGTGTGAGGCAACAATCAGTTAACAGAAATCCTAAATAATGTTTTTTTTTTAAGAGGTAGCTAGTCTTATATAAAGGTTTGTAACAAGTGCCATGAATATATAAACACAACACATAGACCCCAACACACATGTACACACACGGAGAATGTAACACGTATTTTCTCAAGAAACTACTGTGTACGGTGACACTAAGATGGATCTTGTTTTCAGTTTTGCAAGTTTAAGACATTTAGCAAATGTCTTGTATCTGTGTATGTCTTGCAGAGCTTGTGGGTTCTCTACCACTGCCCATCCAGCATCACAAGTAAAATTTTCACAGGTAGAATCTTCTGCTTCTGGAGTTCTATAACACCATTAGACAGTTTCAGGAGAATTGTAGCCTAAGTTGTTGGTAAACACATGTTCTTAATCAAAACTCCCAAACCTTACTTTCTCAGCTACCATTTTCACGATAGACAGAAACATACTTACATACATTTTGTTGTCCTCATCATGATGGTCATTTATTATTTTGATTTTTCAAATAATATTTTGAGGAGAGAGAGAAAATTCAGAGGCATGATGTATTGAGAACACATCTGTTCAATAAATAGTGGTTAATGAACACATGACCAGTTTGCTAGATAATTTTGTAATTTTCTGGTATTCAAAGGCTGTTATGCCTTAGAGCACTTGACTGATACACCATCACTCCTTAGCATTGTGTGCAAATATTTGGGGTAACTCCAGCTAAGAAGGTTTCTGTGTGTTACCCAAGTTCATTGAGGTTACTTCAAGAAAGAATATAAATGGGAATTTGTTGCTTCAGTCCCAGAATAGGCTAATTTTATGGTGTGTCGTGTAACATCTTGTTTTGCATTTAATTTAAAATTAATACATGTCATTTTAATCTTTTTAATTTTTTTATTGTGTTTTTAAATTAAGAGTTTAAAACTTAGTATTCTGGGGAGTTAACTTTCAAAACACTTAGTTCTAAATATCCTCCCTGTTCTTACTTCTCTGTTTTGTACTCGTGGGAGTCACACACACATGATGGCACATTAATAGCTCAGTGTTGCTTTTCAATAAAGGATGTATTTTGACATCTGAATTTGGCTTCTGAGCTCTGAGGTGTTTTAAGCTTGACTTGCCTTGTTTTTTGTCTTTGAAAAACTCCTACATTGTATTCGGAGTTAAGCTGTGCAAATCAGCTGAAGGCATGATTTGTTTTTCTTATGTGCATGTGAAACAACTCAGCCTAGGATGCCTTTTATTTGAAAATTACTCTGTGAAGGGAGGCTAGTTAGTCACAGGTGAAAATATTTGCTGATTTTGTAAACCATATCTTAACATTACAGTACCCTGATTCTTAGTCTACCACCTTTTCCAGAGATTTCTTCTACTAAAAGAATATGTAATTCACTAGGCAGTTTTTTTCTGCCTTTTTATTAGAGAGAGAGAGAGAGAGAGAGAGAGTGAGTGTGTGTGTGTGTGTGTGTGAGAGAGAGAGAGAGAGAGAGATACCTTATGGTTACAGTGAGTTTGGGTATTTTGTACAGACATATATAGCATCAACATTACAATTCCCTCCCCGTCCCACTTTTGGCCTTTCGGCACTCTCCCCATCCCCCCCTGGCTCTCACTATCACATCCATTTGGTACTATAAAATGCCTGTATCCTGGCTTTCTCATATAAGATAGACCATGCTAATTTGAAGCTTTTGTAGATAAAATGCTCTCAACTTGAGGCCATCATGCTTAGTTAAGTGAATCAAACACAGAAAAAAAATTTTAAAATATGTACTACTTTTGTTTTCCTAAGAGTAGATTTCCTAATCATTTTTTTCCCACATGCTGTTGAGTTAGTAATGCTTTTAGTTACCTCTAGTAGAAAACCTAGTCTAAATTGACTTAAAAGGAAATCGTCATTATAATTTGGCTTGTTAGACATCAAGAAAATTAGAGATGTTGTTGACTTGATACGGTTTGATAGAAACATTCATTGGACTTGGGCTGTGCGTTTACCACAGTTCTCTAGCTAAGTCCATTCTTCCCTCTGAAAAGTATGTAAGTTGGATTCCCATATGGTAGCAACAGAAGAGTGAAGTCTCATAATTTCACACCCTGAGGTCCATAGAAAATTAAAGAAATCCTTCTAGTACCTTCCCTTAAAAAGAGGAAGAAACAGATCTCTGGAAGCTGAACTAATGGCGCCTTAGGGTTCTTTGGCAAGATCTAGGTTGTACACTCATACTTGAGCTAAAGTTGTCATTCAGAGGTATGGAATTCACTATTTGCTTTGAACATGTGTCCTGAATTTGTGGCTCAGAAAGCTAGGAAAGGGGTGTAGGGGACTCACCAGAGGGAATTCTGGGTGGGAAAGAGGTCTAGGGGGTTCACCAGTGGGAATTCTGGGTAAAGATGGTGAGAGGAGCGGAGATAAGATGGTGAGGCAGCCAACACAGTCTGCCAAAGGGGTATGTATAAATCATAACCATAAAGATAAAATATAAAACATAAAGCTACCTCCTCTCTGACCATTGATCATTGAGTTATTTTCAGTTGTGTGTGAACTAAAGGTATTGCTTGGTAAAATTCAAGACAGAGAAACTGGTTCCTCATCAGGTACAAAGAAGGACTTCTGTGTATCCAACTGAGGCCCAAGGGGACATAATCAGCACCTATATACTAGGTTTCTTTTTCAGAAAACTGTGTACATTAATGAATATTGTGCTTAAGAAAATGTGCTGAGTTTCTGAAAGGTTAAAAATTTGAGCTATGGCTATTTTTCATTGGCTCTTAGAAGAATCTCAGTTTCTTTGATTGAGTTTCTGACAATGGAACACAGAAGGTCTTCAGCTTAGTAACTGGTTGTGATTCCAAAATTTGGTGATTCAATGCTTAGAGTTTTTCAGTGCTTGTTTTCCCAAGAATTGATATTTTTATTAGTATGTATTTGTGAAGTACAGCAGTTACATTAAGCTTGAGGAATTCATTCATAGCCACACCCTTTGCATTTCACGTTCACTTCCTCTTTTTCTATTCTGCTCTCTACCCTTCTCGCCTCCCCACTTCCTTCCCACAAATCCATGTCTGCCCTTCTGCCATTTCTCTTTCCTGGCTCTCTCACTTCTTAATACTCTAGGCTTCTCATATTAGGGAAACCACATGATAGTCAATCTTCCAGATGCGATTGACTTCACAAGAATAATGGTTTCAGGGGGCATCCATTTTCCCACAAATGACACAAATTTGTCATTGTGACAGAGTAGTACTCCACATATACAGATCTCACATTTTCTTTATCCATTCCTGTCTTGATGGCTATTTCAGCATTTTCCGTCATTTGCTTACTGTGATTTCTGTTGGCTAAAACATGGGTGAGCAGATGTGTCTGTTATATGATGCTTTTAACTTTTTGGAAACATATCTGGAAGTGGTATTACTGAGTCTTGGTTCTGTTTTAATTTCTCCTTCAAATGGCTCCATTAGCCCAAACACACATGCCTCATACCCAGACACCAGACAGACAGACAGACAGACAGACATACTCTTTTTAATGATTTATGTTTTATGTTCTGGCTTTGCCCACCTTGGCTTACTGTCATAGTGTGGGTCTGAAATGTTCCCCAGAAGCCTCATATTTGGTATGAGGTTCAGTCATGGAAGTTACACCATTGGTTTCCTGAACTGTTAGGGGCCTGGTCAGAGGGGCCGATTACTGGGAGGTGGTCTGGAAGGCTGTACACCAGCTCTGTCCCTGTGTTCTCTCTGTTCCTTGTCTACCATGGAGTGAACGGCTTTTCTCCAACTAGGTCATCTGTCAGGCCCTTCTGCCAGTGCCTGCCAAACATGAGTGGACTAGGCTCCCTGAACCCGTGAGAGGAAATAAAACTTTTTTAAGTTGTGGATGTCAGGTATTCCAGCAATCAAAAAAGTAACTAAGAAATTACAAGAAAGATTTCCTTCCTGACTTTGTCTTAAGTACTTGCTGGTTTTTGTCACTAGCTCCTGAATATTCACTCTGTTCCTGCTGTGCATGTGTGCGCCTGTGTTGGCTGGAGGGGTGAAGAGGCCGGAAGCGGTACGTCATCGCCTCTGTGCACACAAGACAGCAGCACACTGTGCTGTTTGACCGCAGAGGTGTCAGATGTGATGGACACTTCGCCCATCGGATGTGAGCAAGTGTCACATCTTGAGGCATGCAGGCTGTTCCCGAGGCTATTCACAGCACTGGGGATCAAATTAAGAGGCCAGAAACACTACTGAAAATTACTGTGATCACTCTAGGGCCCACATCTTAAATATTCATTCCTGTGATGTCACCTTTCTGTATAATCAACTAGCTAGCCTCTCATCCGGGATTAATTCTCTAGCCTTCTGTGCAAATCTGTGAGCTCCTCTAAATCCTAAAATAAACTGCTGTTCTGCAAAAGGTCATCATGATCACTTTGTAGTTCTGAATGACAGAGGCACTTTCGCTACTCCCAGCTCTTCAGTTCTTCTGTTTATTTAGTAAAACTACCAAAATATACGAAGTGATCATAGATATAAAGGTAGAACTTGGGTTATAGTGGAGGTGCAAAATATAGAGATCTGTATTTCAAAATTATCATGTTTAGACTTGATTAGAAGTCTCAGAAGATGGGTTTTCTGCTGGCATAAGAATAAAAAGTGAGACATAAGAGAACATGATTGTGATGTGACCCTCTTGTAATTAAGGGTGGGCTACTATAGGGATCGGAGAGTGAAGAGAAATCAACATGAGGTCTTTAGCCAATGAGTGCAGAAGAAAGATAGAATAAAGAAAGATCCCTTTTTAGGATTGTTATTCCTATGTGATCTTTTAATTGTACAGGAAAATTTACCTTATGCATGTATACATTTAAATGTACCTATGTAAAATGCTCTGCAAAGCATGACTTATAATGGAAGTATAGAGGCAAAATTTTCAAGATAATGGTGTAGACACAGTTCCAAAGTAGGCATGTTTGTGATCTTACAGAAAACAAGAGCTTCCAGAGTTCTCATTTGTGAAATGGCGATTAGAAGCACCCAGAGATTCCTGTTCTAATGAAACCGAGATACAGGACAGAATTCCAGAAGTTAGCTTTAGTCTGAATCATACTTAATATTTTTGATCATGTTTCACTTAACTTCCCAAGTTCAGGTAGCAGTTTATACAGGAACATTGGCTTCAGGTGTTGCATTGCTCAAAAATTCGAAGACATTGTCTATTTTTTTTAAGATTTTAGACAATAATGCATACTGCATTATTGAAAAACTTGACCAAATGAAGTATACTTGTGCTACCATTAAAACTTGGCTTGCAAAAGTTTAATCTTGATGTAGTAATTGTAATAAGTATTCTCTTCACCATTTTAAAAAGCCAAAGAAAATGGATGAAACGCTGATATGGTAGATTACTGACCACTTGTCAGTTGCTTGGACGCATATGTCTTACAAACACAATTTAGATGAGAGTGGATTTATTTTGGCTTACAGTTTCTGAGGTGCTAGTCCATAGCTGGCTGATTTTAAGGCAGAAACGTCATGATAGATGCCTGGGAGAGGAAAGACAGCCAGGTCACTAGGGACACAAACAGTGATCGAGAGTGGAAGAAAGCCAGAAAGAAGAGAACAAAGGACCATTTATAATCTTCAAGGTCATGATGCCATATGTCCCCAAGACATACACAAAGTTGGCTTCACCAGTCCCCTATGTCTCTCTCCAGCCACTCAAGATGAACCTGTGGTCACAGGTAGTCCCCTTGGAAAATTGAAAATTAAAGTTGTTGTGACTTTGCTGTCATGACGCTTGATTTCAACTCTTCAGTCTGGTGCCATTACATTGTATGAGGCGTTTTATCTTAGGTATCTAGAAATAAACCTTTCTGGGCATTTACTATATTTCACATATTCCACATTCACATCATATCACAATCCCATCTGCATAATTCTAAAAAAAACAAGGTACACATAGCCCATTAAATTGATTTACTATTAATTTGGAGAAACTACTTAATACTATTTTTTTCAACATTTAAAACAAATACCATTACCTTATAACTCAGATCGTGTTAGGAGGAATGCTGTCCTAAGGTGTTCTTGAGTTCTCTCAATTTCAGACATTCTGCAGCTCTTATTTATGACTGATTTTTAGCTTTAAGGCAGCACCAGAATACACATGGTAGGAAATGCTTTACATCATAATCAGTTCTAATGCTGGTGAAATGCTTGCTTCCTCTCTCTTTTTTAGACTTAATTATCAGTTTGTTTCTCTATCTTGTTGGAAAAAAATTATTAAAAAATAAAAACTAGGAAAGAACTGAAAGATAAGTTTTTCATGTGAGGGTTTCTAGCACAAAATACTAGGTTAGCCTGTGTGTACATGCTTTGGTCACTGCTTTAGCAGGTGTATACAAAATCCAGGATAAAGATTTGAAGACTGTGAGTGAATGCTTCAGCTGCATAATTTGTTTTGCCTCCTGTTTTCCGTTAGCTGCAGCCTTACTTCTATTACCCAGCTAAGAAATGTTCCTTCTAGAACATTCGTGAGTGTTTTAGATTTGCTGAAACGAAATGGACATCCTGTGAATATGCGGTATCTAGTACAATAAGGAAAAATGACCCTTATCTTGCCAAAATACTTAGGAAAATATTTGTATCATAACTAATTTGGAAAAACTATTACAATTTTTATTGAATGCCTTTCATAATAAAAGAGAAAAAACTTATGTAGAAACATGGCAGAGGTTCACATTCAACTCCATTATGAGTTGAGATTTGGAGAAGGTAAAAAAAATAACAGGAACCGTATTTTATTCCTATTCTTTCATCCACCTCAAAGATGGCCGCCACCCTCATGGCAAGAGCTTCGGTTTTGAAAGGCATCTGCAGGGAATCTGCTTTGTGAGAGACTGACATCAATAATTTCAACATTATGCTGTCATCTCTCAAGAAAATCATTGAACTATGGATTTAAATTAGCATTTCACAGTTGAAGTACTGTTAAGTGTGGACCTTGGCATGGACTGCGATGGATTTATGATGTCGGTAGAACAAGGCATCTCTCTATAAGTCACTCGGATCTTTGGCACTTGAAAGGTTGATACCATTTCAGTAAGTGTAATGGCAGATTTGATTTATTATTTTATACTCCTCCAACTTTGGGGACTCTGAATGTTTGTGAGTGATTTTGAACTGCAGTGGGGTTGAGAACATATTAAATATATTAAATGTTTATATCCAGTGAGTTAGTATCTATAACAAAAATTTTAGTGACTTTCTTAATATATGAAAATCAGAAGAAAGAACTGCAGTGGGTGGTTTTATGCAGACCATTTTTCTCTTTATGACATTGTTTAAATTTTTACTTAACAGTTGGAGGTCAGAGTGAGCTATAAACAGAAAATATTTTATACTTCAATATTTTTATTGTCCACATGTCCCACTTAAACATCTAAAGAAAATACAGTGTTCAGTGAGTGGCAGTGCTGAGTATTGATGGGATTCACTGTGTCACAGGGGATGATAGCATGTACCAGCACCTTGACTCTTGGCTTAAGAATTTAACTTTACCTAGTCAAGATTTTATCAATAGTGGATTGTTGTGCTCACGTTCTCTAGTGGCTGGGATAATTTGGGGTGTGTAGGTCATAAAAATAGAATTTTGGGAAGAAGATCAACGCTGTTTGCACTGCTGTGATCCCTCCCATTTTGTTGATAAGTGTAAGTGCAAAATTTAAGGTTTATATTGATCTTGAGCTTTTGTGCACAAACATATCTTGTCAAGGTAACAAGACCTTTCCTGCTTTCCTTTTGAACCTCTCCTTACCCAACCCCAGCCCCACCTCCCAGTTCCGTTTATTTTTCATTGTAATTTTTGTGAGATAACATTTTCCAAACAAAACAAACATTTTAAATGCTTAATTATTTAAACCACTAACCATAGGAAAATGGCTTACCTTTTCCTGTAAACATATTTGTTGTTGATGATATTGCATAGATTTGGAAAATTTGATTTCCCTTATGCTGAAAATGAGATTTATTTTGGTCTGAAGTCACTGTATTGCCTTTCTTCAGTCACCTGTTCTGCCAGGGGTTGGTTACCAGGGCGTTCTTTAATATTTCCTGTAGGTGTTCATCTGGAACGTGCGGATCCACCCAGTGCATGAAGTAGCCCTTGTCTTTCTGGAGTTTGATGTGTGAGGTGGATGGATGGATATCACACACACCACTAATAAGAAGGACACTGTGGACAACAGTATCTGCCATAGAACAAGTTAGGACCCAACAGTGGAGTAGACAGTAACGACTTGTCAGCGAAGCTAAGCTGCGTTAGTCAAAATGGGGAAGTCTCTGGCAAGAAAATGACGTTTGAGCTAAGTTCCAAAGTATGGGAACCAAACATTTATTCTAGGCCCTGTAAAGGACCAGGACAAAGTCCCTGAGACAGGAATGTCTTTGAAAAGGGAACAGAAAGAAGGGTCATGTGTTAGGTGAAATGTGATAAGGCCAGAGAGGTAGGAACCAACTCCTGTGAAGGTCTAGGGACAACTTCTAGGAGTTTGGATTTTATCTGAATCCCCCTGGGCAGTCACTGGAAGCCCTGTTGATCTTAAATCACCCTGCTGGTGCCTCTCCTCTTGCTGATACTGGGACCCTGCAGCAACTCGAGGGGACAATAAGACTAATTGAGTCTGTGCTGGTGAGATTCAGTTTTTCAAGAGAGACCTTGAGTTAAACAATAAAAATAAATAATATTGCACAAACCTCTCAAGCTGCTACTGAAAACACTAAAAACAAAATTAAGTTGAGGTCTGTACCCTTGCTAACGATGACTTCAGATATCTTTCTAAGCCCTATTTCAAACAACAACGTACAAAAGGTCATGTCTATTTCTTTGTCACAGAGTACTTCTGTCTTGCCTTAGCTAGCCATAGCGAGGATCCATCCTCTAGAAGCCTAGAAGCCAAGTAAACTGTTTCTCACAGCTGCAGAGTTTGAGCTTTGAGATGAAGGTGCTGGCCTCCCTGCTGGGGGGGGGGGGGGTGGCCTTCAGATTACAGACTGCTGTCTCCTATTGTGTGAGAGACTGTTGGGAGTGGAAGGGGTGAGGGAGCTTTCTGGAGACTCTTCTACATGGGAACTGATCTCATTTGGTAAGTGCTCCACTCCTGACCTAATCACCTCCGGTGGACCTTACCTTTAATACTATCACAGCTGAAGGGGATTTTATGATTGCATTTTGATAAGACAGCAATGCTCAAGGGACAGCATTCCACCTTTATTCTCCCCTAAACTAACTTTTTTCCATTCGTTACATACCAAGAGACTTGGATATCTTAAATCTTTTCAGAATCAGCTAATGTCTAAAGTCTCTTCTAAATTTCACATGCATTCGACATGGATACACTCTAAGCATGATTCATCCTGACACAAGCCGCTCTATACTTGCAAACCTGTGAAACCAAATGTGTTATGTGCTTCCAGAATACAAGCATAGGGGGTGTGATAGTTTGCAAAGGGGGAAATACTAAAGAAGGGGAATTGATCCTGTGTAATACACTGTGTGAGATATTAAGGGTCGAGAACCACCCCCTCCGGCTTGGCCTTTCTGGCCCACTGAACGACCATGTCATCCATAGAGTTTGGTAGGAAGACCCACTGAATGGCCTTCTGCCCAGCTGAGGTCACACATCCCTGAGCTGTGGTCAGAGCCTCTTCCTTTGAAAGCTCAGTGGGCACCATCATGCCTCTAAGGCCTTGCTGGATGTGGCCCCCAACCCCATCGTCCTGCTGAAATATATGAGCTTGCCGCACTTCCCTCTTTTGTATTATCACACCTTTTCCTTCAATTATCTTTGAAAAGTGACTTTTAATTTTAACTAATACGAATAATATCCAGGTGTCAAAACACACTGTCAGGCTTACAAAGAGCAACTCAGTCCGTTTTTATGATACTGTGATTGAACCCTGAAGACCAGATACTATGTAAAGAATAGAGCTATAGTTAGCTCCAGGTGCTGAAGGGTGGGACACCTAGAGGATGGTAGCAGCATATTGTTGGGTCTGGTGGGAGCGTTTCTCCTGCATCATGATGTGGCAGAAGTCATCACATGATGGAACACAGTCACCTTGCCATAGGTTGCTCAATTTAATAACCAAGTCCTTCCCCTCTTAATTTGTTAATCCATGCTCCATGAATAAATTGTCCCATCATGCCCTCACCCCAAAGATCCCACTTCATAACAGTGCTACATCAGGGACCAAGTTTCCAACACAGGAACTTAGAAGGAGCACTTTCAAACTATACCAAGTACTCTGGATGGCTGTTAATGAGACCTTATTTATTAAATATGTATTATTTAGGGAATACCTCTGCAGATATTCCTTTGATTACAGTTTACATGCTTATCCTTTCAAATATTCTTATGCAGAAAATTAAAACAGAAATTGATAGACGTCCATGAATGAAACTGAAGTGAATAATTTGGGTACAGAATTAAAATATGCTGATTTTCTCACTAGATTGCAGTTAATAGAATGTGAAATCTTAGAAGAAGAAACAGAACATCTTTTCTGTGGATAAAAATTTCACTGCTAACATGCACGCTAAAGACAGCACTTTAAGACCTAATTTTACGTAATTTTTTTCTGCTGTTACTTGTTATTCAGTATGTGCCTGCCTTAGTCATAATAGATAAGATCAGTTCCTGCCTATTCACCACTGTTCAAACTATTTGACTTTTCTAGTGTGTTTTAGATATTCGAATTTAGGCATAGAGAGACCTTCTCTTCTGTGAATTGTCAATACCGTAGAAGTAGTGAATGCGGCCGCAGAAGAGTTGATAGAAAACACGGAAATGTCTAGACATGAACGAAGACTTAGGATGTATAGGTTCAAATATTTGAAATGTAGTCATGGACAGGAATTCTTTTGAGAGTCTTCGGTGGAGAACTGACGTGATCACAAACCTACTTATACATCTGTAAGATTTCCTAGAGAATTGGAGACATTTAAAAATAGAATTCTCAGTGATGTCAGGGAGTGCCTGGTGATATTTAGGTAGAGGAAGGACGTGGGAGGAAGTGTGTGGAGTGATTCCTGCAGGAGACTGTGCTGGGCTGCGTGAGACTTGTGATGGCTGCTTGAATCGCTGTCCCAGTTCTCAGATCCTGTGTTGGAATGGAGTAAAGAGCAACTCAGGTAATCAATTTATAGATCTTAAGACAAAATTTAATTTTCTCCAGTTACTGACGTAATCTCGGCAGACACAGAATTTTTGGATGAATTATTTAGGCAGTTCTGACAGTGAAGATAAGACCCCTGGAGGTGTTATGTGGGTAGGTATAAAGAAAAATGTTAAGAGAATAATGCATTACCTTTATCGCCAAGGGAGAGTTGAAATCACTATTCAAAACCTTCCCTCTGGTGTCTGATAACATAAAGCTAACATGTTAGAGCTACTTGAAAGGAACTTGAAGTAAGAGATTTATCAGTTCTTCTTTTTTATTATTTTTTTTTTTTTTTAGGATCAAACAAGGTTATATGGAATGTTCCCCTCTGCCCTTTGCAGATCTAGCCTGATTTGTACACTGTCTTATGATTGGTGTTACACTGAGCATATTTCCTCAATTTATTTTTGTGTGAATGCATTTTAAAACTGAAGATTTTGTGCTGCTTTCTTCCTGGTTTCTCTTCTAAATTTTTAATGCACCGTTGACCATGTTTTTGTCCACAAGCCATATTTATAATTTTCTCTTTTGCGTCTTCTGTATTTCTGTTGCCTAGCTGGAAAGTAGCCAGTCTTCTTTGTTTCCCACCTTAATGTCACAGGTAGATAATCTTTTGTTACAATCAGAATTCTACATTCTTACGTACAGTTTGCCTGCCTGCTCATTCTTTTCCATTCTCATTTAAGATATTAAATGACTTAATATTATTTAGTCTTTCATACCCAATCTATTAAGCACAACACACAACTGCCAACAAATGCTTCTTAGTAAATTGTAATGAAATCACTTGGAACAGCACTGTGATGGCTCATGCTGAGATGACAGACAGGCAGGTACCCAAACAACCAGAGCTACTTTCTGGTGACCCCCCACCCCCCGCCACAATCTACCCAAGACCATCATATCAACTAAAAGCCTAAGTTGGCCTCACACTGAAAACCATAACATAAAAGTATGGATGGTAGAGATCTGGGCTCATCGTGCCCCAGCAGATCACCCTGAAACTGCAGTTCTGGTTTCCTGTTACCCCAACCTTTGAGCATTATTCTCATGTGTGTATGCAAATCCTAGTCAGCTGCCCATAAGAAGGGGATAGAGTAGCAAAAATAATCCAGGACAAGCTGTTTAATTTAAAGGAGACTGAAGGTATTTGCACACAACACTCAGCCCTGGGCAGGAACGAAGTTAGTCATGTGGCCATGTCTAGATGTGAACCCTGCTACAGAATAGACTGCACACATGGATGACCAAGGGAGAAATAATTGAGATCACAATGAACTGTGTTTTTGTTCCTTTCCTTATTTCTTAATTCTGTGCATCAGCTTCAGTGTGTGCCTTCCCCCATCTTCCTTACGCCTCTTGAGTATCTTTTGTTATGAACTCTGTTTGCTCCATTCTCCGTTTTCCAAAGCTACCTCCCTCGTACGTAATAAAGTGATCTACTGCTCAGTAGGAACCTTACTGAACACCCATAATTCTGTTTCTCTCATCACTGCAGTTCTGCTTTCTACTAGTTCTGGATGTACCTTTCCTGTGAGCTTTTTGGTTTACAGAAAGCAGGACTTTGTCCTCTATTGATGGATTTCTTCTCCTAGAGTGAGCAGAGTGTGCTTGTGTATCCATTCAGTGAACTCACTACTAAAATGATCATTACTTACTGACTTAAGCTTTGTTGTTAATTCTAACAAAATAAAAGTCAGTAAGCAAGATACATTATGGAAGCATGTAAATACATAAGGCCTATCAACAAATGAACTGGGGATTTGAATTCAAATGTATTCCTTGATTGATTTTGTGTTAATGACATTTGAGAGTGCAACGTAAGTAGAAATGTAGTGGTTAGTTAAAAATAATGGAAGAATTAGTTAGCACTTTGCAAATATTGGCATAAAATGCAGTGCTTTTTAAAAAATTACCAAATTGTATTGGCGTAGCCTCAATAATTTGCTTTTGCATTTTTTTCATTCAACAAACACTTTATTAAGTGCTTACTGAGACAGCAGACATTATTGTAAAGATGGAAGTTTTATTTTGATCATAGTAGATACCAGCCTTGCATTCTACCTTACAGCATTAATATATGCATCTATGGCAGAAAATGTGAGCATTAGCTAACTGTATGTGCATGTGTGTACATGCATATAATTTCCCACTTCTAGTTGTGTCCAAACATTTAATGAGCGTAGCAGTGTCTTATCCTAACTCAGGACTCAAAAATGACCTTCAAGTACAAAGAATAGTTACGGTGTTAACTGTTCTAAATGGAACATTTAGATTTAAATATGACAAAATGAATTTTTGACCAATTAAAACATCATCAGCTTGAATGAGAGCATTTACACTTGCAGAGTCATTTGTCCCCACTGCTGTTATCGCTCAACACTCTGTATATTTATTTCAATATAAAACAATAGGTAAATGTTGTGTCACCCATCTGTGTCACTCCTAAAGCTGCCACAAGTGCTAGGTTATTGAGAAGATACTAGGGTTACATATTTTCTATATCTGTTTTTCTACTAGGCTCTTGAAATGAAGACCTTTGTTTGCAAAGGACACTGAGAAGTAAGTGTTCACAGAAGGTGTACAGGTTAGGGGAGTTTTAAAAGGGTCACAGGTGGATTTAAAAAAGGTGATAAATAGAGCCTGAAATATCATTGACCCTCAGCCAAAGTCTGAGTAATACAAATTGTTATTGGGATCAGGATGGAGCAGAATATGGGGGATGGGAGTCTAGGATGGGGTTGTAATAGCTCAGGAAAGAGTGATGGACGAGTAATGACTCAGTTAATTTTGTTAATTATATTTTTATGTGCGACTCTTTTGATTAAGCTGCTTAAGTATACCTTTTTCCTGATTGCACTTGAAACACGTTTTGTTCTCTGGTCCGTTGACTTTTCTTAGAGCAAATTTTGAAAGTAGAACCCACTTACGTCCATTGTTCTAATCACCAGTAAACTTTTAATCACCAGGTTTACATTTTATTTTTAGAACGATGGAACAGTCTAGCTTATCTCGCGCTAACCCATTGTGTAATGAAGAAATTTCAGATAACAGAAACTGCTGGAATATTTTCTGTTTCTTTTAATCTTTCCATGAATAACCAGGAATGTTCTGTACGTGTCATCCATGTGTTTGTCTTTGATTGATGCCTAATATGATAGACTGGAGTCACAAACTATTTACATTATTTGTGTAGTAATGAAACTTCCTCAGATTATTTATTAGAATGAGTTTATCAACATGATAGAGGCATGGGTTTAGATATCAGTTATAAAACTGATGGCTGGCTGGGTTTCCTGGGAAGGTTGATTGATTGGTCTTGCCCTTGCGAGCTACGTGAGCCAGGATGTGACTCTGGAAATGAGCCTCAATTTTAGCTCTGTATTCAAATTTAAATTCAGACACTGATTTCATGCCTTTAAAATAAATCAACATGATATAATTGAGTGCATGTACCCATACCTATACTTAAAATAATTTGGGGGAATTTCTTTTTCCATTTTCTGCCCAACTTTAATGGAAGTCTCACATGTGCTATTTTATGGGTAATTTCTTCAGAATGAATTTTCAATAGCTTGTTGGGCTAGGACATAAGTTGCTAGAGTTGTAGTAGAAGAGTACCATAAACTGGGTGCCATGAGCAACCGAGATGGGGGGGTGTCCCTCTGGTTGCTGGTGGTCTGGGATCGAGGTTTGGCCAGGCATGTTCCTTTCAAAGATGTTGGGGAAGAATCTTTTTCCTACTTCTCTTCTTGGATTTCGGATGGCTGTCCTCTTCTTGTGTGTCTGGACACTCCTTCTTGTGTCCACAGTTTTTCTCTTACAATATGAGTCATGTTGGATTATGACCAACCTTAATGACCTTGTTTTTAACTTGAAGTTAATTGACATCATTTAACTTTATCCTCTAATTGATCTCTGTCAATTTGGTATCCACATAAGGTCACATTCTGGGTTACAAGGGATTAACACACATACTAGTTTTGGAGAAATGAAATTCAGTGCATAATAAATGGTCATTTAACACTACCATGTCTCTAAGGAAATCCTCAACAGTACTAAAATGTAGCTTCTAGCTAGACTTCTTGATTTGCTTTAAATTATCTTTGTGGGCTTAGTTTTTTTAGTTAGAAGCAAAATGATACCCACTCAATGCATTATTTGTGATGTCGTCTTTAGGGGTGTGTGTGTGTGTGTGTGTGTGTGTGTGTGTGTGTGTTATATAATTAGATATGTGGTACAGTTTAAATTTAAATTAAATTGGCTATTTAAATTTTCTGTTAGCTGATATATAAAAGCAAAACAATACCTATTAATAGGTTACTATATGAAACATGTATATGTTGTATAATATTTAAATCAGGTGAAACATATATTCTGAAACATTTATCATTTTTTGATGGTAGAAACTTTCAAAATCCTTCACCTACCTACCTCAAGTGTCCGTTATTGTCATCTGTAGTCACCCTCCTGTATAATAGCACCACAGATCTTGTTGGTCCTTTCTCTGATTGCTGTTATATTGTAATGGGCCCTATCCTAACCTTTTTTTGGTAAATGTCATTGAGTCTTCAAGAAGGTGATTGTTTTGTCCTATAGAATTTTCCACATTTTGTATCTGACTAGGTTATATCTCATCATGTCATGTAACTGACTCTGCTACCCCCTGTTACCTTTAAACCCACCATTCTATCCAGGAATTTCATTGTACTCAAGTTCAGCTTTCTTGATTTCACATTGTATCATGAAGCACCTGTTTTTCTGCTGTCTAACTTTCAGTGATACTGACATTTTTTTTCCAGTGGTTTTCAGGCTTGTTACCTGTATTTTTTCTATTACACATTTTTTTCTCAATATTATTCTCAGAAAGTTATTCATTATCTAGATACATTATTTCTTGAGGCTTTCAAAATAGCAAGTAATTTTATTGCTCCTTTTGTTTTTTCAGCTCATGTCATTGATAAAAGGATTCTTATTATTTAGAAAAATCATAACATGTTATTGATGTTTTCCCGTAATCTTTTTACCAGCTTTCAACATAAGAATTTTGATTCTATACAGTGTTATAAGAGCTGAGTCTGTTAACTATTGTGACTATCATTGTACATAGATTCTTATATATTCGGAGTGTTTTGGTAAGGTATAGCCATGTTTCGGTACCCGAATTCTTGCATGATGAGCCACTTGGAGTCCATTTCACTTGGTTCTCACGATTCACCTGCTTTCTGACACATGGCTTAGGTCCACCTCTTTGATATCTGCCCATAATTCTTAAACCAGCTGTGTACCTGTTGACCTTGGGATTCCTCAAGTGGGAATTAACATGTATGCAGCATAGTCTTGGTGTTACTAGATGCTCAATTTTGATTTTTAAATGTGTGATTTTGTACTTCCTAACTTATATAATGGAACCAGTCTCTGCTCTCAGTTACCACGTTGACCTTCTTTTACAGTCTGCATTTCCTTATGCTCAACTAATAGAGAAGAATCCTACTTACAGTCATGACTTCCAGAATAACCTAAGTTGGGAAGCAGTTAGTTCTTGTTCCTGGTTTGCTCTTCGGCATGGTCCATCAGCCACAGGATTAATGTAACTTTTGAAAGAGCTTTTGAAAAAATCTAAGAGTTGTTACCAAGAGTGTAAGAGGAAATATGTGCAATGCAGTTTTTGTTCTATTTAAAAGGATAGAATCCAAGGCTGTTATATGAAGGGATTATATTACATCTTTCCTTTTATATTTTACCAAACTCTTTTGTGAAAGTTTGTTTACAAATGATGTTCAACAAAAGTAGAGTTGTAGTTTTCTTTTTAATGACTTTAAACACTTAATGTTGGTAAATTTTCCAACAATATCTACTACTAAGCTTCACATATTCTTGTAGCTTCAAGTTAAATATAGACATGAATTCCTGTGGTTGTCTGGACAAAGTTACATGCCAGGAAACAACATGAGAGAATGCACAGTTCTCTTAGAGTCAGTTTGATCTGATTGAAAATGAAAATATGTAAATTTTCAAACACAAATTACAGTGCCTGAGAGCCACCTCTTCTCGGGAGGCAGAGCCTGGTGATCCTGATTTTAGTCAATACAGAAACTCATCAGTAGTTAAACGTTCTGCCCTTCTTGTGCCGCGTATTTCCTTCATTGTCTTTAGAATAGCCAGTTTGTGATCATGTCTATTGCTGGAGGCTGTAGAATATTTAACTTCAGGGGTGCGGGGAGCTGCAGTACAGCTATACTGCTACAATTCCATCAGTGCACATTAATATAGATTAAGTGTCCTCCTACAGTATGGAAAGCACTTTGTTGGTCTCAAAGAATAGACAAGGATGATGTTCATGTATCGTGTGACGACTGGTGGAAGGGCATTAATCTGATTGAATGGCCATAAATAATAATAGGCAAAATTATATTTGCATATTATACCAGAAATAACATTTAAAAATATCATTATTTCACAGCAAGGAAGTAATTTTCATAAATTTCCCATTAAAAAGTAGCTATGCAAAATATGCATATAAAGCATGAATCTTACCTTGTATTGCCTGATGTGTCATCTAGGATTTGTTGTGGATTTGTGATATTTCAGTCTATAAAAATGAGTGCATGGGAAGCCTGCCAGGTACATTTTATGCAACTCTGTTCCATTATATCATGGACCAGCTCCAGCTGGAATAATTAAGAAGAAATATGTCTAAATAATGAACACACACCTTGGTTTCCGATATGGACTCAGAATTGCTATACTGCACAAATATGAATATATCATCCCATGACATAATTCCACAACTGATAAAAAGTGCCAGAATTGTTCAATATTAAAATCCTAAATGACTACATGATTCATAAACTGATTTCATTAACTATAAATGCTGACATCACTGCAATGAAGAGGGAAACTACTTTTTTAAAGTTTCAGAGCAACATGTCATACAGAATATTTACAGGCTAAAAGGTGCTATGTTGGAATTCCTTTGTGATAACGTCTTTCTTCTTTAATACTGACTTGACAAATTTATTTTTAATACTTTAGTTTTGCTCCGTGTGTGTTGTTACAGTGGAAATGCTTGTGCAGGTGGATTTAGTAACAGTTTAAACTGTGTCATGATTCATTTTATGACTTAAAGTGTGTCTTCAGTATGCCATTTCTTGGCGAGGTCTGGAAGAAAAGTTTTCTTCAAGCAGTTTTGCTCTTGTTACTTTCCTAGTGGAAAGGCTTTGTAAACAGACATGCAAAATTCTAACACTTGACTAGCAGGATTGGGAACTAATGGTTTTATGATTAAAGAATTTGCCCTTTGGTCAGAATTTTATTGTGAGAACATTACCTCAGTGAATAACTGCAGCATGTGCAATTACGTCTAGTACAAGGGAGTGACTACCTTACAGTACTCCATGGAAATGAGAAGATTCCTGTAGCAGAGGAGGATTACTTAGGAGGCGCCTGTGCGTGGATGTTTAATTAGCGTAATGGGTTTCTTGTCCACTGGTCCTCTTACGATGTTTCATCTCTACTTTTTCTTGCTCCTAGCTTTTGGCCTTCTGCGTGGTGTATGCCAGATGATAATTCACAGAAGAAGCCCATACAATATACTTTTACAATATTCTGTGTCACTGATTTTCAAAGAAACTATTAAAACCAGGGTGAAATAGTTTTCAGCTCCCAAATTAACAGTAATTTAGGAAAGGCGATAGCTCAGTGATTTTGAACAGCAAAGCAGACATCACTACCACTCAGAAGATAAATTTGTTTACCCTTCGTGAACAGCCACCTGAACACTGTTGGAGGCAGTGATAGTTTCTGTATCTTGCTATTGGATTATGCGGGTTACATGACCCAAGTAAATGAAGTCGCATTTAATAGTCACAGATGACATCCCATGAAGGCCGTTCTTTTGCGTTTTTGTGAGACAGATACCTGAGGCTATGAGGAAAAAAAAATGAAATTGAACCTTGAAGGTAGGAAATAGTGGCCCATGACTGAAGGTACAGGTTTCTTATCCCCAACTAGGTTGATTTGACTTACCAGGTGAATTTATAGCTCACACCAAGGCAGCCTAGTACCTGATCTCCCGTAACAATACCACCGAATGCCTTTCTGAATACTCTCTTCTAGATTCTGTGAGGGAACATAGCTTTGGCCATCAGGTACAGCGTCAAAACGATAGGCTAATGATCAAATTATGATGACTGTGGAATGAATTTCAGGAGTCTTGAGTTACATAACCCTCTCAGGACAGTGCTTTCTATGAAATGCAGTTCAGTGTTTTATATAGCAGTTTATATCTTTCTTTTGAATAGCTTTTGATTGACTTCTTTCCAAGGCCCTGCAAGCCTTACTTCAAATTTTTTAATAAAATGTTCCACTGGACATGTTATGTTCATTGGTAATGTTGTGCTGAGGATCTGGAGTGTCCCCCAAAGTCTCATGTTTTTTAATGTTATGGATTGTCTGTGGAACCATGTGCTGTTGGTGGATTGGGCTCTAGTCTGGAAGGGTGGATTACAGTTAAGACAAGGCATGTGATTTAGGATTAGTGGTGTGGGTGTGTAGTGGCCACACCTGGATGCAGGAGGGACTAATTACTGGGCAGAGACCTGAAAGGACATATAAGCTGCACCTGCATTTCTGGAGGACTGGAACTAGTCTCAGATGGTCTCAGCTTGCCTTCCTGTTTGTGATGTCCTGAGAAGCTGTCTCCACCTCTGCCTCTGTCCTGTACTTTGATGACTGCCGGCTGCCCCTGAATAGATTGTGACCATCTGACACTGTGAGCTAAAATAAACCTTTCCTAAATTTGTGGGTTTCGGGTATTGAGTCACAGCAACAAAAAAGTAACTGAGACAGGTAATGACAAAATGAAACCTAATAATTGATGATTATCTTTAATTATCTGTGGGATAGGAAAATATTCCAAAGTATAATTTAAAAATATAAAATTCCTTCTTGGAAAATAATGTTGAATAGATGCGTGAAGTTGGTTTTATATGATTTTATTATAGCAGAGATCCAGAAACATTTTAGTATAAATATATTGCACATTAAAATATTTCAAAGATGGAGAGTTAATTGAGGAAGTTTTGAGTAAACTGTGTTTGGCTTTCCTTTAGAGGTATGGCCTGAAGATATTGAGGTACTTACACTAAATATAGTATAGACAGTTTAAAATGTACAATTGACTGTGGGGAGCCACATTTATAATAGTAATGTATTGGATTTTCTTGAGTCTAGTGGTGAAGTCTGTTAGAACCGGTACGGCATTGAAAAAATGTTAGGAGAAGATCAACAATAGGTAAATGTCTATAAAACTTTGGAGACTGAGAAACTTACAATATTTTTGAGGCAGGATCTCGGTGTGTATTCCAAGCAGGTTTTGAATTTATTGTGTAGCTAAGGCTGGCCTCCAACTCACAGAAACCCTCCTTCCTCAGTCTCCCAGTAGTACAGACATGCACCACCGTGCCCAGTTTATATGGTGCTATTAAATAGAACCCAGGCTTTGTGCTTGCTGGGCAAATACTTCGAATGCTGAGCTGTGCCCCTAGGGAGACAAGTTTTTTAGCTGACTGTAAAGTAACTGTTACTTGAGCTTTTAACTAATTTTAATATATAAGAATTTTCTTGAATTATTAACTAAAAATTGTCTATGTTGCCCAAATGTAATGTTACAGAAATAATAATTAGAGTGTTGAAATAATATGTGTATCTTGAGTGAAGTTCAGAGTATTTCTTAAAATTTCTTATATGATTTTGATAACGCTGCTTCTAAAAGGAAGTATTTTTTAAAAATTCTTAAAGTATTTAACAAGCCTAGCAAAGTAAAAATAAGTTCAGATGATATGGTCTGAAGTTTCTCATATTCAACTGACTTTTAATTCACTTATGATATACCTTTTCAAATGTAAATAACTAAGCCAGCCATGAGTGATCTTTGTGCTAAGATCTCAAATCTTCACTGAGTTTCCTTTTTCTGACATGAATCATAATTTTGCACATCTGTCATGACTTCATATTTCAAGTGCCCTGGGGTTAGGATCTGTGTCTGATTGATATTTATATTGTCTCTAGAAACAAATCTGAATGGTAAAGTTAAATTACAGACTCAATAAACGTTACATACATGTTATATATGATTGAATGACCAAACAATGTCTGCTTTCTGATCACGTCTGCTGCACTATCCCTCGAGAGTAGAACCATGACAAAACTGACTGGTCCTTTGGGTTCATTCTGGAGCAAAATCAACATTGTTAATATATAAATGCGGGAAAGTTACAGAAAAGCTGGAAACAAGTATTGTATTGCTCAGATCATTTGAAAGTTGTTTGCATAACAGATGACTGGAAAGAGAATGGAAATATGTTTATGGTTCATAATTCAAAGAGATGAAATGTTCTTGAATGGTCCAGATGGCTGAAGACTGCAGTGCACAGGCCTTGTCTAACTTTGATGCTAGGGGATATCATTACCATAAATAGAAGGGCAGTTTATTCATTGAAAAGTAGATATTACTAGAAAAATATGAAAATACAATCACTGTTCTGTGGTCAGACATGTTAGTTTTTATGTTTGATACATTATTTTTGGAGATGGCTATTTTAATTTTTGAAATTTGATAACACCTTGAAGTCTTTCTGTGCAAATCACTTTTTTCACAAAACAACTGGTACATATATAAAATTATAATTGCCCAAACATGGTGTTTGCTGATTGTGGACATTTTTATCTCACAAATTTCTGTTGGGAAAATAAGTTATCAGTTCATCATAGCTATATAAACACATCATCAATTCATCTTAAACCAAAACCAAACAAAACAAGGGAACAAAACCAAAACGTCACTCTAAGCATCCTGTTTTGATTTTGTTGTTTGTCACCGTGGTTTCTCATTTGTTTGTGTGTATGCTCTTCAGAGTCTCACGCCACGCCAGAGATCAGAGGTGATGGAGCACTGCTCTCTTCAGAGACATCTCAGT
Organism: Ctenodactylus gundi; assembly: GCA_004027205.1. Lineage (NCBI taxonomy): Eukaryota > Metazoa > Chordata > Mammalia > Rodentia > Ctenodactylidae > Ctenodactylus > Ctenodactylus gundi. Next base: position 356,709 of record PVKB01001583.1, read on the forward strand.
CCTTACAGGGTGACCTCGGTGGTCTTTCTTCTTGGCCTTCACAAGTGGGAAAGTTTCCTTCTCTCTTTCTCAGAGGGGAAAGGGAAACTTTCTGTGAAGTCTGTGTTCTTCACAAGATCTCTTAAGAAACTGTGGGAAGGTCTGGTGCAGTCGTGGCCGTCCCCCAGTCAATATGCTGTGGACATGGTATTGGGTTTGATGTCGGATCCTTCCATATCCATTTAGGATGTTGGCCGTTGAGTGCATTTCATTCATAGGTAAGGGTTGGAGTCATAATTCTGGGAGAGCAGAAAACCTTCCTCTTGGCATTTTGCTGTAATTATTTGCTACAAATCAGTTTTTTTTTTTTCTACAAAGAGATTAGTTTTGGTTGTCAATAATCTCTATCTACTTTCAGGATCCTGAGGGTCAGTCTTCCTACTTCTTTAACAGAAAAGAAAGTGGGTAATAATACATAGTGTCTAAGCAAAGACAATTTTTATTTATTTATTTATTTATTTTTGAGACAGGGTCATGCTGTACAGCCCAGGCTGGTCCTGAACTCACTGGTGTAGCCCATTGTAGCCTTGGACTCAGGCCAGTCCACCTTTCTTAGCCTCCCAAGTGCTGGGATTACATGAGTGCACCCCCACACCCAGCTTTATATGGTGCTGGGGAATCGAACTCTGGGCCTTGTGCTTGCAAGGCCAACACTTTAACTTCTGGGCCATTCCTCCAGCCCAAGAAATATTTTACTGGGATCTTGTTAACGACTCCAGTGAAGAATTGTCCACCCTCATTGTGTGTGTGCGGCTTGTAGCTGGTAGAGTGCGTGTGCCAAACCCTAGTGCTTGATTCTCACGGTAGGAAGATGCCATTCTATCTGGAGTACTGTTGATTCCTAAGCACCTTGGGGGCATTTTCCGGAATCCTCCATGACAACATGAAATTCTGCTCACTGATACTCTTTATGCCGCTCAACTCTTGTTTTCAGATTTTTAGAGATTCCTTTCATGTAAATGTGTACTCTTTTGGCTTAAGTTTTTCTTTCTTTTAAAATAATTTTACTGTGGTAAAAAAATTCATATGACATAAAATTTAACCTTTTTTTGTAAATGCATGAATTCCAAATTCTATAACACATTAGAACCATTGGGGGTTGGGAAGTCAGTGAGCATCTGTGTGCATCCCTTTTTCAGAGGTTCACCCCTTCCTGTCTGACCATTGCCTCTCTTCCCTGCCGTTCATGTTGGGGCCTTGTTATATTATTATTTTTGTTCATTGTATAAGAGGGGGCACCCGTCTGTAGTCAGTCTTTTGTGCCTGTGTTTGGTCCATTTCACTGAGTGCTTTTGACTCTAGGTGGCCCCATTTTCATTTTGCTTCATGTCTGTTTTTCTTTATGGCTTCATAGTCTTCCATTGTGTACAGGTACTGCATATTCTTTAACCAATCCTGTATGGATGGAGAGAATTGTGCTGCTGTAAACATGGATATGCATGTGTCTTGTTGGTATGTTGACTTGATTGTTTTGGGAACATGCCCAATAGGGAAGTGGCTAGATCAAATGGAATTTCCATTCTCAGCTTTCTAAGGAACCACCAGACTGCTTCTCATAATGGTTGTACCAGATTATGTTCCCACCAGCAGTGGAATAGAGTTCCTTTCTTTCCGCACTCTTACTAACAATTGTTTTTTGAGTACTTGATGTAGGCCGTTCTGAGAGGAGTGAGGTGAAACCTCAACCCTGTTTTTATTTGCGTTTCTCTGATGGCCAGTGATGAAGAATACTTTTTCATGTGCTTGGTGGCCATTTGTATTTCTGTGAAGTTTCTTTTCATTTCAGCTGTGCGCTTCTTGATGGGATCATTTATTTTAGAAAGTTTTATATTTTTTAGTGTCTTGTATATTTTAGATATTAATCCTTTGTCTGAAGTGTTACTGGTGAAGATCTTTTCCCATTCCGTGGGCTCTCTCTTGATCTTGCTGACCATTTCTTTTGCTGTGCAAAATCTTCTAAGTTTAGTGTAGTCCCATTTGTGGAAAAATTGTCTTTCATAAAACTTGTCCCTGGTGCCCACCGTGTTTGAAACGGCTGCATTTCATGACTCCTTCTATTAAGAGCTAAAAAAGAGAAGCGACAGTCATTGTCTCTTGCTGCTTTCTGTTTCCCGTAACACGTTTTAAATTCTTTCCTACTTGTCTTTTCGTTCCAAAGTTTATCTTTTATCATTTACATGTCACCGCTTTCATTTATTCCTGGACATACTTTATCGGTGTAACTAGGCAATTTATTTTTATAACTATAAAAGCGAGGCATGGGTCTACTGTTGAGAGAAAATGTGCGCCTCCGTAGTTTTGACACCGCGGTACCTGCCGAGAAAGAATGGGAGTGCTTTGCACCAATCCTGAGTACTTAAACTAGAAATTGCCGAGAAGCGGGAATCCTCGGATGCCTCTGAGTGAGGAGAATGTGTCCCAGGCATTTGTGTTTGTAACGTCATGCTGTTTAGGAAATGGGGACTTGAGAAGTGTACAAGATGGGAATACATGACAGCCACGTCTCGCCTGCTGAGATTTGCAACTGTGAGCAGAAAGGAAAGAGGAACAGTTGTGGGAAAATGAGGCAGCGATGAACCTGTTAAGGGATGGAAGGAAATCCACCGCAATGTTTGACTTCTGTGATGTGCTCACCGGCTCCCAGCATTGCCTGTCACCTCTGTAATCCCTCGTGCTCACGTGGTGGGCCTCGACACCTGAGGGACAAGACTCAGTGCTGTTCTCTTTTGAGACTGATTGAGTTGTGGGGTGGTGGGCAAATGCTTAGAGTGATTGTTAAGCTTGAAGCCTCTCAGAGTGGAAGGTCAGCTTTGGATTTGGGAATGAGGGGATGGGGAGAGTAAGGAGAATTAGAACACACAGCTGAGAGGGTGGCCATTGTGGGATTGTGCATGTCTGCCTGAGAACATGAAAAACAGACAATGGTTGGGAAGCAAGGGACAACAGTAGGCCGTGTGTGAAGTACTGAAAAGAGACAGCAAATAAAATTGAATAATTAGAAAGCAAGAATGTGAGTGTTTCGGAATTGTAGAGGTATGGCTGAGGTCAGTAAAGGGTTTCTAAATGATGTTCTCAATGTTTTAATTGCTGTGACCTGAGAAACAGGTAAACAACCTTTACACATTTCCTTTTTTGCTTAGAACTTTAAATCGTGCCACCATATCTGTAGAGTGTTTCAAAACACTTTCATCATATTGTAGATGTGCAAAGAAAAAAATGAATGTCCTTGCAAAAAGAAGAGATGATAGAAATGGAAATTGCAGGAACAACCCTTCTCTTTCTCCTCTCCCTTTCCTTTTTTCTCTCTCTTTTTCTTTCTCTTTCTTCTGCCTTTCTTTCTTCCACATTCCATCAAACCCTCAAAAATGCATCTAGACTCTTAACAGCTTCTGCTACTAAGTACCATACTTACAGGACCAGAGTATCAGGATAGTCTCTTAGTGGGTCTCACTTACCTCCTGTAGGTTCTCGCCACAGGGCTGAGATGGTCATTAGCAGATGGTCAGTAATGTTCAAAGAATGAATAAATGAATTAATAAATGAAAAAGGAAGGGAGAGCTAATGTCTCTGACAGAAATTTCCTTGTCTTATATTCTAGAGACTTACATTCTTACGAAATTTTATAAAATTAATGAATATTACACTTTAAAAATAGAAATAGGTGGATTTGTCAGTCAGAATGAACTCTAGTCCTTTAGTCTCTGGGTCAAATAGGACAAAATACAGGTAACACAGTGAAAGATACAAGTAATACAGTGAAGGATACAGTCAGTACAGTGAAAGATACAGGCAGTATTTTTTTTTTGTCACAATTTATGTAGACCTGGAACTAATTTCCAGCCTCACCTTCCATCCTGTCCTTTTTTCTGCTCCCCTCTTCCTGTACCTTTGTCGTTTCTGGACCCACAGGATTTGAGTTGGTAAGTTCAGAGCTCATGCCTTCTCACTTTGCTTTTAATTCAGAAATAAGATTGCTGTAAGAGCTAACTGCTGCTGGGCTTTACTCAGCACCATTATGGACTGCAGCTGGAGAACTTTTCTGTTCAATCAGCTGTTGATTGATTTCCACAGAATACTAGCGTTATAGCAAATGGGACTTCTATGTCACATTGTCTCTGTGCCTCTAAAGTTTTGAAAACTTAAGGTAATATCGTAAGTTCTCAGTGATTTCTTTATATCTGATAATTGATATGGTATCTCAAATACAGTCTGTTTTAGATATATTATTTCCATTAATAATCCATGCCTCTGTGACATCTTTTAATTTTCGCTAATGAATAAATAATTCTGATGGAATTTTGGTTGCAAAATTCCCAAATCAAATATAAATAGCCTCTAGACTTTAAATATTTCTCCCTTTAAAGGCCTTCTACCTAGGATGAGGAAACTAAGGAAAACATCGTTTCCCTGATGTTCTTTAATGTATCTGATAGTAAAAAGAGCTTGAGCCATTTTGTTCACTGGCAAGGGATTATATGATTGAGATAATTTAAATAACTTTTGTCTGTAGGCAAAGATTGGGTGTTTTTGAAGCAGAGCACTTGTACACTCTGTGTCAAGACACAAACATTCCTGTGACACTTGAGGACATTACTCTTTTGGAAATTCTTGCTCTTGACTATTAATGTTTTGGACAAAACACCTTGCATGTATAAACCTTATTTTGTAATACAGACCACCCGTCTCATTTGAAAATATCATTTCCTGTACATTGGTGTATCTTGTAAATGTTGTCAAACAAAACTCTTGATAGTCTACTCCCTTGTTGATTTAGAAGTTTCTGAAACTGTCTTTGTCACCCTGAAATTATCAATACGACTGGTTCCTGGCCAAGTCAGATTTCTCATGCTTATCATTTTATATTTGGTTAAGAGGAGTAAAAGCTTAAGAAAAACAAAGTGTGTGTTTTTTAGTATAACACTATCTTCGGCAAGAAATTAGTCCTTGTTAACTCGTATTTGCAGTGACAGTGTTGTTCTTATGGATATTTTAGAAATATTAGTATTTTCAATTGTTAGGTTATTCTCATGCAGAGACTTCTAATTTCTCAAGCTCCCTCCTTTCTTTCTTCATTTTTACTCATACAGTTTGAAGATTACCATTATAATAACAAGATAATTATTACTATCAGAACAACTCTTAGGGTTTTTCTCTTGATTGGTGTAAAAGTGAATCATACAATCATCCTATAGTTTAAGAATTTTACAGTAACACATTATTCTAATTACTACAGAGGAATTTACCCTATTTTATTTCTTTGAAATATTCCTATTTGGGGAAAAAAGTCTTTTCCCTAGCGTGCTTTCGATGCTAGGTTCTAGAAGTCGGAATAGATGTGTAGTAACAAGTTGTGTAAGTTTGTTCATTCTTCTGATATGAAAAGTGGTTAGTAAATGAGCTGTGTCTTCATCACTTTTGGCAAAAAAGAGATAGATGAAAAGATGAAAATACGAGAAAATAGTTTTCAAAATATAAATGTCTAGCGAGCCATGTGAACTGTCTTTATGGTAGGAAAAATATTGGATTATTGGCACTTTCTGTTTCACATGTTAATTTTGTAAAGTTATTTTTACCAAGTGAGAAAGAAGTAGGGAACAAATGTTCCAGCATTTGGTTAAAAAGAAAAAAAACATTTGATTTTAGGTTAATTATAAATACTACTTTCGTAGTACTATATTGATGATGAGAGGAGAAGGAACTTGCTAACAGCAATGTCTTGGATCGAATAGTCCTTCACTGCACTAGTGAAATACAGCTATAACTGTTTTGGTTGAATTTAATACTAGTGTGCAAATACTGTGTGTCAGTGTAGTCACTTATTTGTTCAGTACTTCTCTCTGGAAGTGTGAGTGTGTGGGTGGGTGACTTGGAATCAAGCCTTTTTCTTTCACGCTGAGCTATTATATCTCTTGTACATTTTTATTATTTTCTTTTCTTTTTTTGAGGAATGGTCTCATTTAGACATTCAGTTTCGCAAGCTGGGCTAGAGTTAACTTGAGGTCTTCCTGCTTCAGCCTCCCAGACTGCTGAGATTCCAGCCTTTGCCACAGGTGGGAGACCAATATGTGCTGTCTACTGGAAGTTTTTACGTGAATATTAGGGAAGTAAACTATTAGCTGTGAAATAAATTCTAAGTAATTAAAACATTAAAGTGTTTTATTGTGTGAACAGTTGCCATTGTTCATAAAGTTTATGCCCAGTGTTGTGATTTAGGTCTAAAAATATATTTTTTTAAGGGGCTTGAAGAATGGTACAGCAGTTAAAGCCCTTTCCTAGTAAGCGTAAGGCCATAAGTTCTACTGTCCCAACACCACATAAAGCTCGGTGTGGTGGTGCATGCTTGTAATCCCAGCACTCAGGAGGCTGAAGCGGGAAGATTGTCATGGTTCAAGGCTAGTCTGGGCTACATAGTAAGTTCTGGATCCGTCTGGGCCACAGAGCAAGACCCTGTTTCAAAATTAATTAATTAATTAATAAAACGTTCCCCAAAGGTCTCACATTTGGATATGTGGCTTGGTCAGAGGGTGGATCACTGGGGCAAAGACATTCTAGAGCCAGGCTGTCATTTTCTCTGTGTTTCTCTCTCTCTCTCTCTCTCTCTCTCTCTCTGCTTTCTGGCTGCCTGTGGTGCCCTCGCCCTCATGCTTCTGAGTTGGAGCCAGTTAACTTTGAACCTACTGGAAACTGTGAACCAAATAAACCTCTTTCTGTCTGTCTCTCATGCTTTTGAGACAGGATCTCCCTCTGTAGTCCAGTAAGTCTTACTTCAAGTTGTGGGTGTTGGCTACGGGGCTCACACCCAGTTAGTCACGTGGCAGCTTAACAGGATGAGCCTGGAAGGAGAGCAGAAAACACGCTTTTTGCACAGTCTTTGACAAAGGAAATGTGAGCTGAAGCAGGGACATGGGCCGCAGCAGTAGGGCAGCCTTGGTGAGTAGCGGGGGGATGACTGAGGTTTTTCTGTGTGGTTGGCTCTAGGGATTCGTGGTTGGAATGCATCAATGAGGAAGACATATAACACATGTTATAAGAATTACTATATGGGGTTTTGTTTCTTATGCTACTTGAATTTTTCTCCCTTACTTGTGAGATGCTAAATGTTTACTAGTGATTATTTTTTTTTAATTTCACTAAAGGTAATGTTTACATCCTTAAAGTTTTATCTCCTCTTTGTAGGTCATTAATTGATTTGTAAGTACTCTAAGTATAGGTGACAAGAACTGACAGGAGATTCTGCTTTAGATAGCACAATTTACAGCTTTGGGTTTCGTGAATACAGCATTAAAGTAGTGTCAGTATGTTTCTTATTGTATTACACTGCTTTTGGAATGAGTTGAGAATTACTTGAAAATTAAGTTAGCATTCTGTATTAGTATTTAATTCAACATTGTATTGAAAATGTATTATCCATTTGAAATTATTTCTGAGTTTATATAAGGGCTTGAAATTCTTCATGCAGATCTCCTCACAAGTTAGTGTAACAGGTTAAAAATTGTTTATAGGACTGTGTTGCTGTTTCTTACAGAAATAGAGTGTACTACTGTTGCTCTTCAAAATAATTAATTTAGGATGATCATCGTGTATTAATATCTTTTGTTGGAGCACAGTACAGGGAGTTACTGGTATGTCTGACTTGCATACCAAAAGCTAAAGGTGAGGTTCTTTAGAAATTATCCACCATTTGAAAGGCTTTGAGATGTCAAAAGATTCTGACACTTCAAGGCCCTGACATTTCTTCATCTAATTGGCATGATCTCTCACCCACCACTTACACATTCTCCACTGAATTCCCAATTTGTGGATGGTTTTCCCCTATTGGATGAGGGTCTCTAGAGATACTGCTTCCATATTTAAATGCATATGTAACCAGCTTGGGCTCCATAGTGAGTTCAGGGCTAGACTGAGCTGCAAAGCGAGATGTTGTCTCAAAAGAAAAAATAAAAACATATGTAAGCCTCATACAGGTAAATTCAACTGGATTATCAATGACAGTATCAGTGAATACCGCACTTAATGTAATATAACACCCCCTGTCTCTACCATCAGTGTGTTCATGTAGAATTCATGTGGCACTGTTGCATTTTGAAAGCCAGCATTTCTCACAAGGAAGCTGCCCTGAGGTTTGTTTAATCTGTCCTATGGGGGACACAGTTTTTGTTAGTCAACTGCAACTTTTTAAAAGCTAAACTTATATTTCCTTTGGGGAAAAATATGTAGGCTTGAGTTTTACCTTAGGCATTGTGAATTAGGTTAAGAAAAGTCTTGTCTGTTTTAAAAACAAAAGCAATAGCTTTCAGCAGCATTGAGTCTATTTTTAAGTACCTTACAAACTGCAAGGTAAGGTGAGAAGCTACAGGGTTTTGGATTAGAATCCAAGCTGAGTCTCCAGGCTAAGTAGTTGTTTAACCCCCTCAGATGCCTTCACCTTCAGAGGCAATTTCCTTTTTTATAAAAGGAGATAATGCATCTTGATCTTACAGTGGTGTTGGCCCTACTTGAAATCATTTCACTCTTTAGAAAACTTTGCTATTTTCATTAAAAAGCTGCGGATTTGTTGTTGGGTAGACCAGTATGCTGCCTTTACTAATAGCAATAGAAAAAGGAAAACAATTGGCTAAATGTCAGCTGAAAAAAACAGCAAAATTGCTTGCACATTACGAACCTGCCTTTTATAGGCACGGCTGAAAATGGAAGCAATGCTAATGAAATGATTTGTCTTGGGCCTGTGGGTGTATATATTTTCAATCTCACTTTTGGTGAATTGTCATTACCTATCATGTGTTAGTTACTTCTGCAGCTGAATTAAAATCTGTGTGTTTCCTTTTGGTGGATATAGTTTATTCTCTTACTTTGAACGAAGGAAAACAATTTTATTGTGTATTTGCCCGTAAATATAACAGTACCGTAAACATTCTACTTGTGAAAGCCTGTTGTTAAAATAGGTTTAAATTTATTTGGAAAGAGATAAAAATGGCTTCTCAGCTACCATATTCCAATTTACTGAATTATTGTGCTCACATATTGTGAAATTAATCCAAGAATTGTTTTGTTTATTTGCTGATACACCTGCAGGGTTTTTGCTTTCCTATACCTTGTTACTAAACAAATTTCCTGTTTGTAAATATGCCACTGGAAGGTTAGATAATTTTAAATTTTGGAATTATTTGAAAACTAAAATGATCTAATGTTAGTGAATTTATTTGATTTGAATAAATGAATCTAGCCAAGATTATTTATTACTAAGTTAAAAGTAGAAAGTGTTTTGCCAAAGAGTATCATCTCTAAACAGAGAGAAAATACTACCAAGATTTTAAAAATTAGATAAGTTATATTTATTAAACTTATTTATATAATTAGTTTCCTCCCCCTAATGACTTAATTGATATCAACATGTCTCATTTGGTTATTAGTGTAGAAATAAAGTGACACTTTCTTAGGTAACTTTGCAGCGTACTCATTAAGTGATTTATCTTAAACTCTGTAAAAATAGTGTGACATTCAAGTTTGTTAGTAAAAAACAAACACAAAAGCTCTCTTTAGCGCCATATCAAAGTGTAGTCAAGAAATTGTCTTTTACTCCTGTGATTTTTATTCCAAGAGCCTACCTGACACACATTAGGTAAGACAAATAAGAATTTAAAAAGAAAAAAACAAAACTCTTGTTTGTTGAACTACCACCCATTGATATTTCTGAACACTAAACTTTGGAGTGTGATGTCGAACCTCCCCCACTTCCATGCTGCTTCAAGTAAAGGGCAGTAATCTTCCCTCATCCCCTTCCCCCGCTCGTCTTTAACCTTAAGATGACAGGTACACGCGAACCCACTATCGTGGCCAAGTTGTAACATGCGTGTTCGCTCCCTAGACGTTTCCACTGTAAGCTTTAGGGACAAATTTTGTCTTATTAATGAAGTGTAAAACCAACCTCACTTTAATTAATTGATGCTTATGTGAACACGGGACGTAGTGACTCCTGGGACCATTTTCAATCTCTATTTTAGTAGGGATTCTCAACTGGGTGCTCCTTCAGACCCCCGTGAACGACTGGAAAGGCACGTTCAGTTGAACTATACAGTGACCACAGGTAATGGTGCATTGTCCATTTCCAAAAAGACAGAAGGGGTTTTGAATATTTCCGCCAAAAAGAAATGGTAAATATTTGAGCATGCAGATTTTTTTTTCCTGATTTGCACAATATATAGAAGTATCACAAGCATCATATGGTACCTCCTAAATGGACAGAATTTTTATCTCATTGAAAAATAATTTAAAAATAACTTGGAGAAACCGATCCCATGGAAAATGGAAGGCCTCATGCAGCCCATTGTGGCCCTGCGATGGAGCTGCAAGGTACAGTGAACCTGTCTGTAATGTCATTGTAATTTTTTTTTCCAAATTCTGTCATCCTTCTGTGCAGAAGAGACACAAGTAGCGGGGGAGAGGAGACCTTCTTTCTAAAAATGCCTTCACAGTGTTGGAGGGATAGTTCAGCGGATAAAGCACTTGCCCAGCAATCTCCAGGTCCTGAGTTCAATGCCCCAGCACCACATACTGGGTGTGGTGGTGCATGCTTGTAATCCCAGCACTTGGGAGACTGAGGCAGGAGGAATGCTGTGAATTCGAGGCAATGTGGGTTACTTAGTGAGTCAAAACCAGCTTGGACTTTAGAGCATGAACTTGTCTCAAAAAAAAATGCATTTACAGATATTAGCTTTTGGGCTGGCCTTCCAATATAACAAGAATTTGTTAGTTTCATTTCAAATCTTATAAAAAGTCATGTTACATAAGTGTATTGAGATCAAAGGGTTTGAATCATTATAATGTCACATAACCGTTGTACATGATTTTGATTTTCACAGTTCTCTGGAGTTTTTCATATATATAATAACCAAAAAGAATAGAACCATATTTATTTCTAGAATTTCCAAAGTGCTCTCAGTGACATAAAACCTGAAAAAATTATATTTTTCTCAATTTGTGGCCTTCAGTGTGAAACGGGTCTGACATTTCAAAGGCAGTTTGATATTATTATTTGCATAGCCGATTCTCATGCTTCCCTATGTGCTCAAGCACTTTGCCATGAGCTGAAGTCACTTGAGAAACTGCACACCTGGTGTGTAGATCCAGGAGAGGTGCCAGGTTGAACTAGAGTATACTTTTAAAAATTTCTCCAATAATTTTGAGTTGGATTTTAATACTCTTTTAATCCCTTGGTTAAATTAAATAAAAAACCCAACCGTGAGAAATTTTGTTTATGAGGTCAGCTCGGTACTCCTCTCTGCCTTTGTTTTATCTGTTCCATTAAGTGTCATTTAAAATGAGATTAATTTTAGCCTACGCTGCCAACCTTTGTCAAAATCTTAGTTGCTATCCACATATGCCTTTCCTGAAGAGGATTCAGAAAGAAAAAATTACTTTTTTTTTTTCTAGCTCTGATTAAGACTTTTCTAGCATACAGAGACAAATAATTGGTGTTAGGCTCTTCAACTCAGCTATAGGGTAAAAGGTCAGCAAAACCAGTAGAAGAACCCGGCTGACAGAATTATATTCAGTTTGTTCCTCCCATTAAGGACAAAGTCATTACCCTCTTTACTTTCTTTGAGATATCTTTGGTAGTTCAGGAATAGAAGAACCTTAGAAAATTAAAGTAAATCTCTTGGGGTTGGTTTGAGAGGGATCCTAAGACACCTTTGTTACTGTTACCCACCTAGAAATAATTGAATTGTCAGACTTTCTCAGCCCTCCTGATTGTCTTGACTCTTGGGTCCTCATTGTCCCTTGATCTTTTGGACAGAAATTCCACAACTTAGCTACAAACTGCTTATTGTTATAGAACAGAATCTAGTGTCCTTAGTCTATTATCTGGTATTAATACTTTCTGGTTTTTGCCCTGTGTGCAGACACACATTTTAAAATGAGCATGACACATTGCTAATAGAGTGTTTACTTTACGCTTCTCTTAGGTGTGGGATTAATCTGTATGTTACGTGGGTTGCTTTGTGTAAGGATACTCCATCAGGTTAGAATATTAAATATTAGGCAAAATATTTGTCATTGAATATGTGCCATGCTATTCTGCACACATACACCCTGAGATGCTCCGTATCAGAACACCTGCGTTTAGCTCTCATTTGTCTCATAAGGAGACAAAGGCACCAAGGGCTAAGTGACTGGCTCCTGGCCAGACTGCTAGCTAATGAAAGAAGAAATACACCAAACACTGCTGCTCTAAGACACAGTCTATTCACCTGCTTAGTTACCTCACCTCTTCAGCTACTTCTGAGTATTGGTGATGCTGCCATGCTATGACAACCTTCAAAGGATGCCCTCATTGATGTGTCCTTGGGCATTTTGTTGGAGACGGGAGCGGGGAGAGGGCCCTGCTCCCGGCCCAGAATCCTTATCCACAACCTCTATTGGGCAACCTGCTCCCCCCCCCCCCCCCCCCCCCCCCCCCCCCCCCCCCCCCCCCCATCCCCCAGTCTCTCCACTCTGGTTTCCTTTGGCTTAAAACTCTCCTTGTGCTATCCACATGCAGAAGAAGAAATCTAGACCCAAATCTTTTACTGTGTACCAAAATCAAATGCAAAATGGATTAAAGATCTAGACCTTAAAATGGAAACACTGAACTTGTTGGAATAAAAAAAGAGTCAAAACCCTTGAAAATATAGACACAAGGAAGGACTTGGTGAACAAAACACCGTGAGATAACACCAAGAATTGCTACATGGAATCCTGCCAAATTAAAATTCTTCTTCACAGCAAAGGAAATAATTTAACTGGGTGAAGAGAGAATTGAAATGGGAAAAAAAAAATCTGTAGTTGCTTCTCAGACAAAGGACTATATTCTAGAATATAGAAAAACTGAAAAAAAAAAATAGACCCTGCAAAACAAAACCCAGTGAAAAAAATGGGCAGTTTAAATAAATGGACCATGTTCAGAAGAAGTTCAAAAGGATGATACAATTATTACATGAAAAAATACTCAGCATATTTAGCACTCAGAGAAGTGCAAACCAGAGCAACACAGAGGTTCCATCTGACTTTAGTTAGAACGGCTGGCCTTAACTCAAAAGCCAACCAGTGCTCCTGGGAAAAGGAACCTTTCTACATTTTGGTCGGATTGTAAACTGGTAAAACCATTGTGGAAAGTGTTACGGATATTCCTTAAAAAACTGAAGGTCTACATCCCATTTGACACTCCTGTGGGATCTTCCAGAGAGATTTAAAATAACTATTTAAGAGTGATACTTGCATACCTCTGTTTATAGCAGCACACCTTGTAATAGCTAAGTCTTGGGAGCAGCTGTTGTACTGATGAATTGATAAAATTTGTGGAATATTTACACAATGAAGTAGTACACTGCCATAAAGAAAGATAAGATTGAATCATTTGTAGAAAAATGAATGCACCTTGAGACCAATGTGCTTATTAAAATGAATCAGACACAGAAAGTTAAATATCATATGGGTTTTCTAATGTGAGAAAACCAAACTATAAAAAATGTAAAAGAGAGATGGAAGAAAGTTCGAAGATAGATTTCTGTCGGGAGGAAATGAGGATGTGGAGAAGGCTGAAGAAGTGGGAAGGAAAAGTAAAATGATAAGGATATGATATGCAGATGTGCCAATTTATCAAAAACAAATTAGTTAAAACTTTTATTACTATAACACAAGCGCTGTTATGCTGTTATTTTGGTCTCTTCTACTCTAAATCAACAGATCATAAATAACAGTGCCTAGTCTTTGATGAGGATAAAGGAAACATTTCTCCCCTCCTAAGAAGTGCCATCCTCCTCTGTTTAGCCCCCATCCTTATTTTGGCTTCAGCTTGCTGTTCTGGTAGACATTTGTCGTAAGTCCTGTGGCTTGTAGTTAAGGGACAGGGTCATTTATGGTCTTGATTCCGTTTTAAACTCTCCAGTCTCCTCTTCCGTGGTACCTTCCCTGCCCCCATTCGCTCCTGCCCCTCCACCTCACAGCTTCGGAGTTGTGGTGTGTCCCAGACGGTTGGACTTGATCCTTCTAGAAGTGAGTCAACTTCCACCCCTCTTTCTTCCCACAATTCCTACATTATTTGTGGTGTGAACATAAAGTGCAGATTTCAGAAAGTGGAATTGAATATTCTTGTAGAATAAAGATGTGTGTGTATAATTATACATTATGCTACGTTAATATATTAGCTAAATATTATGTAAATGTTATGTATATTTGTGCACACACACGTTTCAAAGGTGAAACTTGAAAACATTTCTTTGAGGTTCAAGCATCTTTCGTTTTGAAAGAATTTCCCATAATTCAAAGGGCAGGAACTGACCTTTTCTCACATATATTGAAGGTGATAATCAGGTTGTTCTGTGGAATATCAAGGGTTGTAGATGAGGCATGGCCTTGTCACAGGGAGACTTGAAATGATGTCAGAATTAGGAAAAACGTTTCCTCCTTCTTTGAGAATATGTGCATCTGTGTCTTGGTTCTTCTTCTCTCTCATATTTATCTGTCTCTCTTCCTTTCGCTGCTTTCACAGTTCCCAAATGAGTATGTTCATACCTAGCATGAGTCACTGATGGTTCTACAGCTATCCATATTTATGGGGTAAATGTGGTAAGTGGCATATTTATCCCATGAGGCATTTATGATTTCTGGGGCCGAGGTCATTGCTCAGTGGTTAGGGCCTGAGTTTGATTTCCCAAAACCGCATAAGCTGGGCGTGGTGGCACACATATCAAATCCTAGCAACTGGAGGCTGAGCAAGAGCCTTGCCACGAGTTCTAGGCCAGCCTGAGCTACATAATGACTTCTGGACCAGCCTGGGCTACACAGTGAGACCCTATCTCAAAAAAAAAAAAAAGATTATTTTGTATTGGAAATGCTAAAAACCTTTCCATCTACCTACATTGGAAATGCTGAAAACCTTTCCATCTACTTATTTACAGATATTATTTACTAATAAGCATAATTGTTTTTTTTGTAGCTTTTCCACATATTTATAAGTATGCTATAACCATGATGTAATAATTGCAAGAAAGTGAACCAGTTAAATTTTTTTCTAGCCCATGTATTATTTTGTATTTGCTTTTGGGATCTCAGGCTCAGCTCTGTTTTGTGTCTTTAGGTACTAGGAGAGCAAGGTGCTCTCTCTCTCTCTCTCTCTCTCTCTCTCTCTCTCTCTCTGTGTGTGTGTGTGTGTGTGTGTGTGTGTGTGTGTATGTATGTATTGCATAAATATGGCAAATTAGAAGTGAATCTTTAACTAGTTAACCTTAAAGGTCAAGCTGTAAGGACTAGTGTGTGTGGTAACAGACTTAGCTTGTGCCCATTAGGCATGGGTTTTTGTCTGTCCTCTCGAGGATTGTTTGGCTAGTAAATCAAAGTCCTGTCCAGGAACATACTGTATATTATGTTATTCTCTTACAGATTAAAGGCATATCAATGAGTAAAAAGTAATCAAAACTTTAGATTTTAAATACTATTTATAGGAAAAGGAATGAAAACCATCGCTGGGAGAATTACATGAAATTAATCGTGCTTAGCACAATATATGACATACACCTGGTGCTTATGAAACAGTAGTTACTGTTTCAAAAATACCAGAAGATTCTGTTCCCAGCAGTTTGTGTGGAAATTAAGAATGATTACATGTAGAGTGTTTTTCTCTTACTAAGCATATATGAATTTTCCTGTTTTTCAAATAACTGATCAATGAAAGTTCATTCACATAAACAGTATCTTGTTTATTTTCATTAGGTGCTTTGTATTGAGTGGCTTACAGTTGTTGTGATCTTGTCTTACCAATTCTTACCTCTGTTTTGGAGAGTTGAGACCCCCTTTATTTTCATGTAAGTCATGAACATCTTGAAAATAGAGACTAAGGCACGCCGTCCACAAAATATCTAGTACTGTGCTGTATGCCTGGGGTGAGTATTTCTGTGGCTTCTTTCAGGGACTCGTAGTTAAATAATTTCCAAAAGAATGTCCTGCAATGAAAAGGGACAAGAAAACTTGAAAGTAGTTTTGATAGAAATTCACTTTAAAATTAATATTTGCTATAATCTCTTTTCTGAGAGGGTTTACTTCCTCCACTTACATAGATTTTTAAGGAATTGTAAAACTATAGAATTTTCTGGTTATTTTCCGTATCTTAAGTTTTATTTCTGCAGTACACAGAGAGACAGGTACACATACCCAGACATACATGTGTGTGCACACTGGCTCACATACACACACAGAGAGAGAGAAAAGGAGAGAGAGAGAGAGCTCAATTTTTCAAATTTTGTTTGTTCTTCCAGCATCTGATTCTTAGCACTTGAGTACTGTTAATATGTTCAGTACTTTGCCCATGAGAGATTAACATAGCAGGAGGCAAAGTCCAAATGCCTGTTGACATCAAAATATCCTAGGCAAAAAAAGTAGCTTATTCTAGTCAGTTCCTCTCACTTAGCAAAATGCACCTTGGTTGATTTTCCTAAATGTTTCCCAAATGTCCTCATTAACAATAGTCCCTTGGAGCACTGAGCGTGTTTAGCTGTCCCTTTTTGGGGGATTCTGAGTCAGTGGTTCTTAGGTGGTTTTTGTAATTCTAACAGGAAATTATGTTTTTAACCATAACTTCTATGCTGATAGACTTTAATGCATTTAAAAAGTGCCTCGGCCTATTCTTCCCGTCGAGAAAAACTGAGAAAACATCTGCAGGAAGCGGTGGTGCTTGTCTGTGTCCCTCAGTCTTTGTTAACAGAATTTTATGTGGATCATTTGACATGGCCACTGGTTTTATCAAGAACAGGCCATTCAAGTTTATTGAGATTCTTTTAATGACAAAGAGAATCCCTCCCCTCTGAGTATTGTTAGCTAGTGAGTTATCTTCACAGCTTATTATATTTCTAATTAAAACAATTTATTGTCCTTCATTAAGTATGCGAGTAGTCTGTGATCTGCCTTGGGGAATGCTCCCAGAACATTGCTTCTCTTGCTCTCTGAGTTTCTTTTGTCGTTGTTTTGGCCCTTTCAAAGTTTCCTTCTATGAAGTAATTTGAAACTGAATTTGAGGAAAAACGTTTGGCTTTGAACTTCAGTAGTAGTGTTCACTAAACCTGAAAATAAGAAAACAGGGATTATACACTGCTCAAATCTTTTTCACTAAATATCTACGTCTGGTCTTTTTTCTCCAAGACTTATTTTTTGCTGCTTTGGGGCACCTAGTGCAGCCCACCACCCTCGCAGGTATTCCTGGAGTTGGAATCTGTTTGAGCCACTGAACTCAGAGTCTGGAAAGGAAACAGGCTCACAGTGGGAAGCCACTTTCCGGAGAAATAAATGTAGCACGGAAAATTTAAATTGCTTCCATTTTTTTCACAGCGCTATTCTGTTTATCAAACTAAGACTCGTTTCTGTTACTGTCTCCAGGTTTGAATCCCCTCTGCTCTGAGATCCTCATGGTTCTCTTTCTATTTCTATTTTGAGTAAGAAGTTTGACCAAATGTTCTCCCTGGTGCCTGGCCCCTGCTGGGTGCGTGTGTCTGTTATACACGCATCAGTACTGAGCATCCTGGAACTAGGATGATGGTTAAAATTTGGGCTTTTCAACAGAAGTCTTTGGGAAGCTCTGGGGTTATTCTGATTAGGCCCATTCTTACCTACTTCCCTTCTCTTAGATTCTAGAGGGTGTGACATTACCAGTTACTGCAGAGCTGTGATTGAGAAGAGCTTTGACATGGGCTTGAGGAGTGTTTCTTTGTTCTGCTTTGAGGGTCATCCACCTCTTTAAAAAATAAAATTAGAGACAGTCTCTTTGTACACTAGGAAGGTGAGGGCAATAAACAACATTGTGTCCTCATCTTTTTTAGCCGTTGCATGTAATATGCTATTATTTAAATAAATGTAGTTATATTCCCTGTCTCCGGACTGCCTGTATTTCTACCAAGGGGGTTGGTGGGCCTGTAGAGTTAATTTTGGAATTACTGCAAGGTGAGCAAGATCAGAAATGCTCATGATTGCCTTTGTTACTACTTGAGTGCCCCCACCCAGGACCAGGGATCCCTGGCTTATTCTCAGTATGTCTTCTGAAGGTGGCACCCTTCAGTGAGCTGTGTGATAGAACTGGATTGCCAAACTACTGACATACAAAATTGAATGTATTCTTCTCTCACCTAAACAGTTTTCTGTTTTGTCTTTTGTTATGAATTTTGCATGAGTTTTTATAGGACTTTCCTGTTTTAGACTATTTTTTCCTTTCTCCTGTCTTTGTTTTGCATCTAATTGAGTTAAATCTACCCTAATAAATTTTAAAAATAGTAAAGCAAAGTCCACCAGATTGTAAACGTTTTAGTTTGATGCCGGTTTTTCAAATGCTTCTCTTCAGTGTTCCATCTCAAGTATTTAAAAATCATTCCCAGTCTCTCAGTCACTCTTTTTCTTTCTTATTGTATCATTGCTTTTAGGCAGAATAGGAAAAAAAATACTGTTGGTGATTTATAATCATTTAAAGACTCAGGTGTTGTAGTACTTAAGACGGGAACAGGTGTCCTTAGAACAGACACAGAGTAAATTTTGCATTATCCATATCTAAAAAGAGCCTGAAATCTCTTTAAACGTAATTTTATGGGTGAAAGTGAATGAAGATGAAGAAAATGGTATCACTTTTTTCTTTTCCAGAAAGTAACAGAATCCAATTAAGTGTAAATATTTATTGTGTTATTTTAAAGATAAAACAACAGGTTCAGAGTGAGGGATGCAGTCATCACTTTATTCAAAACTCCATTCTCTTTGTTCTTAGTATTTTCAGAGCAACTTCAGAACAGTAAGTGATAAATTTATTCACTTTGTTATTAATGCTCATAAAATTTTGGATGAAAGCAGTAATTCCACAGTTTCCAATGTTATGAAATATAATATGTTGATTATGTAAATTTTTATTTCAATTCATAATGGATGTCTGTTCTCTTTTATATTCAACTTCTGATCAACACATGCATGCAGAAAACATATAAAAGGAGGGAGAAAATGAAAGATAACTGATAGATCTCAAGAGTTTTGAAAAAAGAATTAAACAAAAAGTCAAACTATGACCATAACAAAGGAGGAGCATAGCAACCTGGCTGAAAAGGTTTGTTTGGAAACCAGCAGGAGAGTCCTGCCTCAGTTACTCTTACGGATGCAGGACCAGGTCTGGAGAAAACCAGGTCACTATCTTTCCTCCAAATCCCAGGACCTCTGCCAGCACTCTGTAGTCAGTTCTTCTTGAGAAAGTCAGACTTGTTTTCTTTTCACCTATCAGTAAGTCAGCAATGCAAAGGCATCATAGAGAATAATAGAGGGAGGACTGAAGGCATCCCCTTGCCTGTTGGAAGAATATTTCCAGTATATAATGTTTTGTAGAACGGTAGACATATCTTGAGCCCTAGCAAGTTAGAGATTTTTCTGGTAAAAGAAATATTGACCATCCTGAACTCACTGGAACATAAATACTTCTCCTCCTGGTGTAAGAAACATCGAAGGGCAGAGGAAAATATACCTTTGTCCTGTAGAATTTACTAGATACATTTCTGGCCGTTACTGGAAATAGAGCTGGGAGCTCTGCGTAGCAACCTTACTGGAAAGGGTTGTATTTTTCAGTTACAGAGGACAACTGGGAAGCCTAAAATATTTCACATGCCCCCTTCTGTTAGAAGACTTCTGTTTGTCTGTGGTATGCATTTCAGGTGCCCCTTCATGATTTGATACATGTATATGTTGTGTAATAATCGCCACAACCAAGCTAGCTAATTTATCCATCACCTCCTATTTTTACCTTCTTTTCCTCCTTGTGTTAGAACACCAAGGATCTGTGTTCTTAGCAAATTTCAAGTATACATTTGTGTATTGTTACCTGAAGTCCCACCACTCTACATTTGACCCCCAGACTTTGTTTGCATAACCAAAAACTGTATCTTTGACCAGTATTGCTCCATGTGTCCCCTCCTCCCAGCTCCTGATAATGACTGTTCTCTGTTTTCCTCTTGTCATCCAAAATATCAACTCAAAATTGAGTAGAGACCCTGGCATATGACCTGAGACAGTAAAATCCCTACAAGGAAACACAGGGGTGAAGCGCTGATGGTTTTGTGTAGAGTATAAAACACACAGGCAACAAAAGCAGACGTAAGCAAGTGGGACTGTGTTAAACTAAAAAGCTGCGACACGACAAAGACTTGAGTCAACGGAAGGAAAGGCAACTAATCAGTGGGAGAAAATACATGCGAACCATGCATCTTGTAAGGCAGTAATGGCCACAGTATTTTAAAAAGAACACGTAAGTCAATAGAAAAAAGTAACATGATTTAGAAAGTGGTCAAAGGCCTTGAGTGGACATTTTTTTTTCAAAGGAGATATAAAAATAGTGAACAGGTTATGAAAAAAATCTCAATGTTTTAATGTGAGATAATAGTGTAAAAGAACAAATATGGGTGGAGGATTTATTTATTTATTATTATTTTTTGAGACATAGTCTCACTGTGTCATCCAGGCTGGTTGTGAATTCACAGCAGATCTCTTGACTCAGCCTCGCAGGTGCTGAGATGACAGCTGTCTGCCACTGTACT
This sequence comes from Ctenodactylus gundi, assembly GCA_004027205.1. NCBI lineage: Eukaryota > Metazoa > Chordata > Mammalia > Rodentia > Ctenodactylidae > Ctenodactylus > Ctenodactylus gundi. The sequence goes on from PVKB01001583.1 coordinate 377,324, forward strand.
GGGTTTATGTGGTGCTGAGAAATTGAACTCCAGCCTTTGTGATTAATTGCCTGGCAAGTGCTATTCCTTCGGCACTAAAATCTTAATTCTAAAGAAATGAGCAATATCTGCTTCATCACTTAGAGAAATGGGCTCAGAAAAATCGTTTGGTATGATAACAATGGATGACTTGAAAAGCTGCTGTTTTTCTTTTAAAAAATAAAAATTGAATCAAAGCAGAAGTACCAAAAAATTGAATTTCTAGACTTGAAGGAAAACACAATAAAAGATAAAAATAATAGTTAAAAACTGATTCAGGATAAGTTTTTAAAAAGGAAACATGCTGATTTTTCAGTGACAGGAAAAATGAAATGGCAAAATTTACTCTAAAATTTAAAGCAATAAATAGCACAGCTAACAGGCCAAAGGCAATCACGTAATATAGAAGAATACTCAGTGATACCGTGGCAGAATGACTTCTTTGGATAAAATACATTATCTCTTCCCTGTCTAAACTTTTTTTCCTAACAGTACAGTTCATACCATTCCACACACATGGCGTCTTGAATGGTAATTACTTTCATCATGTCTGAATTCTCAATTCTGTTATAACTTATGAAGGGCAGTAAGTTTCCATTAGCATTGACCTCCTTTTATCAAATATTTTCTGAAGGCATGCCTTCTTAATGCATGCTGGTTGCTAATGTGTGCCTAGTAGTTTCTCTTCTAAAAAAAAAAAAGTTACCCGAAACCTCATAGTCCAGATTGATGCCCCAGGCATTAAAGTCTTTATAGTCAATTTAATAATCTAACTCAGCACAATGTAGTTCCACCCAGTTACTGCACGCCTTCAGCCCACGTGGTCTTCATTCTCCTCTTTTATATTCCAGTCAGCCGTTTGCTTTAGGTCTCAGCATTGGTTCTAAACATCTTACGGTCCTGGCTAATTGACTTGCAGTGCTCAATTTTTTTCATCTGGAGCCTACGTACAGCTACATTTTTTAGTACAGTTCAGGTGCTTATTTTCAGTCTGTTCATTCAGCAAGACCTCTTGCTGTTTTTCAGCTACAGCCTTGTCACAAAGCAGGAGCCACCACATTTCAGCTGTTCTTTCTGCGACGTTAGAGTAAGCACACTGTTGTGATTTCAAGCATCGTTCTTCTCCTCAGAGGTTGAAAGGTTGACCAGTAGTTTTTAAATACCAGTAAGGAGTAAGAAATTCTGGCCTGTTGTCCCACAGTGGAATGACTGCAGTGACACACTGCATCTCACAAAACTAGAAGAAAGTCATTTGGTTCTTTCCACCATAAGAAAGGCTGTGCATTTAGCAATCAAGTATGTTTAACCTCATTTAAACCTTACATGGTGTTTATGGGTATCCATATCGTATGGTACCTCCCAATATGTACAATTTCTTTGTATTGTTTAAACATAAATTTAAATGAAACAACAAAACAGCTTACTCTGTTCAACAACTTGCATTTCTTTGTATTTCTTTGTCTCCTGTCATTTTCTACTCTCCTTGCTATGTGTGGACTCACTTCTCTTTAGCTCATTAAAAACCTTCTGTATGGTTTTATTTTATTTATTTTTTGCTTAACACTGACTCCATTTTCTATTTCCGTATAAAAGTTACAATTTTTTCTTGAAAATCATTCCATTAGCCTTTGATACTTCATAATGTTATGCCTGCTAAAGTCTTGTGAAAGCCCTAGAATTGGAGGACATCTCCTTTTACTCGCTCACTCTCTTATTTATACTTAATACAGAATCACTCAAGGGGTCCCACATTTTGGTCCTCACGTTATCCTTACTTATATTCTAATTTTAAGCTGTGATTCAGTTTGAGTCATAAATGTTAAAATAAGAAAAACTATTTTTCTGTGGCTCCTATTCAAGGCCGTAACTTTGCACGTCTAAGTTCTTCTGAAAGTCATTTTGTATTACTTAAGATTTAGTTATTAGTTTTAGGTTTAATGTAGGTCATGTGTTCCTCTAGAACAGCATACTTGTATGCATTCTCAAAGGCTACACATAAACTTCTTTATATTTACCTGGGCTTACAATTTGTATGATGCAAATGTAACACTCTTTAAATAAAGTTTATGTTTATATTATCTAATATTCACATTTTTGCATGCTCATTTGGCTGTATGTGTAGTACAGATTTTATTTACGTGTTAGATACCTAGGATTTGGGGAATTTGGCCCACAAATACTTTTTAATGACTTCTTTACCTCACCTTTTACCTCACTTCCCAGCTCAGTGTCTCTTCCCTCTCCTAGCAGTTGTCTTCCTACCCTGTCTCTTATATTAACATCATTTTATACATGGATTTATGGCAATCTTACATGACACACACCTGTGGTACTTAGTATTTCCTATTTACTTAATTTAAATGAGCATTATTGATTGAATGTGACTCCATCTTCTTCCAAGTCTTTTTTATGGCTGTGCAATATTTCATTGTGTGTATATACCACATTTTCTTTATTCATCCTTCAGTTGATGGGCATTTAGGCTATTTTGAAGTTTTAAGTGAGTTGTGTTGCTATAAACATGGATTTGCATGTGTTTTTTTCCCTACTCCCCCGTTCCATGTGTTTCTGTGATGTGATGACGTTAGCTCTTTTGAGAATGTTTGTTTTTAAAAAGGCATTACATGGTAATGTTTTTATCTTTTGAGACTATTAAACTAAACTGAATGAATTGCCTTTTAAGGCACATGAACATTTTCATTTTATCTTGTTGCCATTAGTGTTGATTTTTGTCAGTCCTATCTTCTCAACATTCTCAGTATCGAAGGGTAAATATCTCTTGATTGCTAATATTTCATCATATCAAATTTTAGCTTTCATTGATCTCCCAAACCATATGTTTCTAATGTGATACAGAATTTGAAATTTATATAATTTTAAAAAAAGTAGACAGTACAGAAGAAATTACATGAGAAAAAAATTCAGTTGTTCAAAATAGATTATCAAAAAAAATTATAATGAATGCAGTAAATAAATAAATAATAAATTTATCTTTGCTTATGAGAGCGTGGCTTTCTCACTCAGACCTGCATTCCAGGTCTGAGGAGATCTGGAAAAAGTCATTTTTATTATTAAGTACTTCAGAGAGTCATTCAGCATTCCCCTGGGTGGGTCCTCTGGCTCTGAGGGTCATATTCAAGGCCCCTGGTCTTGCCTCCACCTGGGATCATTTTGCTTAGGCATCACCACTTCCAAATCTTGAGAGGTACTTTGTAGGCTCAGAGAATTAGATACCCGTGTAGAAGCTCATTCTTTTGAGTATGAAAACTACATACAGAGTTTGAAAAATAATAGCAGAATATTTAATAATTTTAATTGATCCCTTAAAGACATTGTCAGATAATCTGCTTGTGGATGGCTGTGGTCTTAAATTTTATAGGTTTAAAGGACTGAAGAAATACCGAGGTGATAAATATTCCCCTGACTAGTCATTCCTCTTCCTATAAAGCCAAATGTAAAACTTCATGATTTATGATAAACACCCCTGGCTCTTTTCACCCGGATTCCTCTTTACCATAAATAAATGTTGAGGTAGTTTGGAGGGGAAAAAAAAAAAAAGTCTGTCACACAAATGTCATTTGCTGTGTCAGACATCAAAAATCACGGAGTCTGCTGCGGCAAGAGCCCCCCACCGCCCTGGATGAAATAGTTGCTCCAATAGAGCCTGTGGATCAGCCATCTAAGCGCAAAGCGGGCACATTTATTAAGTTAAACCTCCCTACTGGGGACCATTTTCACAATGCTGCTAGCGGAGGGAGTCCATACCCTGTAATATGACAAATCAGAGATTTCAAAGTACTGGATGTTCGAATTGAAGCATGACATTTAGCATCTGTTACCTCATCTTTTAAACTGTTCGTCTATGTGGTTTGATTTCCCATGAAATTAAGACTCATGGGAGCACAGATAGTCCTGACTTGTTCGTCAGCTGAATCCAGTTCCTAGAACTCACGGCACTTGAAGGGGCCAGTCTGGGCGCAGGGTTGGATCTTGTGAGGCGTGTCGATTTTTCTCACCTTTTTAGATTCTTTTCCTAAGCTAGCTACACGTGGGACAGTCACTGAGGGTTACCAAAGAATTTTATATATAATTCTACCATTCTGTGATTAAGGTAACTTTTATTAAATTGATTGTTATAAAATTTCTTTAAGTAGAGAGGATCTAAAAGTCATCATCAGTCTCACTTTTTCTCTCTCAGTATATAAATATTTATGCACACACACATAACAGTAAATCAAGTTAATTTAATAGTAAATGAAATTAATAAAAAACCTTCCAGATAATTGTGTTATAATTCTATATTTCTAAGTAGATTCAGGTCTACTTAGAATTTACTACGTGAAGGAGTTAATGATAAAACTTGTAATCTACTGAGTAACAAACCACATCCAAATGTAGTGCCTTATAATGACAATTTCATTTAAAACTTGAAAGTTTGCTAACTCAGTATTTGTAAAGTGAATAGCCGCTAACAAAGGCATATATGGGAAAAATTGATTAAAATTTTGTTTTTGTTCATCTATCTCCAAAAAATCTGAAATTTAATTTCTGGATTATCAAAGGCAAATGCCGTGTTATTCTTTGAACCTCTATACACCTCTTTTATAATGACAGCTTTTATATTTAAAAAAGGTAAAGTTAAGACAATTTAAGGAAATACAATGAAGCTGGAAAATCAAAAGCTAAACCCAAGTTTGCCTTTTGAATTTTCTTTCACTGCCTTAATGTAGAAAGTCATATAGCACCTAATAAATTATAATATTGTTACAGAGCCAGCAAACAAACTTTATTTCATATTAGGGGAGTAATCTCTATAATTTTCATTATTCAGCATAAACAGTTACAACAAATAAACCCCACGGTTTGAGTGGCACAACAGAACTGTATCTCTCATATATAACAGTTATTGTAATGCGCATGCTAAGTTGCTTGCTTTCTTTAATGTGATTCCTGGTCGCTATGACTTCAATTTCATGTCTCTGCCATTATCTGACATTGGAGATTTGTCTTCTACCCAGAGGAAAACATGTTGAGGACACGTCAGCTTCGGAGCTGTTTGCTTTTAGAACTTGGGCCTCCTGCGTCTGTTATCCCAATAGAGAATTGCTCGCGTGTCCTATTTTAATATGATGGGCATTGGAAGTGGACCTTTGACTGATGTTGCATAAGAACAATTGTGATGTTGTTGGAGAGGAGGAACGCATGTCTGCTGAAATCCTGGTCATCTCTTTTGCAATATGCTAAGTGTCTTTTTTGGAAGGAATACTAGAAGTCATCTAATTATGCTATGCTCTGATAGCGCTGATGTTTTAGTTCTTTGAATTTAATTCCACTTAGTTCATTAGTTCTCAGTGTGTCAGAACATCTAGATTGCGTGTGTGTGTGCATGGACCAATTAGATAAATGAAATCAGTAATTATAAGCAAAATAGTAAAAATACTTAGTTTTCTAGAGAATTTATCTTTATCATGAAATAGATGATTTTAATCAGTGTTCTTGACTCCTGTTCATTTGTGGTGTTTCTTTACACAAGAAATAACAAGAAATATGGCAGACATTCTATGTTTAATCTCTTCACTTGCTTTATTCATGAAAATCTGGCACAGCTTATGAGCCTTTTAGGATTGTGTGCATCGTCTGTCTGAGTCTGTGGTTGGGGGAAAGAGCCCTGAGAGACTGTTGACTTGCCCGTGGGCATCACACGATGCATACACACTACCACTTGATGATGCTTATTACCACTCAGTTGTTTTTTCCGTACTTCCAGACTTCTACTAGAAAGGTTTGTTTTTTTATTGACTGAAAAACATATCTTCTTGAATATTTTGCCGTTGGCTTCTAAGTAGGTAGCATATTGAACAAATCTAACACTTTTCCGTATTGACAATTTCCATGTATGCACCCGCAGAAATTCATGTATCTTCAAATTAATACCCTAATAATTACTCCCTGAGTATTCTCACTTATGTTCTGAAAGTTGCTGAATCTTTCCAAGATCTTCTCGTCCATGATCTCAGCATATCTCTTTTTGTCTTGTTTTATGATGGTATGAAAATGGCAACAATTTTATTATATATTTTTATTTACATAGTGGGGAATAAGTAGAATCCATTGCCTAAGATCAAAATCTCATTACAATGAACTGCCAGCTGCCAAATGTGTGCACTCTTACCTGTGTAGTTACCAGAGCTGCACAGAGAAATCTTGTGACAAAATGTGTTTATTACTGTGTAAGTCATCTGTTAATTAGCTTCATCTCTTTCCTTATCCTGGTAGATGAGTTGATGTGCATGTTTATCGCAAAGATCCATCGGTTTAGATTAAAATTACAATGAACTTTCCATGTTAATTTGCCCAGACCTGCCTGTCTATAAGGTTTGCAGAGACAGAGAAGTTTAGGTGCACACATTCTCAATCTCAATACCCAGGTACATGTGATAGAAATAAGTAGAGTGGTTAGGAAACCCAGTAAACATTGGCCCAGTTCAGGTCCATTAGGGTCATTGCATCCCTCAGAGAAGCCACTTTGAAATTTCTCTTGGTTTTTTTTTATTTTTATTTTTATTTTTTGGCCTCCTTTGGTATTCTCAAAGGGTCCTGGTTGATCATGGTCAAGATAAGAAAGGCTAAGATATACTTAAGATATAAAGCGTAACATTTTGACAAATGTTTACACTGTACACATAGTGGTTCTTAATGTAGTAATTATGAAGTATAGAGTTGTAGGGGAGAATCTCTCGTGGTGCTTTTCTAGGGAGTTGCCACCCTATTGGAATTTCTTTGTGGTGACCCACACATGTGTGTTTGGCTCATTTCCTCTAGGTGAGCTCAGAAGTTAAGAAGCTGAAAGTGTCTTCTTTACATGAATGATAATTTAATAGCTCTCTGGCTAAGTAAAAATTGGGAACTTGAGTCTTTAAGGTTATTTGAAAAGCATGCCCTTCGCTCCTCTGTTTCATCAACCTTTATTGTGAATTCCGATATCAATCACTTGGAAAAAATACTATTCACAGTTTTCTGCTACAATTGTGCTTCCCTGCAGCAATCCTTACTCATACCAATAAAGTCTGTATGTGACTTTCCTGAATAGTCTGCTATAATCACCTTATAGTCTGTTCCCAAAAATGTCTTACCAATAATTCAAGCATACAGATGAAGCAAGAACGATCCCACATGCTATCTGATGATATTATTTGGTACAAGTAGATTAGATTTTTGCCTTTCCATTTATCCTAGATGGGCTCATAAATACCATTAATGATGATGCATATCAAAGGGAATATACAGTGTGACTGAAGTACACAGTAAACGTTTGAAGTTTAAAAAGTTATTACAAGTAAAAGACCCATGCCATTAGTTGCTCTCAAAATACTTTCCCTTGCTTTCTGCACAGTCGTCTCATATCTGTTGACCACTTCCCGGAAGTCCTCATTCATGGCTTTAGCTGTGCTGTTTGGTTTGCCTACTGAGTTGACTCAAACTATGTGCCATTCATGGCCATGAAACTTTGGGAAAGAGACAGAAGTCACAGGGACCATATGTAGTGAAGAGAGTGGATGATTACAAACGCCATTGTTTTTAGGACACTGCCTTTTTCTTAGGAGCTAACAGCAGCATTCCCTGTGTTTTTGATCATACCTCATAAAGGTAATTTACAAAGGAATACCAATAGAACAGCTTCAGCCAGTGGTCAGAAATGTGGAATAAAGGTGTTTGAGATGAGGCAAACTATTTTGAGGGTAGTTCATGAGTAAATCACTACAGGAAATTTTTTAAAAGGTAAATATTACTCCATGTATTGGAGTTCTTGCACAACTGCCGAGAAATTATTTATGAATTTCTGACGCCATAGTTCTCCTTTGGAACTTACTTTAGTCTTGAATTTCACAATGATTCTTCAGATCGGATCTGGGCATTGTACCTTTTCTCTGAATGTTTTGGCTTGGGTGAAGTTGTGCTTGATCCAAAGGATTTTGCCCAGAAGAGGTAGAGAGAAAGTGACAGCTCCATATGGCTGTGTTTAAACCCACCAGGGGTGTAGTGTTTGTGCCAAATGCTAAGTAGCTCATAGTTAGGACAAATAAAAGTAAGGAGCAGCTTATTCTCAGATCTTCAAATAATCTAAGTCTTGCAGCCCTCATCTGTGCATATGCAATATGAAACAAATGAGTTTGTGATGTCTTATTTAGACCAATACTGGTAGCAGTTATAGCTTGGGCATAAGGAAGTACACATTTGGAACGTTCTAACCAATATCTCAGAGTACTTTTTTGCAAAGAAAAAAGCAGCTCTTCAGTATTGGCCTAAAATTTTTTGCTTCTGTTCTGCATAGTTACAAATATTCAGAAACTTAGCTAATGTTGTTTTTTCTTTTTTTTTTTTAGCATTCGCCTGTGGGTTTGTTATTACAAAATCAATTATAACTGTATTATTTATGAGTTAAAGTGTTATGTTCCATTGGAATAACACCATGGCGGAGTCTTGGTCTCTTCTATATGGAAACATGGGGTACAAAAATTAGTTAAGAGTTTGTTCAAATGTAATTCATAACAGAGGTAAGTCTGACTGTTTCTATAGCAAAGGCCTTATTATTCTCCTAATTTTTCCTGATTGAGACTCTCTTCAAACTGAATTTAAAACATAGAATAAACTTTTTGTGGATGAAGTAGCACTAAAAGGGAGGTGCTGTTGTTGCAACACACTTGGGAACTGAAGTGACAAAAGTAAAGAGCAAAGCCTTGTGTCCGGTGGCTTCAGGTTTTAGGGAATGGTGTTGAGCTGCTGTGCCGGTCAAGGTCAGGCAAGTGTGAGGCTCCAGCGTAACTTTCTATCTCTTCTATGTACTGATGAGGTGCAAGCGTATAAGAAAGTGAAGAATCCAATTGAATTAAATTTATTATTTAATTGGTTTAAAATTAAAGAATGGGGAGATTGTTCTTTCTCACCCACAGAGTACTTCTGACAGCGAGGTTATGAGGATTTTCCTTACAACAGCAACAGTTCTCTAATTCTCCAGCTCCTTGTCCTATAATTTAATGGTATCCCGACCCTAAGTTCTTGGAGACAATACTGTACTCCACATGTTAAGGGCATGATTCCACAAAACGTTCAGATGCCGTTTGCAAATCCTGGACCAGTGAGACATCTGACTGACTGGCTAGACGTCCTGGGAGTTGGCACAGCTTTCTGCATAGGTTTGATCATTTACTTAAATGGCTCAAAAACTCAAACAAAAATTTACATATTATTGTTATATTAATTTATTATGAAGGATACTGATATACCTTGAGGTCCAGAAGACTCTAGAGTTGAGAAGTGTCTACCCTGGGCTATAAAGATGCTCCTGCCCCTCTCTGTTGGGTGAGTTCACCAGCTAGGAAGTTCTCTGCGCTGCAGCCATGATTTATGGGGTTTCGTTGCCTAGTCATGATTGCTCAGTCGTTCTGTCTCCAGACTCTCTCTCCTCAACATAGTCTGGGAGTGGAGTGGTGTTGAAAGCTCTAGGCTTGTAATCAAGGCTTTGTCTTTCTGAAAACCATAAGATAGCAAGGGTCTTGCCCCAGCCCCCTCATTAGAACGAAGGCAACTCCTCTCAACCTGGAAATTCCAAAGGATTTGGAGACTTTTTGCAGGAACAAAAGACTATCATTTTCACCACTCAGGAAATTGCAAGAGCTTCAGGCTCTCTGTGAGGAACAAGGGACAAAGATCAAATATGTGATTAGTGTGTCACATCTCCTCAGGTCAAAGGAGAGAATTTTAGAGGAGCCTGGACCTCTGGTATTCATATTCTGCCAGAGAAATTTAGAGACTGTAGGCTCTGACTAGAGCTGCTGGTCTGGCTACAAAAGAAATGCTGGCAGGATAAGATGATTTCTAGTGATGCTCAGAGCAAAACTGCACATTCTCTATGGGCCATGCTAGATCGTAGAGGAGTCAACTGCCTAGAGTGAACTTCAAGGGGCCGTTGTTAACAGGGCTGTGTGACAGCACCAGGACTGTGGACTGGACTGCCCTGTGCCCTGGCAGAGAGCTGACGATTGACATCAGGAATAGCCAGCTAGAGCCATGCAAGGCTGCATCTCAAGTCACTGTGAAAAACCTCAACACTGCTTGCAAAAGCATCTCAAGAAAGCATGGTTACCAGGAAACTGCCCTAACCCCCCCTCCCCCCACCACCATATTGGTGCCTGAGCACGCAAGGAAGGCCAGGTCCCAGCCTGCCTGCCCCTATATCCTCCTCTTCCTCCCTCCCTGCTTCCTCTCTTTTACTCTCCTTTTCCCCTTTCCTTCCTTTCCTCCTTCCTTCTCTCCCTCTCTCTCTCTCTCTCTCTCTCTCTCTCTCTCTCCCCCTCTCCCCCTCTCCCCCTCTCTCCCTCCCTCTCTCCTCTTTCCCTGTGCCTGCTGCCTAAATAGATTCAGCACCTGTAGGCAGAGAACAGCAGGTAACAGTAGGACAGGACTGAGACAAGAGTCTGACCTTTCCTGCTCCCCAGCAAGGTACCTCCCAGGCCACTTGTACATAGCTGAGGCACCCTGGAGTGTAAAGGGACGCACTAAATTCTGTGAAGTTGGCCACTCCCTGGGTAAACCATTTTTATAGCTAAAATGATGACATTTCATGAGAACAACATGAAAATGTTTTATCTGGAGTAATAGGAAAATATTTCATCCAGGGGTCAAGGAAGAAAGAGCCTGTTGGTCAGGTTTAAAAGAACAGTATGGGAAAAACAGTGTCCTGATCACATCCTGTTCTGTTTAGGCCTTTTCAATACAATGATTAGAGTCACTGCAAAGATACACGAAATTCACCCACAATGAGTAAGTAGAATTCTGGTGTGCTGCACATAAGTTTGCAGTAACGACGAGGTAAAATAAATGTGATGCGCATTAACTCCGAAGACTTACACTTGACTTTGGATGGTGGCTCTTCTGCTGTCTATACTTCCCTCGCCATCTTCTGTTAGAGAGAGAGAGAGAGAGAGAGAGAGAGAGAGAGAGCGCGAGCGAGAGAGCGCGCGCGCGCAAGTGCGCACACATGCCCGCCCTGGTACTCGAGTTGAAGGTTTTTTGATTTGACTTAATCTTGTAACCAAGGTGAGAAGGTGTGGATAGAGTAAAAGATCTTGGTGAGGAATAGTGGAGACATTGCATCTCCGAGGATTATGTAAACCTCAAGTCTTTATGAAACAAGAAGGACCTCATCCTGTTTCCCCAGCCACATTGATCCATACTGGTTTTTTTTTTTTTTTTAAATGAAGGATTCTCTTTCAAAGAAACCACCAGTTAAATGTTTGTTATTTCCACTTGTTTCGCTGTGAATCACACTCTGGAGGGGCGGGAGAACCTGTATTCTTTGGCTGTCACAGAATCTGTATAAATTGTAGCTCACAAACATACAATCTTCTATTAAAAGCTACTGCTGACCACACACCTTCCACTTGCTTTTTTTGTATAATTTTCTCTCACTTTTCTAAATGTTTTTGCTTCGTTATAGCAAACCAAATACTCATACACAACCTCACATCAGATTGTTGTGTTGCAGCCCTCCTTTTTAAATTCCACACAGGACTATCTCAGTGATTGGCCTTTAAAAAACAGTAAGGAAGAATATAAAATTGTAGGCTATTATTGCACTATATTATTACTGTCAAAAGTTTTTAGAAAGTTGTAATGGTTTTCACTTCTATAAGTACGTGGGAAGAAGTGCTGAGGGGAGAAGGGTTGCCATTCTCTTGAAAAAAAAGTAGGTAAATGATTTTACAGGCTAAGAATACAAAGCTGTTTGCTTATCACACAAACAAACTGCCGACTCAGACTGCTCTCTGTGTCCCTATAGGAGTCATGGCAACCCATTCCATGTGGTTGCATTGTGTTTCTCTCTTTTCTGTTAGCCAGCCATCATACCTTTAGTATTGTGGTATCCAGAAGTTGAAACCTATTTCTGAGTCTTCGTTCTGCCTTTTCTGTTGTGCTCATCGTTCTCAGGGGCCATTTTCAAAGGAGCCGCAGGGAGTCTGGGGAGCAGGTGTGCGGCCGATTTTGCAGTGTTTTCCCGCCCCTTGGCCCCCACTCCTCTTCATTTCCTTCATCCTCCTCTGTATATTGTGTGTCTGTCTGTCTTTTGATTTATCATTGTGCAGGATAAAACCAGATAAGATCACAAGGTAAAAAATTAGTTGTATTTTAGTGATTGTTTTTATCAACTTTTTCTTCATGACTTAATAATTTAGCACAAGTTGCTACACACAAAATTCCTAACTGGAAAGCCAAAAAAAAAAACAAACAAACAAACAAACAAACAAAAAAACCCCTTGGGCTGGAAGATTAGCGCAATGTTTCAAAGAGCGTTTGCCAGGCAACTGCAGAGATGCGTGTTCAGTTCCCAGTACCACATAGACGGAGCACGTTGGCTCGGGACACACCTACAGAAAACGTATGAGCAAATAGAAAATAAAGGAGCTGTATTACTGGGCCTGAAATGCCCCTTAAAGTAATAAGAAAAGAGGAAACATT